>ML661332.1:14749885-14779504 GCA_007570785.1 Antilocapra americana
TGACATACTCCTTTCCCAATTTTGAACCAGTCTGTTGTTCTATGTCTGGTTTTAACTGTTGCTTCTTGACCTGCATACAGATTTCTCAGGAGGCAGGTAAGGTCGTCTGGTATTCCTGTTTCTTGAAGACTTTTCCACAGTTTGTTGTGATCCACACAATCAAAGGCTTTAGTGTAGTCAATGAGCAGAAATAGATGTTTTTCTGAAATTCTCTTGCTTTTTCTATGATCATCAGTAATATCGCCCTGTAATTTTCTTTTTTGTGTGTGATATCTTTGTTTGGTTTTTATATCAGAGTGATGGTGGCCTCATAGAATGAGCTTGGCACTGTTCCTCCCTCTGCAATTTGTTGGAAGGATAAGTGTTAACTCTTCTCTAAATGCTTGATAGAGTTATAAAGCCATATGGTCCTGAACTGTTGTTTGTTGAAAGATTTTCTTTCTTGGCTGCACCAGGTCTTCATTGCTTTTGCATGGGCTTTCTCTAGCTGCAGTGAGCAGAGTTGCAGTGAACAGGGACTGCTTTTCGTTGCAGTGTGTGGTGTTCTTCACTGTGGTGACTTCTCTTGCTGCAGAGCACAGGCTGTAGGCCCACAGCCCTCAGTAGTTGCCGCACCTGGGCTCACTAGTCGTGGCACGTGGGAGCAGTCATTGCAGTGCCTGGGCTTCGTTGCTCCATGCATGTGGAATCTTACTGGGGCAGGCATCAAACCCGTGTCCTCTGCATTGCCAGGTGGATGCTTATCCATTGCACCACGAGGGAAGTTCTGCTTGAAGATTTTTAATCAGTTTCAATTTCATTACTTGTGATTGGTCTGTTCATATTTTCTGTTTCTTCCTGGTTCAGTCTTGAAAGTTTGTTCTTTTCTAAAAATTTGTCCATTTCTTCTAGATTGTCCATTTTATTGGCATATAGTTGCTTGTAGTAGTCTCTTATGATCCTTTGTATTTCTGTGGTGTCAATTGTAACTTCTCTGTTTTCATTTCTAATTTTATTGATTTGAGCCATTTCCATTTTTTTCTTGACAAGTCTGGCTAAAGGTTTATCAATTTTGTTTACCTCTTTAAGAACTAACTTTTAGTTTCATTGATGTTTTCTATTGTTTTCTTCATCTCCATTTTATTTATTTCTTCTCTTATCTTTATGACTTCTTCCTTTCTACCAGCTTTGGGTTTTGTTTGTTCTTCTTTCTCTAGCTGCTTTAGATGTCAGGTTAGGTTGTTTATTTGAGATTTTTCTTGTTTTAGTGAGGAAGGATTGTAATGCTATAAACTTCCCTCTTAGAACTGCTTTTATTGCATCCCTTAGGTTTTGAGTCACTGTGTTTTCATGGTCATTTGTTTCTAGGTATTTTTAATTTCCTCTTTGAACTCTTCAGTGATTAATTGGTTATTTAGTAGCATATTGTTTAGCTTCCGTGTGTGTGTGTGTGTGTGTGTGTGTGTGTGTGTGTGTGTTCTTTATAGTTTTTTTCCCCTGTGATTGGTTTCTGATCTCATAGTGTTGTGATCAGAGAAGATGCTTGATATGGTTTCAGTTTTCTTAAATTACCAAGGCTTGATTTGTGACCCAAATCCTGGAGAATGTTCTATGTGCACTTGCGAAGTATGTGTATACTGCTGCTTTCAGATGGAATGTCCTATAAATATCAATTAAATATATCTGATCTAATGTGTCATTTAAGGGTTGTATTTCCTTATTAATTTTCTGTCTAGATGATCTGTCCATTGGTATAAGTGTTTTTTTTTTTTTGGTAGGTGTTTTATACTCTAAACTCATGGCTCCGGTCATTTAAAATACCTATTTTTAAAAATTAAACAAAAAGCAAGAAACTTAGGAAGGGAAATGTTCATAGGAGAATTGTAAAAATAATATTTTTAAAACATATGCTGATTTGTAACAAAGCTGAATATATACATTTAATTTTAAACACTAGCTTATATTTTTTAAACATACTTATTTTTTAAAGGATTTTTATCTGTTACATCTTTTTCATGCTATTTGAAAAATAGGGTTTTTATTCCCTCTTGTAATTGTAATACCAGCTCATTCTATCCATTTTTGGGAGGAGGCATGCTACACAATTTGTGGGATCTTAGTTCCCCAACCAGGGCTCAAACGTGGGCCCCTAGGAGTGGAAGCATAGAGTCCTAACCACTTGATGGACTATCAGGGAATCCTAGCAATTTTTTTTTTATTAAATAAAGAAGAAAAAAATGGAGGAAAAGAGATTCCTATAGCTGCACTATCCAAAGTCAACTACAATTGATATTTCTGTACTTTCAGTTGTTCACACCTTCTTCTTTCAAACAAATACATAACAGACCTATGCTCAGGTGAATTTCTGTGTTCTTCTATGTGAGGTTTCATTTCTATTTTAATACAGCAGCAACCACACTGTGACTCAACCTCCTTTCACTCTTACTCTGCTCCAGTAAAGAAACTGAGGGAGATGAGATGGTGAGTGAATCCGTGTCACTAAGTGGCCGAGCTGGGCTCAGGGAGGAAGCGTTCCTGGTAGAGGTGTGCGCTTATGTCTATGTACTAGGTTTTTTTTGACATCTTTTATGTTTTTAGATCAGGCTGGTTATGTTAGTCACTCAGTCGTGTCCAACTCTTTTGCAACCCCACAGACTGTAGCCCTCCAGGCCTCTCTGTCCATGGGATTTCTCATGCAAGAACACTGGAGTGGGTTGCCATTCCCTTCTCCAGGGGATCTTCCCCAACCAGGCATCAAACCCAGGTCTCCTGTATTACAGGCAGATTACTGCCTGAGCCACCAGAGAAGCCCAAAACGTGCACTACGAGCCAGCCAGGAGTCCAACCTGGGATCTTCTGATCTGTCCGTAGTCAGACGCGTTATCCATTGCGCCACTGGATAAATATGGCTGTTTTTTCTTTGAGAGAATATTTTTTTAAATGTTGTCTAAATGATAACATTTCTTGTTTCTTTTAAGAAATCTAGAGGGTTTCCCTGGCAGTCTGCTGATTAGGACTCCTCATTTTCACTGTGGATGATGCGGGCTCAATTTCTGGTCTGGGGAACTAAGATCTCACAGGCCATGTGGCGTGGCTGAAAAAAATAAAAATTTTCTTTTTAAAATTTATCTCATGCAGTTATATTTAACATTTTCACAATAGTAAAGCCATTTTCATAAATAAAGCTCAGGTTTTTAAAGTCAGCATTTCTTACAAGGATCACCGAATCTTTGGGCATCCATGAAAATTATTTTCCCTTTAAGAAGTGTTCTGTGACAGAGATATTTAGAGTTCACCATGCACTCCCCTATATTTTCCAGCTGCCCTTGTAGTTAGGCAGGACCATGTGACTTTGGAGCCAAAGCATACGAGAACAGGCACGGGTCCCCAGTGTTCTTTCTTCCCCTGCTGCAGTAATCATAGAGGCTGTGCACTGAGATGCTAGAGTCTCCAGGTGGAATTAGCTTGGATCGCCAAGGCACTGTTTGCAAAGAAGCTGCCCTGAAGAGACACAATGGACTTCTCATGGGCAAAAAAAAATAACTTTCACTTGTTAGGGCACTAAGATCCCGTGGTCTGTATATTGCCACAGTATAACCTATTCTATGCTAACTAATCCAGATCCACACTCTCCACGATTGCAAGAGTATGGGAATTGCTTTGGAGACTGACACCAAGCTCTGTCTCAAGGAACCTAGACCAGCTCCTGCGTCTCAGGAAGCGGAGGCTTTGGCGTGACCAGCAGGTGGCATCTGCGACACAGGCAGCAGTGCACTCTCTCCGTCTGTTTCTATGTCCCTCTTTTTCCCCAGCTTTATTCAGGTATAAAATTGTAAGATGTTTGATGTGTACATCCTGATGATTTGATACACACATACATTGGGAAAGGATTTCTTCCATCTAGTGAATTAACATATCCATACCTCATATATTGATCCTTTTTTCCTGTTGAGAACATTCTCTCTTAGCAAACTTTAAGTATATGACACAATGTTATCAACACTAGTCACCATATTTTATGTCAGATACTTAGATCTTATTCATTCTACAGCTGAAAGTTTGCACTGTTTTTTCAAGTTTCTTAATTCCCTCACCCCAAAGTCCCTGGCAACCATTTTTCTACTCTCTGTTGCTGTGAGTCCAGCTGTTTCCTTTTTCTTTTTTTTCGATTGCACACATAAGTGATTCCATGAAGTATTTGTTTCTCTCTATCATAATGCCCTTAAGGTCTATCCACATTTTCCCAAATCAACCCTCTTTTAAGAGACATCAGCAGCAGGGATCATAGTGATGTCCCTTTAAGCAACCTCAAAGGCTTTAACATTAACGTTAACCAGGGTTATTAGGAAAGGAGAGAAGTAAGTGGACAGAGGATGCTGTAGGTTGACTATGGCTCACAGGTTGGTTTGTGAACCACAGTTAAGATGTTTCCTTGAGGAATTCTATAAGTAATTAGGATGCACCATGAAGTGAAGTGGGGGAATAAACTGAGCTCCAGCCATTAATGTTGGTGGAGACTTTGAATTATTGCAATTTAGGCATCAAACTTTGTTGTGACCTGATTTATACTTGAAGGTTATCGAAGCCTGCAATACATTTCTATGCTTCCCTGATGGCTCAGTGGTAAAGAATCTGCCTGCCAATGCAGGACACATGGGTTCAATCCCTGGGTGGGGAAGATCTCCTGGAGAAGGGAACGGCAGCCCGCTCCAGTATTCTTGCATGGGAAATCCCATGGACAGAGGAGCCTGGCAGGCTACAGTCCAGGGGGTCGAGAAAGAGTCGGACACAACTTAGCGACTAAACAACAACATTACTCATACACGTGTCAAGTCAAGTGATAGAGAACATTTTCCGCTACATAGCAGGGATTTAAAATTGGAAGAAGACAAGACCTCCATGTTTCCCCTGGAAATGAGGAAAGTATGGGACAGAGGATGAGAGCTGCTGTGGTGTAGGTGGTGAAAAGCTCACAGCAGCCCCTCAGAAACTGTTCAGATGTGCTGGAGGAAACTGTACATACCCAGCAATCCGTCCTTCAGATGGCAGTCTCAAATATTAAGGGAAAATTTCAAGGCAATATTTGAGATCCAGGTTAAAAAAAAAAAAAACCCTGACAACTCAAGAGTTCCACAGATATGAGAAATTATATATACTGTATGTTCATAATTAATGTATATGTGTGTATTTGTATATGTGTATATTTAAGCTGTATAGCTGACACCACAAACAGCATCACTGGTAGTTTTCTTTGGGTGATTTATTTCTGTTTTTAAATTTTTCATATTTTCTCTATTTTCCTTTATGATCAAGAGTAACCTTTATACTGGGAATAAAAGAGTTTCTTGGCCACTTGCCACACTTCTTGTCCCTTAGCTGTATGAAGATCACAGAGCTTCTCTGTTGGTTCAGATTTTCCTTCCTTTCTGGTCTGTAGTCTTCCTAGGGGTCATCATCTGATCAGAGCATCACAGGTAAACCCACTGCTATCCTGCTCAGTATCTGGCCCCACTCTTTGAGTAGATGCTGGGAAAAGATTTATGTGTTAGTAGGAAGAACAAGGTAAGGCAACTATATAATTATTATTTTAAAACTGGGACATCGACTTCTTTTGTCTCTGCTTTAATTTGCTTTGGTGTGAGGTCTTTATAAGGTGTAACAGCTTCCAGGTTGTCTGTTTTCACTCTAGGTGAAATGGAAGGGAGACTTGGCATTTCAGAAGGAAATGAACAGAAAGGAAAAAGCAAGCAAGTAATTGCTTTGCTAAAGCAATTTTTTGTATGTGCTATCAAATGCTGCCACCTTATTGACAGTTATTAATGATTACCAATACATGTTAACAATTCCCCAAAGGGCTTATTTATATTAAGACGGTGTACCTAGATTTTAGAACTTTTAAAATGGAAGCCTTGGTACAGCTATTACCTGAAAGCAGGTTTATACTTGGTCCAGATGTTTAAAGCTGGTGAGGAAGGAGAAGTCCAGGACATCCATTTGTTCCCGTTACTAATAATATGTCAAATGTGCAGTTGCTTTTCATTCTGGTTATGTTGCTGAAAAGAGCTCAGGGAACCAAGAGTCAGGAAGGACTTCTGCATCTGTTGCTCCACTGAACTGGCTCTGCCTCTTTCTCCAGCCTTCATGCACAGGCACTGCCAAATATTGCCCTGTCCTGCCAGAGACTGTGGGCACCTCTGCTTTACACAGAATTTAGGTGATCACATGCCTTTTCTTTTTAAACTCCTACAGATTCTTGGCTTCGCTGCATTTTCAAACAAGGTAAACATGGCCACAGAAAACAGCCTGATGATCATTGAGATGATACCTTATAGGTTGGTAACTCCACTTTTCAAGACTACTGTCTCCTTCCTGTTACCTTCTCTTAGCTTCTGACCCTATAGCCTGATTTATATCTTTGACCAAAATCAATAGCGTGCCAGTTACTTCTCCAGCAGAGACGGGTTTACTTGAGATCAGCAGAGAATCGCAGTTTGGAGTGTGCCAGCATGGCAAGTCCCATGCAAGTCCTCCTGCAGCAGGCGAAGAAGTTTTTATAGAGGGAAAAGTAAAACTGGGGAGGAAGGGTTGGCATGGTGAACAACAGAATCTATGGCTTTTCATTAGCTTAGTCCTTTGCGGGCAAGGGGTCTTTCTTCTTGTTGGGCTCTGTATTGGTCACAGGGTGTGAGTGCTCCCCGTGCTGGTCTCCAACTCTACTTAATTAGTTTCTATGTATTAATTTTTTTTTTAATTCTCAGCTAACAGTCTCTGGCCACAGGCAAATTTGGGTCATGGACTCAAGTTCATTTTAGAACAGAGGTTCTAAGGGACAGTGGCTAAGACAACCCTGTGCTTCTTCTCTGGTCAGCCTTTGACTCTCTTCCCATGGTTGAGCCAAAACCCCTAACCCAAGTAAACTCGAAAACCAGGGGGACTCCTGTATTTTTCTCCCAGCACATTATGAACCTTCTCAACCTCCCAGCCTGTCTGATTAACCCTCAGGGATGGAACAAGACATGCCTCTGTTTTCCAAGCCTCACTCCTGAGGTTCTGTGTTCAGCATCCCTTCTGTCTTCACCTACTTAGACTGACTCGGTGTCACTGAGCTACATCACTTTGTCACTCTCAGTGGAAAGCCTTCTCCAAGTAGTCTGGCATTGCAGAGTTCTTAAGGATTTGCAATTAATTTACATTATGGTCCCTACCAGTGACTATGGGGCCTCACTTTTGCTTCTGTTAGGGAGTTATTTCTTTAACCTTGACCAGATGAATCATTTTAACTAAGAAAGACAACATAACACAGTTTCTCGGCTCATGAGAAGGTTTTTGAAGAACATTGTTCACTTCCTCATGCTCTTCAACAGGGAATATAGCAATGAGTCTGTGATGCCAGTTAACCTTCAGCATACAAAATAGAGGCTACTTTGATGCATCCAGATAATCTCATATACTACCACTTCTCAGTGAAATCTGGCGATGATTAAGCACATTTAAAATATTGTTCAATTTTTTAAAACTGTGAGCAGAACCTAGGTACCAGGAAATGCTATGGTAAATAAGTCTCTGCCCTCTGGGAAAAAATGACAAGGGCGACAGTGAGATTGATGCTTTACATAATTATTTTATTTCATTCGTTCCTTGTAGTATTACTACAAGATATTCTTTTTTTGGCTGAGGAAACTAAGAGTTATCAAGTTTAAATTACTCATCTATGCTCACACAGCTGGTCAGCATCAGAGCTACTTTCTGAAGCCATTTCTATTTAATCCCAAAATCTAGTATAATAACCCCTCTATTATACTTAGTCAATATGCTGCTGTTATTAATAACTTCAAAACCACACAGTTAACCTCTGCTTATATTTTGTCATAAGATTCAAATGTATAGATAGAGAAAAAATGCTCCAGAAATTTAATTTTAGGTATTGCTTTTAACCTCTCTTTATTGCTTATCTATCCAAGGTTGCTAGAGATTAGGAAAACTGACTAATTTAGGTTAGTTCCTTCCACATTCATGTCCCTCTTTAACTAAATTGCTAACAAATGTACAGAGAACACCAGGAAGGAAAAAGCAGCAGGTTTGTACTGTAAATGTTATCATACTAAATATTTAAGGTTTAGTGACACAGACTTAGGCAATAAATTCATGAAAACTAAAATCTCTTGTGTATCAAGAGACACTATCAACAGAGAAAAAAAGACAACTCATAGAACAGGATAAATTATTTGCAAATTATGTATGATAAGGAATTAGTATCCAAAATACATAGCGAACTCCTAAAACACAACAACAGAAAACAAACAACCTGACTCAAAAAGTGGGGAAAGGATTTGAATACACGTTTTTCCAAGGATAATATACAAATGGCCAGTCAGAACATAAGATGCTCAACATCACTAATCATTTGGGGAATGCAAATCAAAACTATAGTGAGATACCACCTTATAATCATTAGGATGGCTGCTATTTTAAAAAAAAGACAGAAAATAACACAAATTTGGTGAAGATGTGGAGAAAATGGAACATGTATGCACTGTTAGTGGGAATGTAAAATGTACAGTCACTGTGGAAAGTAGTGTGCTGATTCCTCAAAAAATTAAAAATAGAATTGCCATATGACCCAACAATCCTATTTCTGGAAATATACTTCCCCCAAATTATACTCCCCGCAAGAGCAGTATCTTGAAGGGATATTTTTACACCTATATTCATAACAGTGCTACTGACAATGGCTGAAATGTAGAAGAAACAATAAGTGTCCGTCAATGGATGAATGCATGAACAGAAGGTGTTATATCCATCCAATAGAATATTATTCTGCCTTGAAAAGGGAGGAAATTCTGACATTAACTACAACACTGATGAACCTCAAGGGCATTAGTCTAAGTGAAATAAGCCAATCACAAAAAGACAATTGCTATATGATCCCACTTATCTGAGGTACTTAGTAGTCAAAATCATCAAGACAGAAAGTCAAATGTTTTCTCTCAGGGCCAGAGGGAGGGGGGAAATGGAGAGTTATGGATTAATAAGTATAGAGTTTCAGTTTTACAAGATGAAAGAATTCCCGAGTAGATGGTGGTAACTGTTGTATATTATGAATGTATTTAAAAACCACTCAACTGTACATTTAAAAGTGGGTAAGATGGTAACTTTCATGTTAGGTGGATTTTACCCAGTTTTAAAAAACTAGATTAAAAAAGATGTGGATAAGAACCAGAATGATTTTTATAAAGGACAATGACCTAAAATTAATAATCTGAAAGATCTGAGTCCAACTAGAAGGGAATAACATTGAGGTTTTAGCTCTAAACCATCTCAGATATGATATCTGCCTATCGCTTACCCACTGGTATGATCTCAAATAGTGTAAATAAACCATTTTCCATCAAGTTTTGTAGTTTTGCCTGCCCTGTTTGTTGCCACTGGCGCTTCACAGAAACCTCAAACTAGGAGATAAGCAGAGCATGTTCTCCTGATGGCCTTTGTAACTTGGCTTGATTTGCTGGCAGTTTTGGCAAGCTGCTGCCTCAGTTTCTTTTCTTATCTCTTAATTTTTTGAACAAAGGTCAGGCCTGGGACTTCCCTGGTGGTCCACCAGTTAAGAATCCACCTGCCAGCCTGGATGGGAGGGCAGTTTGGGGGAGAAGTGCTTGAGTACTCATTCATATCCAACTCTTTGCAACCCCACGGACTGTAGCCCACCAGGCTCCTCTGTCCATGGGATTTCCCAGGCAAGAATACTGGAGTGGGTTATCATTTCCTGTTCCAGGGGGTCTTCCCAACCCAGGGATCGAATCCTCATCTCCTGCATTGGTGGGCGGATTTGTTACCACTGAGCCACCTGGGAATCCTTGAGAGAGAAGGGAATCCTTGTATGGCTGAGCCCCTTCGCTGTTCACCTGAAACTATCACAACATTCCGAACTGGCTGTTTGCTGCTGTTGAGTCGCTCAGTTGTATACAACTCTTTGCCACCCCATGGGCTGTAGCCTGCCAGGCACCTCTGTCCGTGGGATTTCACAGACAAGAATACTGGAGTGGGCTGCCATTTCCCACTCCAGGGGATCTTCCCCACTCAGAAATCCAACCCAAGTTTCTTGCTTGGCAGGCAGATTCTTTACCACTGGTCCACCAGGGAAGCCCTTAATTGGCTATACCTCAATATAAAATAAAAAGTTAAAAAAAAATCCACCTGCCAATGCAGGGGATACCGTTTCCATCCCTGGTCCAGGAAGATCCCACATGTGGCAGGCCAACTATGCCCGTGGGCTACAACTACTGAGCCAGTGCTTCCGAGCCAGAGAGCCGCAACTGCTAAAGCTCCTCCGCCTAGCGCCTGAGCTCTGCAGCAAGGGAAGCCGCACGGTGAGAAGCCCAGGGGCCACGCTAGGGAGTAGCTCCCGCTTACTGCAACTAGAGAAAGCCCACGTGCAGCAATGATAACCTGGAGCAGCCAAAAAGAAAGAAAGAAATATGTTTGAAAAGTGTCAGGCCTTTTGATACGGATGATAAAGGTATGCTAAGAATAGAGTGGCGGAGGTGCCCATAATGATTCCTGCTATCTAGGAATAATTCCACCATTTTATTCCAGCTTCCTGTTTCCTGTAACACCAGATATGAGCAATCTTACTGAAGTTCTTATAGAATCGTTCTCCTTAGCTTTAGTGAGCTCCTCTCTGCTCATATTTCTGGGCAAGAAGATTGCCAGTTTCCATAACTATGACGTCAATTCCAACCAGGTGAGAGGACAGGCCTTTCTATTACTTTCTCTGACCCTTTAATCTTTGTTCTCCAACCTGAGCCTCCTACGAAAACAAAGACTGTAACCAGAGAGTCATTTGGACCACTGTTTGAGCTATAATTAAAGATTTTTGAGAAGTGTGACATTCTTAACTCTGAAGCTACCTGAATTAACATGCATGTTGTTGCTTTAGAACAGATATGGGGTAGGGCAGCATATGTTCTTAAGTTGGCAGGGTTCCTGTCCTCTCCTTTTATCTTCCTTTCCACCAAGTCAACCACATACTAAGGCACAGCAAGAAATACAGTGGAATGTCAAAACAAGGCCAATATCATAATTCAGCTGGTCTCCCAGAAATAGTCATTGTCACTTTTTAAAAAGTCTCCAGCCATTCTGAGTTTGGCCCATTTCCTAGAAATCAAAAAGGACACATGGGGGCTCCCCTGGCGGTTCAGTGGAGAGGACGTGGTGCTTTCACTGCTGTGGCCCAAAGTTCAATCTCTGGTCAGGGAACTAAGATCGCGTAAGCCCCTTGGCGTGGCCTGGTGCCTAGAGGTTAGGATCCCAGGCTTTCACTCCGAGGCCCAGGTTCGATTGGTGTCCCACTTTGACTTTAGGATAGTGTAAACGGAAGCAATAAAATAGTACTTTGTGTCTCTCTGTCATCCTAGTGATCACGTGAAAGAGCATAATAAGGCACAAGTCTCGTTTTCTCACTTTGTATAAGGGCTTTCCTTGTGATCTTTAGCTAAAGTGAGGAAATCAGATTTGCCATCCTTCAGTTCTTTCCAATAATCTTTCAGTGTTATTTGAGGTGATATAAGCAACCCTATCTTCATATACAAGAAATAACAGTGTAACTTTAGTGCAAACTCAAGTCAGCCTTCTTCTTCGACAAATAGCGGGTCTAAAGTATTTGCCATTTCTTTACAGGATTTAATAGCCATCGGCCTTTGCAATGTCGTCAGTTCATTTTTCAGATCTTACGTGTTTACTGGTGCTGTTGCCAGGACCATGATCCAGGATAAAACTGGAGGAAGACAGCAGGTATGTAACATAGAATTTGATCTCTAACATACAGAGATAATTATGTCTATTTATATGTATATTCACAGAAGGGGATTATATTAGTTTAACCATATTGCTGTTTTACAGTTATGCATGTTAGGAGGAATTTGTATTATGCTTGTTGGGCCTCATACTTGTTTTAATTTTTGCTTAGCTTTTGTCTTAAAAGCTATCTGTCAATGAGGAATTTGAAGATCATTTTCGGTAAAAATATTATTGTTAAGGGCTTCTATATATTAGCCCATAACAAGCTACTTTCCATGTAACAAAGCTAAAAGATAATATTTCAGGTAAACCAACTATCACCTATTAACATTTTTTTCCATGGGGAGATATTCTCAGCCCTAGTCTGTGAAAGCAATGAGACAGCTCTTGCCTTCCTGACAGCAGAACTAGAAACTTTTCTGACTCCTCAAAGGACATGACAGGAGACTCTAGTCTTTGTCATGAGCTTAGGGAGTTTATGTTCATTCTGCCTTTGTATAAGAGATAACTGTCTAGGTCAGATCCTCTCCAGGTACTCTGAATTAGTAAACTAAATATACGGGTGTATGGGAGGGAAGAGGGAAAGAGGGATTATGGCAAAGTTTTAAAGGCAAGCTCTCTGTCCAGTTTCCAGACATGAGATTTTCTAAGTCCAATATTCATGTGTTTTAGACTGACCAGATAGAAGTTACAGTTTACAACATGAGAGGTATCCCATCTCAGTTATGTAGTGTGGATAAGTGTCAAAGAACTATCAGAATTGAACCTGGAATAAGCCCATGGACTGAGTCAGGGTTCAGGAGGCAGAGAAACAGAAGCCAAAGACAAGCTGGAGGCACAGCTGCACAGTAGAGGGAAGTATAGCCGTGGTCAAAAAGTAAAGTGTCAGGGGCTTCCCTGGTGGTCCTGTGGTTGAGACTTTGCCTTCCAATGCAGGGGGTGTGGGATCAGTCTCTGGTTGGGAAGCTAAATTCTCACACAGTCTTGGGGCCCAGAAACCAAAACATAAAGCAGAAGCAATATTGTAACAAATTCAATAAAGACTTTAAAAATGGTCCACATTAAAAAAATCTTAAAAAAAAAGTAAAGTGTCAGACATTAAAAAAATCTTAAAAACAAAAAGTAAAGTGTCGGAAGAATGGACACAAAACTTGAAGGAGGAAAGAGAAAGTGTCACAGTTCATGGGTGAAATATCAGGTGAAAGCTAATAAAAGAAGATTGGGCAGTGGTGAGAGCATGAGTCTAGAGTAAGACTGTATGATTTTATGTGGACTGAGTTGTGTTGTCAAAGAGCTTATACCAAACACACTGGCCTAGCTCTTTTGCATTACTGTTTGACCAGAAGAAGGAAGATGAGCTTTGTATAAAAAAAAAAAAAAAAAAACAATGATGTTCTATGCAAGTGAAGTCAAAAAAAGAGGATTTTATGATAAGAAAAAATGGAAATAGCTTTTCCAGACATCAGTTCCCTTTAACTTGTGACCACATACTTTGTTTATTTAGTATACAAGCATAACAGATTTGGGGAGAAAAGATGCATGTGGTCAGAAAAAAATCAATCAAGTGCAAGTAAAATTAAGTGCAGAATAAATACAATAAATGTTAAAGTGCCATAAATACCTCAGGAAGGAGAATGATGGAGGAAGTGGGGCTTTTTTGGATCACCATAAGAGGTTTAGAATATGTATAGATGGAGGGAAGGAAGATGGGCTTCAGTTCAGCTTTGGAGTTGCCTTTAGCCTGTCGGGCAAAGTGACTCTCATTCTGTTTTCTGCTGTGTGTTCGTTCTCCCCTGCCAAAGACATCTCTCTCTGTGGTGCAGTGACCCTTCACAGGGAAGCATGTCCCTCAGGATGCTGGTAAGCTCTTCCCCAAGACCCCGACTTGCCCAGGGCAAATCGCCAGTTCAAGCAGAGAATGCCCCTGGCCCCTGACCTTCCACATTTGAGCTTCCCTACCTCCAATCTGAGTTTCTGATCTGGACTCACTCAGCCTTCTTCATCCCCTAGCAGAGGTTCTTCTATCTACCCTTCTCCTTTGGGGACTTTTTAATTCAGCCTGCCTGAGAACACCCTCATGTTTTTCAAAGCTCCCCAGGACTGCAGGAAAGAGAAGCTAGGGGGCTGGCTCTGAACTTGTTTGACGTGACCGGACACCAAGAGCCACTTACGTCTGTGTGTATGTCTGACATACACACACACCGTGTAAAATGCGTCTAGATTTCACTTCAATTTCTCCGTCTAGAAACTTGTCTTCACTGGTTGCAGCAAAACCTCTCAGCCCTACCAGCCCTGGCCTGAGCCTTGAGTGATGGCAGGCCAGCTAAACTGTCCTCCTTCTGCTAGCTGATCCAGTTCTGACCTCTGTGCTTCCCTCTTCTCTATGATTATATTCCTTTCCTTGTTCCCTGCTTTCCAAGGATGAGCCTTCTTGCCTTGTCCCCAGGCTCCCAGAACTGCTTTACCCTATTCCTTTTTTTTTTAAGTTGGAGCTTTATAATATTGTGTTAGGTTCTGCTGTATTGTCATGGATCTGTTTTATGTATACACACAACCCCTCCCTCTCGGATCTTCCCCAACCCCAGGTCATCACAAAGCACTGAGCCAAGCTCCCTGTGCTATAGAGCAGCTTCCCACTAACCATCTTCCATCCAGTGTGTGTATATCATAGGTCAGTCCTACTCTCCCGATTCGTCCCACCCTCCTCTTCCGGTATGCGTCCACGCACGTGTCTGTTCTCTACGTCAGTGTCTTTACTCCTGCCCTGCAAATCGGCTCAGCTGTACCATTTTTCTAGATTCCACATTTATGCATGCGTTTTTTATTTTTTCTTTCTGACTTACTTCACTCTCAGAGCTGCTTTTAAAAATGAGTTATTATTTTTAAAATAAGAAAAGAAATAAATCACCACCAAAGGAAATGAGTTGCATTCTCTTTAGAGAAAGCAGATGGGGCAGTGGAGAGAGCCTGGATTTTGGAGTCAGTTGGTCAGGTGGATTGAAACCTGACTCCGTAGTTCCTAGAAGTGTGACCTTGGGAAGTTCCTTTCACTTTCTGGGGCTCTAGTCCTCATCTGTAAGATGGGGATAAGGATGATCTTTCAGTTGTGAGAATTAAACTGGATGACAGCAGGGCTTCCACCCCAGGTCCCGAGCGTGCTGGCTGTGCATGGGAATGTTCTGCCCACTGCCTGTGGGGCAGTTGTTGTCTGAGGCTCTTCATGTCACTAGTGGTTGTGCTTTATGAGAACTCGAATTGCGTTGAGTCCCCGGGAAGAGGGTGGGGTCGGTCTTGGTTCAAGAAAGCCTGAAAAAGTGATGGCAAATCAGAGAAGAAAAGCAAAACATGCATGAGATGTCAAGTTGTAGTAAGATATGCTTGCTGTCTCTCGGCCCCATTCATGCACTGAGTCTGGGATTCTGAGAATCACCATGCATCGTCCTAAGGCACAAGGCCACCAAGGATGGCCCTCTAATCCCAAAGCCCACTCCTCCACGTATGCAGTCATGAAAGGGAAAGAAAGGGAAAGTGAAAGTCACTCAATCGTGCCTGACTCTTTGCGACCACATGGACTATGAAGTCCATGGAATGCTCCAGGCCAGAACACTGGAGTGGGTAGCCTTTCCCTTCTCCAGAGGATCTTCCCAACCCAGGATCGAACCCAGGTCTCCTGCATTGCAGGCAGATTCTTTACTAGCTGAGCTGTCAGGGAAGCAGCCATGGGGGACAATTATTGGCAGGCCTCTCTGAGCAGCCAGATTTATGAGATTTAAGTGTTGGGTTTATAGTCATTTTAAACTAGGTTTTATACAGCTCATTTTGGTGTCTGTATGTCTTTGTTCCCTTAAAAGTAATCCAAAAAACTTTGGAGGAAAGGAGTAGTAGGAAGGAGACGTCCTGATATGTTTTCCTGTGCTAAGCAAAGCAGTTTCTTCCTATAGTGCGAGACCACCTGAAGCTAGGCCCTAAGATTCCGTGTGGCACCAGGCTGAGATGTACACTGGCTGGAGGAGCTTATGGCTTCAGTTACCCGTTTCAGTTCCACAGTGTAAAAATGTTTGCCTCTAGAACTTCCTGAGTTTCCGTTACAGTGATCTGTTTTCTTGAATCCTTCTTCCTATATTCTTCTCCCAGGATTCAACTTTTCCACATTGGGTTGGTCCCATAGCTGTGTATCAGTCGGGGTGGGGAAAAAAAGAAGCAGGACACTGATTTCATTGCAGTTATTTTCAGTGACATGTTTTTATGGCAAATAGCAGTGAGCCGTAAGAGAGAGCCCAGTAGGAAGTCTTTTTCACACTCAATGAAAAAGATAAAAAAAAATTAGACAATCGTTGCCACGTGGTCATTTAGTGGTTTCGATTTAAAGTTGCTTGTTTGTGCTAGTATATGCTGTTGTTTTGATTTGTGGCTACAGTTTTATCCACCTCCCCTTATCACCATGGGAAATTACACTGCTTTGTATTATTTTTTCTGTTTAAGTAGGGACTTAAACAATGGAAATTCATCAACAGAGGATATGAGTTCAAGATTATGTCCAGAGAGCCGTAAGATTATAAAGGAACTATGTCTTTTAGCTTTCTACCTGTATTTGACAGGTAAATCACTAAATCACTGCTTCCCAAGTAGTACAAACCCAGAGGAGTCAACCCAGTTGGAACAGGATCCAGAGCTCCTATCAACAGCCCTGACTCATGTTCATCATCTTTATTTTCTTTTTTTTTTTTTTGATGGCATCAAGGCAGAGAGAAACAAAAGTAGGAAAATCAGTTGTGAATAACACGGTATTAAGATGAAGCACCACTGAAGCTATTAGATGGGAAGCTATCCAAACCCCAAAAGAATGAGGTGGAACAGTTGGGATTTTAGGGCTGACAGTGATGGGTCTACCAGGGCTTTTCAAAACTATTCTAAGAAGGTTAAAGTCCAGAGGAAATGAAGGCCAGATTTTAGGAGACTTCAGATTCACAGCACAAAACTATGGCAAGAAAGATTCAGATATCCAAGACCATCTGGAACTTTTCGGGAAACCTTCACACATTCAGTCAATAAGTATTTATTGAGTACCTGGTATCTGTTGAGCATTTTGACAAGAACTGACAATGTCAGTTCACTGAAAATGCCCTTATGTTAGATAGTTACACATACTCAGCCCCTTTTAAGAAGAAAAATAAACCAAAAATGATATGCTTGTCACCAAGCAGAAGGCCTCAGTTGCAAACAGGGACCAGTCCATTCCTGATGGTCTCTCTCCAACTGGCTCTGTCTCCTCAGTTTGCATCTCTAGTAGGCGCGGGCATCATGCTGCTCCTGATGATGAAGATGGCACCCTTTTTCTACAGACTGCCAAACGTAAGTAGACCTGACCAGGTGCCCGAGTCAGATCACATCTTGGTGGGGGCGTCTCTGAGGGGAACTGCATCCTGCTCTTCTCCAGTGGTTTCCCCAGGCTATTTCTGGTTCCTTTCCTTTCAAATAACTGCCTCTACTACACAGGATTTCCCTGGTGGCGGGAGACCTGGGTTCGATCTGTGGGTTAGGAAGATCCCTGGGGGAGGGCACGGCAACACACTTCAGTATTCTTTTCTTTTTAAATTTATTTTTTAATTGAAGGATAATTGCTTTACAGAATTTTGTTGTTTTCTGTCAAACCTCAACAGTCCAGTATTCTTTTTTTTTTTTTTTTAAATTTTCTTTTCTTTATCACTCCAGTATTCTTGCCTGGAGAATCCCCATGGACAGGATCACAAAGAGTTGGACATGACTGAGTGACTAAGCATCTCTCAGGACTAGGGGTTAAACACGATAATATGTATAATGTAGAGAGAACAGTTTTGAGCTAATAATAAGCGCTCAAGAAACAATTGTGATTCTTCTCATCCTCATTAATCTTCTTTTTAAAATTGCTTAAGCTATAAAGTAAGCTTTTAGAAGTAAGGATTCAGTTAAATATGACCAAAATAGACTTCAGATGCCAGAACGCCCATTACCAACACAGGCTTGGAAACTCATTGTGCATTCATGCCATCTGTTTTCCTAAACAGTTTCCAGAAGTCCTTGTTCTGCATTCATGTGAACCCAATCCCCCTACCGCTGCCACCCAGCCTTTTGGTCAGGTCGCAACACTAAAAGTTGAGTTTTAATTCTGTATTCAGCTAGATTGCCTCTATGAACTGACGTGCCATTTCTTCCCTTTGTGTGAAATGGATGATGACTTTACATTTAAAGATGTTGCATTAATGACTGACTATAATTAATTTGTTCTAAGTTACAGTATAAGTCAATGCCCAGTGTCCATGATTTCCTTTTAAATTTCCTCTGTGTTCCCTTTAGTCATTTTTAGATAGTACTAAGGTGGGGCTTCCCTGGTGGCTCAGTGGTAAAGAATCTGCCTGCAATGCAGGAGACCTGGGTTCAATCCCTGGCTTGGGAAGATCCCCTGGAGGAGGGCATGGCAACCCACTCCAGTACTCTTGCCTGGAGAATCACATGGACAGAGGAACGTGGCGGGCTACAGTCCATAGGGTCACACAGAGCTGGACATGACTGAAGCGACTAAGCAGCAGCAGCAAGGGAGCATATTTTATTCCTGGTGCTGCAGCTTGGTTACCCACTGATGTAGCGGTCCCTAAGCTGGAGTGGTTGTAAATATTATACCCATCCTTTTGAACGTATTTGGGACTTCTCTGGCAGCTCAGTGGTAAAGAATTTGCCTGCCAAGCAGGAGATGCAGGTTCAATCCCTGGGTCAGGAAGATGCCCTGGAGAAGGAAATGACAACCGGTTCCAGTCCAGTATTCTTGCCTGAGAAATCCCATGGACAGAGGAGCCTGGCAAGCTACAGTCCATGGGGTTACAAAACAGCTGGACACAACTTAGCAACTAAATAACAATTCCACCTAGTGAATATCACCTTTTAGTAGACTAGGACCATCTTAAGGCTGTTGCTGCCTTGGGTTCTTGTGGTTCAGGGATCTTGGAAACCAGCCATGGAATATATACATGGTGGGTGGGATTAAGCTTGTGTTTATCATACAAGCTGTCCTCTGATTCCCAGCAGAAGTCATCTCCAGAATGTAACTTATGCAGCATCTTTGGAGCTATAACTCTTGGGAGTCTATTTTTGGTGGGCCACTCACTAATTTACTTTGGACAGTGATATTTTTCCTTTATAGCCTGAAGAATCAGAATTTTTTTTAAAAACTCTCACATTAAAATCAGTCCAAATTCACCGCAGGGTAGTGATAAAAGTGAGGCTTCCCAGATGGTTCAGTGGTAAAGAATCTTCCTGCCAAGACAGGAGATGTAGGAGATGTGGGTTCGATCCCTGGGTTGTGACGATCCCCTGGAGAAGGGGATTGCAACCCACTCCAGTATTCTTGCCTCGAAAATCCCATGGACAGAGGTGGGTTACAGTCCACCTTACAGAGGTGGGTTACAGTGGGGTTCCCAAGAGTCAGACATGACTGAGCACACCTGCATGCATGCACCGTGATAAACGCAGGTAAGCCCTTCCTTACTGTAAATATGTTGGGGCTAGAATAGCCCTTGCTTTTGGCCAACCATGTTCTGGCATGTTATTTTTACATCATGTAGTAGGATGTTGCTGGGTGAGAAAATGCAAACACAATCTCATCAGTGGAAATATCTGAATATCTATAACCAGGTCTCTCTATGAGGATTAAACCTGAATGATTCCTTCCTGTTTTTATTGGAGTATAATTGCTTTACAGTGTGCTCTTAGTTTCTGCAATACAACATCCTGAATCAGCCATATGTATACATATGTCCCCACCCTGTTGAGCTGCCGGGAGCCGTCAGGATGCCCCCTCACTCGGATGACAAAGTCACGAGACTGAGAAGGAAACTGCGAAGTGGATTTTCCTTCGGGGCATCCCAAGGCAAGGCCCCTCCTGGTATTTTTCTTGGGAAGTTCTGTTTATGCTCTGAACATTAGCTCATCTCAGTAGGTCAGTCTCAGTTAGAAAAAATTCATCCTGAGATAATTCCCTCAGACCTTAATTCCCTCCTACTAGTTACTGGGGAGTTTACCAAGAGTTCTCTTGGGTCATGGCAAAGCCACCACCAGAAGGCCTCGTACTTGGGTCACCTTTCCACCTCCCATTCCCCTGACCACTCCACGGAGGAGGCCCGCTTCCTTGAAGAAATCAGGCTCGATTGAGACTTAGGAATGCTCATAACTGTGGCCAGCATAGTTGGAGGTATTGATTGCTTTAGGATATGTAGACATAGGAATTCATTTTAGTAGTTGTAAGGTTAACAGGACTTCATTGTTAAAGCAGTGCTGCTAAACTGTCTCTTTGTCCTCTTTTCTCTTTCCTTGTAAGAACCGGAATAGGTTAATAGAATAAAAGTTTCAAGCTTAAGCCCTTCTCTCTAGCTTCTACATAATTGCACCTAGTAAGAGAAATGTAACCTTTCTACTTAGATTGATGTGCTTATCCGAAGTATGCTGGAGACATTCAAATGGTAAACATACTATTGTTAAGTCTAATTATGCAGAAATCCGACCTTTTGCAAGGAAAATGAGCTTAAGGTTAAAATTGTTGATGGTAGGCAGAAAACAAGTTTGCATAAAAATGTTGTGATGTAATGGGGATGTTCTTTGGCTATAAAACTGTAAGCTAACAAAAATAAAGTGAGAGACTTCTCCATCTCCTTTTGGAGAGACTTCTCCATCACCTCACAAAACTAACAGCAATAAAGAGAGACTGCTTCATCACCACACTGACTCAGCTCAGTTCTTCCGCCGACGCCACTCATCCCTCAAGACCCCCGGACCCTGCCGAGGCTGGACCCCGGCATTGAGCTTCCCCTCCCATTCCACTGCTCTAGGAAGCACCTACCCTTCCTTCTTTGAACGACTACGGGTAGTTTGTTGCAAAATTCTTGGGAGAGTAATTGGTAGAGCATCCTGGCGAGGATCTCAACTAGTGCGCAGTGGACCCAATATACATTTCTTTAATGTAATACAAATAGTGTATTCAATATTGTTCCAATCTTGTGTGGAAAAAAATACATAGGCTATACCAAAATATTATCTCTTGTATGATGGAAATATATATATAAATTCAATTCTTCTTTGCACATGAGCATGTTTCATCTTAATATTCAGAAAGGTAAAAATTGTATTGTGTATTTCATGAAAAAGATTTGTTTCCCTGTCATACTCTGTGTGTGTGCTCAGTCTTTCAGTCCTGCCACCTCTTTGTGACCCCATGAACTACATGTAGCCCGCCAGGCTCCTCTGTCTATGGAATTCCCCACACAAGAATACTGGAACGGTTGCCATTTCCTCCTCCAGGGAATCTTCCTGACCCAGGTATCAAACTCATGTCTCCAGTGCCTCCTGCATTGGCAGGTGGATTCTTTACCACTGAGATACCTCGGGAGCCATCATACTTCATACCTCAAGCCAAAAGTCTTGTAAAAGCCCTATGAAGTAGAATTTCTTATGTTTCATACCACAGAAGTGAAGTGAAGTTGCTCAGTTGTGTCCGACTCTTTACGACCCCATGGATTGTAGCCTACCAGGCTCCTCAGTCCATGGAATTTTCCAGGCAAGAGTATTGGAGTGGGTTGCCATTTCTTTCTCCAGGGGATCTTCCCAACCCAGGGATGGAACCCAGGTATCCCACACTGCAGGCAGATGCTTTACCGTCTGAGCCACCAAGGAAGCCCTCCCTGCTAACTGTAGAAATTTGGGGAGATTCTTGACTGGTAAGAAGATGAAGCTGGAAAACAAGTAAATTCTGATGACTTCATTTTTGTTCCTCTGCCCTCTACTGACTTGTTGCATCCAACTGGTTACTGAGCAACCTCAGAAAACCAGAGTAAGCCTGGATCCTAGCCATTTCCGAGAGTGGGGTCAGTTCTAATTGGCTAGATGGCTAGGAAAAGGATGAGAAATGTTTCTTAAAGTATGTCAGATTCTACTTGGATGCCCTGATGATTTTATATCCCTATGAATTTGATCTTCATTTTCTTATATTTAAGACACTGTCTTTCCATTACAAAAGGAGACATGCTTACTTTTTAAACTTTAGAAAATTCATAATAGATAAAAATCTATTTTTTAGGTAGATTGGTCACACACTGAGGTGGCAGTCCCTGAAGCCACAGTCAACCACTGTTAACATTTTGGCATATACCTATCCAATATTATTCTCTATAAACAGATAGTATTTACTTTGTATGCTGTTGTTGTTTAGTCACTAAATTGTGTCTGACTCTTTACAACCCATGAACAGTAGTCTGCGAGGCTCCTCTGTCCATGGGATTTCCCAGACAAGAATATTGGAGTGGGTTGCCATTTCCTTCTCCATGGGATCTTCCCGACCACAAGGATCAAACCTGTGTATCCTGCATTGGCAGGCAGATTCTTTACCACTGAGCCACCAAGGAAGCAGCCTTCACTTGTGTAACTGTGATCTAACTGTACACACAATCTGGAATTCTTGTTAATTTCATCTATAACATGATACTCATACTATCACTTATTAATCATTTTAAATTAGGTTATCTGAGTTTTTTGTTATAAATAACACAACAATGAGCAATTTTGTACATCTACCCTTTTCTATACTTAGGGTAGATTTCAAAGGGGAAAACAAAAGTTCTGTATGAAAGCATATCAATCAGTATTTCTTGCTAAGTTGCTTCAGTCATGTCCAACTCTTTGAGACCCTGTGAACTGTAGCCTGCCAGGCTCCTCTGTCCATGGGCTTCTCCAGGCATAAATAATGGAGTGGGTTGCCATGCCCTTCTCTGGGAGATCTTCCTGACCCAGGGATCAAATGTGCGTATTTTAAGTCTCCTGCATTGACAGGTGGTTTTTTTTTTGTTTTTTTTTTTACCACTGACTCCCCCTTTGGGAAGCCCTAGTATTTCTTGATATATTGCCAAATTATTTTTCAAAAGGGCAGTACTCAAGACCCATCTTTAATGGAATATCCTCAATGTTTTAAATTTGCTAATTTAATTTGATGGACCAAAACAGTGGTATCTCACTGTTGAAATAATCATAGTACATCATGATTAGGCTTGGAAAAAAAAAAAACAACACCAAATTGAAACTATTTCAGAATTTCTGTGAGTAGAAATTCTTTTAATTTATCATCCCATCTGAGAATGGTTTCTAAGCAACACCAGTCACATAGGTTATGTCAAGCAAACTACACAAAGCAAGGTCAAATAGGCACAGTATCAGTATCAGTTCAGTCGCTCAGTTGTCTGAGTCTTTATGACTCCATGAACTGCAGCACGCCAGGCCTCCCTGTCCATCACCAACTCCCTGAGTCCACCCAAACCCATGTCCATCGAGTCAGTGATGCCACCTAGCCATCTCATCCTCTGTCTTCCCCTTCTCCTCCTGCCTCCAATCCTTTCCAGCATCAGGGTCTTTTCTAATGAGTCAACTCTTTGCATGAGGTGGCCAAAGTATTGGAGTTTCAGCTTCAACATCAGTCCTGAACACCCAGGACTGATCTCCTTTAGGATGGACTTGTTGGATCTCCTTGCAGACCAAGGGACTCTCAAGAGTCTTCTCCAACACCATAGTTCAAAAGCATCAATTCTTTGGCGCTCAGCCTTTTTCACTGTCCAACTCTCACATCCATACATGACTACTGGAAAAACTGTAGCCTTGACTAGAGGGACCTTCATTAGCAAAGTAATGTATCTGCTTTTCAATATGGTATCCAGGTTGGCCATGACTTTCCTTCCAAGGAGTAGGCGTCTTTTGATTTCATGGTGGCAATCACCATCTGCAGTGATTTTGGAGCCCAAAAAAATTAAGTCTGACACTGTTTCCACTGTTTCCCCATCTATTTCCCATGAAGTGATGGGACCAGATGCCATGATTTTAGTTTTCTGAATGTTGAGCCTTAAGCCAACTTTTTCACTCTCCTCTTTCCCTTTCATCAAGAGGCTTTTTAGTTCCTCTTCACTTTCTGCCATAAGGGTGGTGTCATCTGCATATCTGAGGTTACTGATATTTCTCCCGGCAATCTTGATTCAAGCTTGTGCTTCTTCCAGCCCAGTGTTTCTCATGATGTACTCTGCATATAAGTTAAATAAGCAGAGTGACAATATACAGCCTTGACATACTCCTTTTCCTATTTGGAACCAGTCTGTTGTTCCATGTCCAGTTCTAACTGTTGCTTTCTGACCTGCATACAGGTTCTCAAGAGACAGGTCAGATGGTCTGGTATTCCCATCTCTTTCAGAATTTTCCACAGTTTATTGTGATCCATACAGTCAAAGGCTTTGGCTTAGTCAATAAAGCAGAAGTACATGTTTTTCTGGAACTCTCCTGCTTTTTTGATGATCCAGTGGATGTTTGCAGTTTGATTTCTGGTTCCTCTGCCTTTTCTAAAACTAGCTTGAACATCTGGAAGTTCATGGTTCATGTATTGCTGAAGCCTAGCTTGGAGAATTTTGAGCATTACTTTACTAGTGTGTGAGATGAGTGCAATTGTGTGGTAGTTTGAGCATTCTTTGGCATTGCCTTTCTTTGGGATAGGAATGTAAACTGACCTTTTCCAGTCCTGTGGCCATTGCTGAGTTTTCCAAATTTGCTGGCATATTGAGTGCAGCACTTTCACAGCATCACCTTTCAGGATTTGAAATAGCTCAACTGGAATTCCATCACCTCCACTAGCTTTGTTCGTAGTGAGGCTTTCTAAGGCCCACTTGATTTCACCTTCCAGGATGTCTGGCTCTAGCTGAGTGTGAGTGATCACACCATCGTGATTATCTGAGTCGTGAAGATCTTTTTTTGTAAATTTCTTCTCTATATTTTTGCCACCTCTTCTTAATACCTTCTGCTTCTGTTAGGTCCCTATCATTTCTGTCCTTTATCGAGCCCATCTTGGCATGCAATGTTCCCTTGGTATCTCTAATTTTCTTGAAGAGACCTCTAGTCTTTCCCATTCTGTTGTTTCCCTCTGTTTCTTTGCACTGATTGCTAAGGAAGGCTTTCTAATCTCTCCTTGCTATTCTCTGGAATTCTGCATTCAGATGGGAATATCTTTCCTTTTCTCCTTTTCTTTTCACTTCTCTTCTTTTTACAGCTATTTGTAAGGCCTCCTCAGACAGGCATTTTGTTTTTTTACATTTCTTTTTCTTGGGGATGGTCTTAATCCTTGTCTCCCGTACAATGTCACAAACCTCCGTCCATAATTCATCAGGCACTCTATCAGATCTAGTCCCTTAAATCTATTTCTCTCCACTGTATAATTACAAGGGATTTAATTTAGGTCATACCCGACTGGTCTATGAAAGAAAGTACCCTACTTTCTTCAATTTCAGTCTGAATTTGGCAATAAGGAGTTCATGATCTGAGCCACAGTCAGCTCCTGGTCTTATTCTTGCTGACTGTATAGAGCTTCTCCATCTTTGGCTGCAAAGAATATAATCGATCTGATTTCAATGTTGACCATCTGGTGATGTCCATGTGTAGAGTCTTCTCTTGTGTTGTTGGAAGAGGGTGCTCGCTATGACCAGTGCATTCTCTTGGCAAAACTGTATTAGCCTTTGCCCTGCTTCATTCTGTACTCCAAGGCCAAATTTGCCTGTTACTCCAATAGGACAAATGGCCAAAGGTGCCAGCCTTCCTATGGGTCTTGCCTCATCCTTACACCAAAAGTGATAATATGGAAACAGAAGGGACTAGATGATCATAACTTGTAGCTACTCTTCCTCCCACTGTCTGTGCAAGTAACCAGTGATCTGAATCTAAAAGTGGCATATGGGGACTTCCCTTGTGGTCCAGTGGTTAAAATTTTGCCTTCCAATCCAGGGGGGTATGAGTTCAATCCCTGGTCGGGGAGCTAAGATTCCACGTGTCTTGCAGCCATAAAAAACCAAAATATAAAACAGAAGCAATATTGTAACAAATTCAATAAAGATTTTAAGAATGGTCCACATTCAAAAACTCTAAAATAAAAGGGGCTTTGGAGAGCTGTTACTGGCCAAACGAGTCACATGGCCTTGCCATGCCTTGTGTGTTTGACACATTATAAAGGTGAGCAGAGACAAATGTGGAGAATACTTATCTGATTGGACAGTGAGTTGCAGCACAGACCTGGTATTTGTATGAAGTAGTAGTGCAGAATACCTCTGTGTGGCAAGGTTGACCAAGTCTCTGTGGTTCTTTCGTGGAAATTTGGAAGCGCTACCCCTGAAGGGAAAACGAATCAGGGTTTATTTTTTTCCCCACAGGCTATAGTGGCTGGTATTATCCTGAGCAACGTCCTACCGTACCTGGAAGCTGTTTACACCCTACCCACTCTGTGGAGGCAGAACCAGTATGACTGTGTGAGTGTAGATGCACTGGGGAGGCTGGGAAGGACAGAGGGGAAGCCTGCAGAGAGAGGAAGAGAAGAAACGAAAGTAATCAACATGGACCCACCATCTGATGCGTCTCTGCCATTGCTCAAAAAACAGGAGTCAAGGTTATTTGGTGCACAGAACTCCTGAGACCCCATTCCAACTATATGAAGTTCGGTAAAACAGGATTAAACAGCTGCAGTTACACACAGATCTAGTAAAACGGGTTCATCATACATGGCATATTTGAATGACTTTTAATCCGGTTAACAGAACTACATTCCAGGAGAGAGGAAACAAATCCTATCAAGAGGGCGTCTTGCCAGGAAGAGTAACTGATGGATCGCTCCCCTTTTCTCTAGAGAAGAAAACTAGAGAACATATAGGGGAAATAGCAAGAAATGAAGGATAGAGGGTGATGATGCAATGAGAGGAGAAGGACCCAGAAGAGGAAAGAGATCACTTTTGGACACAGGTCCCTGAGAAGTTAAGAGGGGAATGTGGTCCAGTGTACAGTTCTAGTCTTTGGAGGAGAGACAGCTCTTCCGACAGCCCTGGAGAGAATAAGGGAAGGTTGAGTGCAGATACTAACAAACAAATGGCAGGTGGAGTAAACAGTGAAGGGATTTCAACCCATCTTCTTTTTTTAAAAAAAAAGAAAGGGTATAGTTGATTCACAATGTTGCGCTAATTTCAGGAGTACAGCAAAGTGAATCAATTATACATAAACATATATCCACTCCTTTTAAAAAAAATCTTTCCCCATATACACAGTAGTGTATAAATGTCAGTCCCAACCTTCCAATTTATCCCTCCCCCTCAGCCTATCTTCTTTATGAAAATGAAAGTCAGATTACCTGCTGAGAGAGATGGAGTAGGAGGTGGGACAGGGGCTTGAAAAGGATATTAAATATTCCTAATGACTATCATGGGTCTTAAAATAGCAACCAGTAATTTGTTCTGGGTTGCTTTCCAAACAGTATTTCTAATCTCAATAAATTCTATAAAGCAGATATTATTACCCCAATTTTTCACAAGCAGAAACTGACGTTTTAAGAGAAGATTAGAGATGTGATCAAGAATGCATAAAAGAATTGCTAGGCAGCCCTGGGGCCCAATCGTTTGTAACAGCATCAGTCCATGTGGCTGTGGAATTTGTTTTCTAAATCCTAGGTATTGAGAGAGAAAGGGTAAAGGTGAACTGAGGAAGAGGACTTGTGATTTTCTCAATTCTGCTTGTCGTCATGGTCTCCCTTTCTCCTTCTTCCTCTTTTCCATAGCTCATTTGGATGGTGACGTTCATGTCTACAGTTTTACTGGGACTGGATGTTGGACTAGTTGTTGCAGTAGCTTTTGCCTTCTTCATCATCACTGTGCAGTCACACAGGTACTTTGTCTTGGGTAATAGGAGGTGGGCCATGTCAAGGTGAGGCAACTGTGACCTAAAGGCAAATGTATTTCCTTACAGAACTAAGATTCTCCTCCTGGGTCAGATCCCTAACACCAATATTTATAGAAGCTTCCATGACTATCGGGAGGTAAGAATCCAAATGAGCCCCACTCCTTTGCCCAAAGGATGGGATGGACCAGGCCTGCTGCTTAGTTTTTCTACCAAAAAAAAAAAAAAACCTCTAAGCTCCTTTGTTCCTCTCTGCTGCACTGCAGATATGCATTTACAAAGGCAGGGAAAGTGATGCAGCCAGTTAAGGATAATTTTAAAATATACTTCAGAGGGAGGAGGGCCAAGAAAAAGAGAGGTGTGAAGAAATAAGAGGGGAAAAGAAAAAAGCAGGGGCTGAAAACCAGAGGGAGGAATTTGTTAGTTCTTGATGCTTATAAAGAACACAGATTCTCCAAGAGGTTCTAAGGAATTTTTTTTTTCTTACTCTGTAAAAGAGCTGAAAAATTGCCCTCAGGTGTACATTTATTTGTCTTGCAGGTTACAAACATTCCAGGGGTGAAGATCTTCCAGTGCTGCAATGCCATCACGTTTGTCAATGTTCACTACCTCAAGCGCAAGGTGTTGGAGGAGGTGAGGGCTGTCCGCTGCCTCTCCCCACCTGCTTCCCTCTCGGTCCCAGAGTGTTCTCCCCTCCCCCACTCACCACTTGAATTAGACCCAGCATATGTCTTTCAGATTGAAATGGTAAAGGTGCCTCTTACAGAAGAAGAAATTAATACCCTGTTCAGTCAAAATGAAGAGGGTGCACAGCGAGGAAAGATTTGTCAGTGTTACTGCAACTGTGATGAACCAGAGCCATCACCCAAGGTTAGAAACACCTCTTCTTTTCTCCTACATTTTATAAAGAAACGCACTAGTAAGTTTTTTTTAATTATTTATTTGTTTATTTGTATCATTGTGCTGGGTCTTCGTTGCTGTGAGCGGACTTTCTCTAGTTGCAGCAAGCGGCTACTGTCTAGTGCACAGGCTTCTCGTTGCAGCGATTTCTTTTGTTGTGGAGCACAGACTCTAGTATTCTTGCCTGGAGAATCCCATGGACAGAGGAGCCTAGCAGGCTACAGTCCATGGGATCGCAAGAGTCAGACACGACTTAGCAACTAAACCACCAACCAGCACCGACTTTAGGGTACACGGGCTTCAGTAGATGTGGTGCATGGGTTTAGCTGCCCTGCAGCATGTGGGATCTTCCTGGACCAGTGATGGAACCAGTGTCCCCTGCATTGGCAGCTAGCTGGATTCTTATCCGCGGTAGAACCAGGCAAGACTTGCACTAATAGTTTTCTTAAAGAAAGAAAAGAAAATCTAAACCCCTTCAGGGATTTTAACTCATAGATCAACCATGAATAATCAGAAATCTCCATTTCTACTCAGAAATGGAGACAGAGGTTCCCTTTCAGGTCAGATCTTGCCCTGAGAGTAGCAGGCAGGAGGAGATGTCTTAAGTTCTGACTCCTTTCTCAACAACCAGTGACTTATCTGAGCTCAGAGCACAGTCGGCCTGTTGAAATTGTCAGTAGTTCCCTGGTTGTCCCTGTTTTCTTTGACTTTAATCTTGGCTCCTTGGCTGTAGATTTCTGAGAACTAGTGACTAAAAGATTGTTTCTTAATTTGCAGCAGGGTCAAGGGCAGGGTCAAGCTGGCTGGGGTTCCCAAGGGTCTGTCAGGGTCTCCTGATGTCAGCCTGTGACCAGGGAAATGATGATGTAGTGGGGAGGGTGGAGAAGAAGACATGCTTCTGAAGGTTATTCTAGCAGCTGAGTTAAAGTGCTCATTCATTTCCAACTCAGACTTGGTCTAAATATTCCCTTTCCCCAGAGCAGGGCTGTTCATTTCCATCTTTGAGGACTTCATGCGTGCCTGCACCCTGGAGCAGCAGCTGTATCTACACACACACATACACGCACACACACACATTTCCCATCCCCCTCCTCACATGGGCTCCGACAAATACAGAGCATGCGCGCGCGCGCGTGCGCGCGCACGCGTGTGTGTGTGTGTGTGTGTGTGTGTGTGTGTGTGTGTGTGTGTGTG
>ML661332.1:14779514-14896883 GCA_007570785.1 Antilocapra americana
GTGTGTGTGTGTGTGTGTGTGTGTGTGTGTGTGTGTGTGTGTGTGTGTGTGAGACACAGCATGGACTGTAGCCTATCAGGTTCCTCTGTCCATTGGATCTTCTAGGCAAGAATACTGGAGTGGGTTGCCATTTCCTTCTCTAGGGGATCTTCCCATTCCGGAAATTGAACCCACATCCCCTGCGTCTCCTGCATTGGCAGGTGGATACTGAGCTACCCCGGGAAGTCCATTTGCATTCCCATACAGCTGAATGGAGCATACTTCTCCTGAGCTCCTGGAAAATACCAACTTCCCTGCCAAGAGGACTAACTCTACTAGTAGAATTAACACTGTCTCTGATTTTTATTTTGCATCCACATTGCACTGAATACTGTAGAGAGTGTTTATAGAGCATCAGAGAATATATTTTAGAATAGGATGCAATCATCTAGTATTTGTTGGGCTTATACAAATGACACTATGAAAAAGAAAACCAAATGTTTAGGGGCCTCTGCCTCTAGGTCTTTCTTTTTAATTGTGGTATAAAGCAGATAACATAGAATCTAGCATCTGAACCATTTTTTGGTGTACAGTTCAGTAGTGTTAAATACATTCAAATTGTCATGCAGTCATTACCACCGTGTATCTCCAGAACGTTTTCATCTCAAACTGGAACTCTGACCCATTCTACAACTTGGCATTTCCTCTTCTTTCCAGCCCCTGGCAACCACCAGGCTTTCTGCCTCTATGAATTTGACTATTCCAGATACCTCATATAAGTGGAATCATACAGTATTTGTCTTTTTGCAACTGGCTTATTTCATTTAGCATAATGTCCTCAAGGTTCATTTGGGTTGTTCTGTATTTTAAAAGTTTTTCATGGAAAAATCTGAACATATACAAAAGTAGAAACAAATATAATGAGCCTCTATGTACCCACTAGCCACTTGAAGATTTATCACCTCATATTCAATCATTTCATCAATACCCCTACCCACAAAATTACATCAAAAACCCATCAAAATCACAGGATTATTTTGAAGCAATTCATGGAATTTTTTAAGTCAACTGAGGGAATTCCATAGCCCAGTGGTTAGGACTCTTTGCTTTCACTGCTGTGTGCCCAGGTCCAATCCCTGATCAGGGATCTAAGATTCCACAAGCTCTGCTGTATGGCCAAAAAAAGAAACAATCAAACTGGAGAGACAGCCTTCTATTAATGTGACACTTTAGATTATTATTATATTTCACCCATCTAAAAATAAACATTATTTCCCATCTCTGAAATTTAGATACATTATATAATCAATGGCAATATTATAATTTAATTTGCAGTGTTTTATTTCTTTCTTGATAGCACAAAAAGTAGTGGTGATGAAAATAGCATGGTGAAGCAGACCATGCAGCATATTGCTATGTTCTAAATTGTGTATCTATATTCTAACAACTCTAAGACTTCAGGTAAAGAAAGATGGGCATAAACTCAAAAAGGCAGGGAAACATCACAGTAGTAATGGACTTAAGCCGGGCAGGAGAGAGAAAATTGGATTTATGTCAGGTAGGAAAAAAGAGGACTCCTAGTCCATGAATAGGCTTGGGCAGAGAAACTGAGGTAAAAGTGAGCGTGGGGTGTCAGAGTAAGGGCTTCCCCAAAGGCTCAGCAGTGAAGAATCCTCCTGAAATGCAGGAGACATGGGTTTGATCCCTGGGTCAGGAAGATGCCCAAACACTCCAGTTTTTTTTTTTTTTTTTTCGGCCTGAAAAACCCCATGGACAAAGCCACCTGGCAGGCTACAGTCCAAAGGATCTCAAAGAGTCAGACACGACTGAACTACTGATCACAAGCATGTCAGAGTAAGAGGCCTGGCCTGGGCAGTAAGCAGGCAGACCCAGAGGGGGTGGATTGTGGATTGTGGAAGCTCTTGAAAGAGTGTAGAGCAGATGCAGAGAAGTGAGGAGGCTCTCAGAGGTTTATTTTTCTAGTATTTATTTTTATGTACTTATTTGGCTACACTGGGTCTTCATTGGAGCGCCTGAACTCTGAGTTACAGCATATGGGGTCTAGTTCCCTGGCCTAGGATGGAACCCAGGGCCCCTGCATTGGGAGAGTGGAGTCTTAGCCACTGGACCACCAGGGAAGTCCCTCAGAGGTTTATTCTGCCTGGAGAACCTTGACTCTCCCCACCACTGAACCCCACCGTCAGCTGGCCCCCAAAGGCCTGGCCTCAGTGACTGTCAAGACTTGGGGAACATCTCTCTTCTTTGAACTGTAATATTATCACTTGTCCACACCATTTTTAGCAATACGATATATACTCTCATGTATAGTTATCTTTACATTTTTCCGTATTTTTAAAGTTTATTTCACAAGCAACATTATTAGAACAGATTTTTCTTGAAGAAACATCATCCCAAAGTATACTTCTGTAGCAAACAAATTCTTCATTTTCCCACATGCCTTCCAGTTCTTGTCCATATAGGTTGCTGGTTTTGCTCAGTCGCCAAGTTGTGTCCAACTCTTCGAGACCGCATGGGCTGCAGCACGCCAGACTTCTGCGTTTCTCACCATCTCCTGGAGTTTGCCCAAGTCCATTGCATTGGTGATGCCATCCAACCATCCCATCTTCTGTTGCCCTCTTTTCCTTCTGCCTTCAGTCTTCCCGAGCATCAGGGTTTTTTTTTTCCAATGAGTCAGCTGTTTGCATCAGGTGGCCAAAGTACTGGAGCTTCAGCTTCAGCATCAGTTCTTCCAATGAGTATTCAGAGTTGATTTCCTTAAGATTTCCTTTATAGGTTGTTACTCATCCTTTAAATGGACATGTGCCCTCTCCCCAGGTAGAATCTGGCAGCCATGACTGCAGAGTCAACATTCACATCTTTCTTGCCATTGCATTCCTGAGGCTTGGTTCTGTCCTTAAGCAATGCCAAGCACCCCAGGCCCATTAGGAGGGTAAGAGGAGTGGAAGGTAAATACAGCCATGCTCTAGTAACTTTTGTCTACTTGAGGAAGTTTGACAGACAACAGTTTCACTGATAAGGAGGTTGAGAAAAGGGACTGATGGAAGAAATATTGGGTTGGCCAAAAAGTTTGTTCAACTTTTCCATAAGCAGTTATAATTCACTACTTGAAAGTTATAGTAGGTGCTAGAGGCTAATTAGAACCCAGGGATGAGGGAAAAGAATAAGTCAAAGATGATTTAAAGTCTGGCTCACTAGGACAATGATAATGTCCCTGATGCATGTGGGGGAAGTTGGTGGTGGGGGAGTGGTGAGGATCAGGGAAGATGAATGTGGCTTTATATACACTGCTGTTGTTTAGTAGCTAAGTTGTGTCTGAATCTTGGGACCCCATAGATTGTAGCCCATCAGGCTCCTCTGTCCATGGGATTTCCCAGGCAAGAATACCAGAGTGGGTAGCCGTTCCCTCCTCCAGGGAATCTTCCCAACCCAGGGATTGAACTTGCATCTCCTGCTTGGCAGGCAGATTCTTTACCACTGAGCCACCAGGAAAGCCCATGCGCAAACAGATGGCTAATAGGAAGCTGCTGTATAGCACAGGGAGCTCGACGCTGTGCTCTGTGACAACCTAGAGGGATGGGGTGGGATGGGGGTGGGGGAAGATTCAAGAGGGAGGGGATGCGTATACTTGTGGCCGATTCATGTTGTTGTATGGCAGAAGCCAATAGAATATTGTAAAGCAATTATCCTCCAATTAAAATATCAATACGGTTTTAGTCACAAGCTAGACGTGACAATGAAATATCTCAGGAGAAAGGTATAGTGTGTGGTCTGTGAGGTTTTCCAAGAGCAAGGGAAGTGAATTAGTAGATAGAAACTGCACAGTTCAAATACTTTCAGCCTTATTGGAGTCTTATCCTAGTCCTCCCCTAACTCTGTCATCCCAGATTATTTACACAGAACGATACGAAGTTCAACGGGGCCGAGACCCCTCCTTCATTAACCTGGTCCGCTGCTCACGTTTCGAGAGCATGGACACAGCCCAAACTATGTCTGAAGACCAAGTTCCGTACATAACATCTTCCACGTCTCAGAGAAGCCCAAACTATGAGGAGGTGGAGAAGGTTTGGCTTTCTGATGACCCCTCTAGGAGCATGACGATCACACTTCCTGAGGCTTCTGATACTCAGGTCAGGGCTCCGACACTCCTGCCTTACTCGACTTCAGCCCTTCTACCCAGCATCCACACCATCATCTTGGACTTCTCCATGGTACATCTTGTGGACGCACAGGCTTTGGTCATATTAAGACAGGTAAGTACCAAGGAGGTGTTCACAAGAACTCTGATCCCTCACTGAATCCCGTTAGTCACTGATCAGCTGCTCTGTGGCCCCTAGAAACTTGCATACCAAAGACAGTTTAAGGTCAACCAGAATAAAAAGAAAATGAAGCAACTCTGATTTACTAAACAAGGGTTGGTTCCCTAAGCATGGCATGTTGCTTCTCAAGGACTGAAAATCAGAAAACTCTTAACACCACTGAAACAACAATCGGTACCACACCCAGCAGCTCCCGGCACATCCTGGGAGTTAGCTACAAAAAACTTCAAGGAATAGGTTCAAATGCTACAGAAAAAAAGTTCACACAGAATCTTCTACTATCCAGCTGCTCTAAAAGGCACTCAGGAGGTTTGAAGACCTTGTGATGAAGTGACACATCAAATGTGAGGTTGCCCAGTCCAGTACCCATAAGGATCTTCCCCAATTCCCTCTTCATTGCCTGCCTCTTTGGGTGAAAAAGGCAGGAAAGATTTTTCCTTCAAAAGCAGTGTCCCCTGAGTCCTGATTTCTCTCCCACTTTCTGGTTTCTCAGACAGTTTTCATTCTTCTCCTTCTTGTACAAATATGGACAGTTACGTGCACAACCAACCATACTGGTTTTATTGTTTAATGTCTCATAAGCACAAAATAGGCTGTCTTGGTGGCTCAGACGGTAAAGAATCCGCCTGCAATGCAGGAGACCTGGGTTTGATCCCTGGGTTGGGAAGATCCCCTGGAGGAGGGCATGGGAACCCATTCTAGTATTCTTGCCTGGAGAATCCCCATGGACAGATGTGCCAGTGGGCTACAGTCCATGGGGTCGCAAAGAGTTGGACACAACTGAGCAACTAAGCACAGCACACAGCAAGCACAAAAGAATGCTTGTGGGAAGCTACTAGTGGGACCCTGCCCATAAAGCACAGGGAGCTCAGCTCAGTGCCCTGTGATGACCTACAGGGGTGGGATGAGGGGAGAGTAGACGGGAGGTCCAAGAGAGAGGGGATGTACTACACATATAGTTGATTCACATCATTGTAGAGCAGAAATAATGCAACATTGTAAATCAATTATATTCCAATTTTAAAATCTCATAAGTATCTTTTTCTCAGGCAGCTTGTCTCGTTTCATTCCTCTCTCGCTATTGCTTCTGCTGGCTCAGTTTCACATATCCTGAACCCACTCGCTTTCCAGCTCTGACTGCACCCACCTTTTTTTTTTTTTTTCTGAGAGCTGCTCCTTCAGCTGACTTTCCTTCTTTTATGCTCAAATTCTGTGTAACAAAATATTTATAAATATTTTATGCTATTTCTTATTCCCAAGCAAATATGATTCTGTTTTAAGTGAATCCAGCTTCTCTTTGGTCTAAGGCAATAGGAAGCTTTTCAGAGCAGAAAGTGGTCTGTGGGTGTGCGCTCTGTCCTGGCTTGACTGCCACCCCCCGTGCATTGGACCCAAGGTAACTTATTAAATTGTATTGGGTCTTGGTTTCCTCATCTATGAAATGAGAGGCTTTACATTAAGGGTTTTTCCATCCGTGAGACCCTCTCTCCCTCAACCCCCCAACTCCATTTGTAGACTCAGATATACTTGACTATATCTTTTATATCTTATCTCTGGGACTTCCCCATTTTAGGTTGTAGTACTGGGCTGTGTTCTCTTCTCCCCGTCTTACACCGTAGTTGTAACTTGAGATTTCATTGACTTTCCATTATTGAACGTCTCTTACAGGCCAGACTGAGTTGAGCACATTTATATTCACTGTTTCATTTAGTTCTCACAACAGACCCTGAGAGACAAGCCTTATTTCCCCCTAAGAGTCCTGGGCTCACGGCCAGGAGGGGACCTGTCCAGCACTGGAACTTAAAGCCTCTGACTTTATATCCCTCTTCCCCCTGTTCTGTAGCTGTGCCATCCTCCTCCTCTCTCTCTCTCTCTCTCTCTCTCTCATCTTTCATTTTTGTGGAGGTACCGTATGTTCTGGTCCTTGGCATGGCCCTTCCACGCCTGGCCTACGTTGATGACTCTCTGTCCCAGGTCATATCTGGCACCTTAATTTTGCGGCCATCAGAGACTCACAGCACACTCGCACACTTTAAAAATTGCAAGTTACTCCCCAGGGGTCTGACCCTGTGTATGTTTCTGGTTTGGTTTGTAGATTGATCGGTCAGGGCATTTGAGAGGAGTGATTTCTTTGATGCTAGCATCACCAAGGCCCAGCAGTCCTTTGTCTTCCCTGACACTGTGCTGTTTGTTTTGCTCTATACTGCTTTGTTGGAGGAAATCATTGCTTTATTTACTTTATAATTGATAACTTACACTCACTAAGAAAAATCCCAGTGGTTGGTCTTATTAGAGATAATTACTCCTTTTAAGCTCCTTTTTAAAATAATTTTTCTTTCTTTCTTTATTTTTGGCTGCACTGAGTCTTCATTGCTGACCTTAGGCTTTCTTCAGTTGTGGTGAGCAGGGGCTACTCTTTATTGAGGTGCAAGGGCCTCAGCAAGTGCAAAGAACTTTCAGTGCTGGAGCTTAGCCATGGCAGTGGCTTTTCTTGTGGCAGAGCATGGGCTCTAGGCGCATGGGCTTCAGTAGCTGCGGCTCACAGGCTCCAGAGCTTGGGCTCATAGTTGCCCCACAGCACGTAGGATCTTCCTGAACCAGGGATCAAACCCATGTCCCCTGCATTGCAAGGCAGATTCTTAATCACTGGACCAGGGAATTCCTAAGCTACTTCTTCATTCATGAGATTTGAGTCTCCCATTGCTTGTCATTTAGAGTATGTCTATGGTGGCTCTTTACCAAATCACTTTGTGATTTACCATTTGATCAAGAATGACTTTCTTCTTTCTTCCTGGGAGTGAGAGTAATAGAGTCTGTCTATTTTGTTTCTTTTGACACTTCAACTTAGTGCTCAGGGTTAGAACCTGTTGAGTCTTAAGAGTATTACGGTTAGTGGTGACTTGTTTTGAGTTGAACATTAAGATTTATAGTCCCAGAGAATATGTTTATGCATGTGTGTGTGTGTGTGCATGGGCTGAAGTGTATACTTGAGGTCAGTATTTGATGTGTATTAATCTGAAGTTAAATATCTGATGTTTTGCTAAATTCAAATACAGCTTTGCAGAGCAGTTCTGAATACCTGAATACCATGCCCAACTGTATCACTTGACCATCTCTGGGCCACAACTTGCCACCTCTACCCAGTGAACTCCAGAGAGAAGGGAGTCCCATGCAAACACTAAGCAGTAATACCAAGTTGTGGTTGTTCGTGAGGACTGTCCAGTGTGTCCCTGTCAAGCCTGTGCCCATGTCTAGCCTAGCACCATCTTCATTTGAACACTATCTTTTCTGTGAGCTGCTTCCCCACTTCACATCATGGACAACCCTCCCTCTCACTCCCCACCCCACACAAGACCATCTGGTTCTCTTCTGTGTTCCTGGCACTTTGGCCGTTTCCTGGCCTATAGCAGTTTGCTCGTCAAGTATTTAACAGAGCTGAATGGGTATGAGGTACATATACCCCAGACAAGTGAATGACCAAAGAGATTTGACAATTCAGCTAACTAAAAGGCCCTTTCCTCTACTGAGTGTGAAGATCTCTATCACTGGTTTACTCTCTCCCCACAGATGTTCAGTGCTTTCCAAAACGCCAACATCTTGGTGCTCATTGCAGGGTGTCACTGTGAGTATCCTTCCTCCTATGAAGAGGGCTGTGTTTTGCATCCTGGATCCTCTCCTCCCCAGGTGTCTGACCCTGCATATGTTCCTGGTTTGGTTTGTAGCTTTTGTGGTCAGGTCACTTGAGAAGAATGATTTCTTTGACACTGGCATCACTAAGGCCCAGCTGTTCCTCACCCTTCACGATGCTGTGCTGTTTGCTTTGTCAAGGAAGTTGCCAGAGTCCTCCGAGTTAAGTGTGGATGAATCAGAGACCATCATACAGGAAACCTTCTCAGAGCCAGACAAGGTTGGATGATGTGAGGCAATGGCGGGGGGGAGAGGGGGGAAGGTAGGGGGAAACATCTAATCAGATAAAGATGAGCAATGTGCAGAGAAGGTTTTTGAGTGTGGCTGTCCCAGAATGTGAGATGCTGAAGGGTTCCCTTACCAGTTGGTAAAGAGCAGTCAGCCTGGGTCCCCAGGTTCCCACACTGCCATGACATCTTCATGTCATTCAGGATCCTCTCCCAACCAAAGAAGGGTTACCCCACCCAGAAGGGGCCTCGAGAATCCTTTCATGGCAAGCTCGGTTACTGCTAGTGCCATACCGATTAATACATATTTTAAATATTTCCTTTAGCTATCCCTTTAGAATCCCCCTACCCTACCCTTGGGATGAATAATAAAACTGACAAACTAGCAGATGTAAAGATCTGGCAGTCTAACTTTAAAGGCTAGAGCAAAAGGTAGGGATTATGGACAGAGACAAAGCTAAAGAAGACAGCAAAGTTCCAGGTCACGAAGGGCCTTACACTCCGTGCCGAGGATTATACTAAGTCCCCTACATACAAATGAGTTCTGCTTCAAGAGTGCATTCGTAAATCCAATTTGTTTGTAAGTCCAATAAAGCTAGCCTAGGTACCCAAGTTACACAACTGGCTGTACAGTACTGTACTGTAGTAGGTTTATAATACTTTTCACACAAATAACACATAAAAAACAAATACAAAAAATAAACATTTTAAGTCTTATGATACAGTACCTTGAAAAATACAATAGTATAGGACAACAGCTGTCATCCAGGGGCTGGCATTGATCGAACAGGTCAGAAGAGTTACTGACTGGAGGGGGGAAAAGAGATGGGAGGTGGTAGAGCTGAAGGATCATCAGCAATAGAAGATGGAGGGCAAGCTGCAATGTCACTCATGCCTGATATTGATGGCAGAGGTTCTGGTTCCTTGTTGGAACAAGATGTGCATTCACATCTTTGAAAGCTTGCAACTTGAAGGTTTGTATGTAGGGGGCATACATTAGGGGGTTGGAAAGACAAGCAAAATCAAGAAGACAAGACATTTGAGAATGCTGACAAGACCACTGTTGGTTAAATGGATGACCATGAAATCCAGGCTGGCTTAGAAAAACTAGAGAAGTCGGAAATTATGGATTACTGGAGCCTGAAGCACAGTAAGTAACTGAGAAACCAGAGGGTGCCAAGAAGGTGAAAAGCAAATTTAGGCCAGAAATATTTTCTACTTTGCAAAGGACCCATGCTTTCTGGTACCATTAAGTCCTACTATATTCTGAAATTCCTTGACTGTTCAAAAATTAAATACACTTGGGAAGTTTTAACCCATCTGACTGTGCATATTTCAGAAAGAAGAATCAAGACATAAAACGAGCAGAAGCCTTATAGAACCCTCCAGAAGTAAAAGTCAAGCCTTCTGCTTACTCCCAGACCCAGTGATGGAGGAGGAATCAGACTTGGATCTGTATTCCGCAATGCAGATGTCTAAAGACCCTGGGCTGGATCTGGACCTAGACCTGGATCATGAGGTGGGGCCTGAGTCAGAGCTGGAGCCTGAATCGGAGCTGGATCAAGAGACAGAGCTTGAGCCTGAGCCAGAGGCCAGTCCCAGGCCGACTAGGCAGAAGTACTGGTCTCTGTTTAGGGCTATAATTCCCAGATCCCCAGCTCAGACTCAGGCTAGGACACAGTCAGTAGAGAGGGGGCATCAAGATGTCAAACCATATACATCCAAGGCTGGCACCAGTGAGGATACCTTGGAGATGAGCTAGGAGTAAGGCGTCACATTTCCCTGGCAAATCCTCCCCACCCAAACGGGGCCATTTGGTCCAGAGATGCAGGCTAGTTCCAAACTAGAAGTACTTGCTCAGCAACTCCTCCACCTGCTGGCCTCCTTCCTTGCTCAGCACTGGGATCGCACTCCCAGATCACAATGCTAAACAACCGAGAATTCTCTCTGAATTCCTTATCCAGGCTGACTTCATCTCACCTTCACCAAATGTTCCACTGAAGGACTTCCTTCTTCATACCCCTCACCCTTGCGATTTTTTTCAGACCACCTCTCACTTATTCCCTTCATCTCTGTTCCCCTTCCTCCAAAGAGATGAGGCTCAAATAAAATACATAACTCTAGTTATATCTGAACCCTTCCTACATCTTCTCCCTTCTCTGAATTCTGTATGCCGAAGAAAATGTCAGGTGGAAGAAATTGCAGAAGTAGGTAGACATGGTGGGGAAGAAACGAGCAATAAAAAGAAAAACTGTGCAGCATCTGTACTTTATATGTTAAGTTATCTCCACTGTGGCTTCCCTGGTGGCTCAGATGTGAAAGAATCTGCCTGCAATGCAAGAGACTCAGGTTCTAATCCCTGGGTCAGGAAGATCCCTTGGAGTGGGAAATGGCAATCCACTCTAGTATTTTTGCCTGGAGAATTCCATGGACACGACTCAGACACGACTGAGCGACTGACACTCTACTATCTCCACTGTACTGGGGAAAATAGGCAGGTTAAGTTAGGTCAGCCTGTGAAGGTCTGTAGTACAAAGAACTGTTAAGCTGAAAGCAGTTTTGCCATCACTCCAAGATCAGGATCTTATCCTGACAGTTTCAGAAGGCAAATAAACTGGACCACCTGATGTGAATGTTAGTCTATACAACTCCTGTGGTCTTCAGATTACCTCACCATTACTTATTTCTTACAAGTTTTTAAGATACAGGCAATCCAGAATCTGTACTCTCAGTGGGCCAAATTTAGTTAAAATCTGTGATGGGCACAAACTCCTTAGGAATGGGAAAAGTCAATCAAGTCACTCAGTTCAGTTCAGTCGCTCAGTCGTGTCCCACTCTTTGCGACCTCATGAACCGCAGCACGCCAGGCTGCCCTGTTCATCACCAAATCCCGGAGTTTACCCAAACCCATGTCCATCGAGTTGGTGATGCCATCCAGCCATCTCATCCTCTGTCCCCTTCTCCTCCTGCCCCCAATCCTTCCCAGCATCAGGGTCTTTTCCAATGAGTCAACTCTTCACACGAGGTGACCAAAGTATTGGAGTTTTTGCTTCAACATCAGTCCTTCCAATGAACACCTAGGACTGATCTCCTAGTTGGGTCCAAATTCATTAAAAAAAATCTCCCCTCCTCCATTAAAAAAGTCTAAGATATTAAGGTACAACCTGAAGAGAAATATAAACCCCTGGGCAAAGGCATATGGAATACTGAGTTTTATTTCCCACTCAGCAAACAAGATTCCTCTTGCTTAGATAATCAACTTCTCTCACTTGTTAAATGAAAGAAATACTTATAAAAGTGTGTCTCATCACAGAGCTAGCAGGTACATTTACTCATTCTGCAAATATTTACTGAGTATCTGCTACAGCACCCCAAACTGTGGAGTAAGTAAAATAGTATATCCCTCCCTACTTGACACATGTATAAAGTGAGACATAGGTTTTATAAACTAGCCCAAGGTCATATACAAGCATAGACAACCTTAAAAGAGGTGGGGGCCCAAGTCACAAGCTTCATTTGTTCCTACTTATACTCAGCACATTTACTGAACTCCTACTCTGTGCCAACCATCGTCCCAAGTGCTGAAGACACAAAACAAGCAGGATAGACATCAAAAATAATTATAAATTGTGATAAGTACCTTGAAAGTAAAATACCAGAAACCCAGAGGGCATATATTAGGAGGACTTGCACCAATTTTGTGTGTCAAAGAAGCTTTGCCTATGGTGATGGCATATGGCCTTGCATCTGATGGACAAGAAAGAGACTTAAAGCAGGGCCCAGTGACTGCTAGGAAGGCAGAACCAGATGAGTAACCACGAGTGGTGACCGGGGGTTAGTACAGAAGCTGGGCACTCAGGGACACCCACAGATGGAGCCTAAGGGTGATTACCCCAAGAGCTCAACCAGAAACTGGGTCAGACCAAGAATGAACTGTCAGGAACATTGAACTGTGGCAGGAACAGGCACAGAAATGTTTCAGAAGCAAAACATTTCACATTTAAAACAGACTAGGAAGTGCATGGAGAGCCCAGTTTCTGTGAGTGGCCGCCCTCTTATTCCAGCTGCCTTTCATGCCCACATTTCCATCAGAGGAAGGTCTTTCAACACAGAACCAATGGCTTCTGACACTCTGGTAGAGTTTAGACTTTCGTCCTTTCTGTTATAACTGCAACATAGCTAAATCTTGATTTTCATGCATGACCTCAGAAAGACCAACCTGATACTTAGACTACAGTCTATCTTTAAGGAACATTCTCTATAAATGCATAGCATCCATCCCCACCCAAAATAAGAATAAAATTGGTCAGCTGATTGTAAATAGTTCAGCATTAAAGAAAGAATAAAGTGAGTAACAATTTAAAGGCTGAGTCTTCTTCCAAAATGCAGGTCACCTGAAATTCTGACATTTCAAACTTTACAAAATGCTTTGGTTTGGATTGGTTGGCTCACTTTTCATTGCATGGTCATCATTGCAGATTTTATATCTCTCACGGGAAACTGGAGAAAAATTCTGAAGCCAAAAAACACTAGTATAGGCCAGATCTAAAGTGTAATTATCTTAGGTAAAGAATCTGCCTGCAATGCAGGAAATCCTGGTTCAATTCCTGGGTTGGGAAGACACGCTGGAGAAGGAAGAGGCTACCCACTCCAGTATTCTTAGGTTTCTCTGGTGGCTCAGCTGGTAAAGAATCCACCTGCAATGCAGAAGACCTGGGTTCGATCCCTGGGTTGGGAAGATCCCTTGGAGAAGGGAAAGGCTACCAGTATTCTGGCCTGGAGAATTCCACGGACTGTATAGTCCATGGGGTCACAAAGAGTCAGACACGACTGAGAGACTTTTTCACTTACACTGACAAAAAAAAAAAAGAAGACCTCAAAGTGGCTATGTTCTACATTAAATGGATTATAGGGGTACGATTTATATTAATACATTTTAAAAACTAAGTGGAATCAATAGACCTGTAGAGAAGTAGGTTTGAAAAAAAAATTGGTCAAAATAAGTGGCCCTAGGTAGCTGTCTCTAAATCCATTAAACATCACAAAGCCCAATGGATTGTAACTTGCTCTTACTCATATCTTATTTAGATGATATTCAGATGAGGCTTTGCACTTAGACCTTTGAGTTGCTGCTATTTGAGAAGGTCATGAAGTTTGGGGAACCAGAGATAGAATGCTGTAGTCTAAATGTGTTGTCCCAAATTCATATGTTGAAATCCTAATCCCCAAGATAATGATATTAGGAGATGGGGCCTTTGGGAGGTAATTAGGTCACCCTTATAATTATTAATGAGATTACTGGCCTTATAAAAGAGGCCTCAGAGAGATCCCTCCTCCTACCATATGAGAACACAGCAAGGAGACAGCCATCTATGAACCAGGAAATGGGTTCCCACCAGACACCTAACCTGCCAGCACTTTGATCTTGGACTTCCCAGCCTCCAAAACTGTGAGAAATAAATTTCTGTTATTTACAAGCCACTCAGTCTATTGTATTTTGTTTTAGCAGCCCAAATAGACTAACATGCCCAAGGACTTAACTATACTGCATCTAGATTCAACTCTCATTTATCACTAGAAATATAGGAAATAATGGTAAAATCCATAATCCATGATGGCATGATAATCTTGTGATCATAGAATCTCAGTGCTAAAAAGGACCAGGAAAGTCATCTAGACTAATTTTACCCATCCAGGCTCCTACAATTAAATTTAATTAAACACATACTTATTGTAAGACTCACTGTATCCCAAATACTCCGTGTTTCCATAATCTATTACTACATAACAATGAACCCAAAATTTAGTGGCTTAAACAATAGTCATATATTTGCTCACAATCCTGCAATCTGGGCTGGGTTTACCTGGGCCCATTCATGAGGCTCTGGTCATCTAGAGATCCGCCTGGGGCTAGAAGTTGAAGATACCTTTGATCACCAGTCTTGGTGTCTCTGCTGAGATGGTGGGAAGAGCTGGAGACTGGCCAGGCAGTCTCCACATGGTTTCTCCAGAAGGGTAACTGGACTTCACACAGTGGCTCAAGGCAGTGTGTCATCCACCTTTCTGCTAAACAAAGTAAAGTGACAAGGCCAGCCTTGATTCAGCATGAGGCAAATACACTACTAATTTTTTAAAAAGTCTTTAATTTAGTACGATATCATTTCTGTTTTATGTTTTGGTTTTTTGGCTGAGAGGCCTGTGGGATCCTAGCTTCCTGACCAGGAGCGCCACACCACCTTCACTGGAAGGCAAAGTCTTCACCACTGGACTGCCAGGGAAGTCCCATATACTCCACTGCTTGACGGGGAAATAATTTATAGCCCTTTTAAATCCACCACACTCTGAGAAGCATGAGGATAAAAGATTGAATAAAATATGATGACTCCCCTAAAGAAGCTCCTAAGCTTCCAAACAGGCCATGTGGGGAAGGAGTGTCATGCCTCCTACATGAAAAGAGCATAATGAGAAGTATGGAAATACAGACTACAAGAAGGGTTAGAAAGAAAATGAGTCAGAGAAAACTGCTGAGAAGAAAGGACTCTTGAGCTGGGCTCAATTGAGACTAAGTGGGATAAACCCGAGGTTCTCGATGGACCAAGGGTGAGCAGGGGCGCTACATCTAACTGTGGAGCTAGTGCCCGGTTGGGGTGGGCACCAAGAAAAATCTTGACTTTTGTTCTGGGAAACAGTTTTAATCACTTCAGTGTGACTTTTATGCATCGTTAGGTGAGACTAGAGCATCATTTGTATAGGGCTAAATTGTTCCCCCAAACTGGGACAAAGTCTTTCTAAAAACTCTCTGAATACTGCTCTGACTATTGGACTTACAATCAAAGGAACCTCATGCTTGAATTAATTTTGTCTTATCTTAAAAATCTGCTGATGGAGACATTTTTGAGCTTGTGACAAAGTTTTGAAGTGAAAGTGAAAGTCGCTCAGTTGTGTCCAACTCTTTGCGAAATATGGCTTTTTATGTTTTTTTCTGGCTGCATTACACAACATGCAGGATCTTAATTCCCAACCAGGGAATGAACCCCAGCCCTAGCAATGGAAACATGGAGTCCTAATCACTGGACCTCCAAGGAAGTCCTCAAAATACAACTTTTCATTGTAAGAATAATACTCTTTAATGAAAATCTATAAAATACAGAAAAGTGGGGAGTAAAGGGGGAGAACTCTGTACTTTCATTCCCTAGAGATAAATCCTGTGAACATTCTGGAGTGTTTCTTTTGCGTTGCTAGAAAGCATGGAGTTGTCAATAGTAATGACAACTTTGGGATTCTTCCCTCCCAAAGTTACAGAACTCTAAAACTTTGCCAAATTAGTGGGTGCTCTGATTAAATCTAAAATACCCCAACCCCAACATGCATTTCCTGTTCTCAACCTGGAACTCTGCCAGATGCTTCCACCTGGCCTCTGCCCTCTAGGCAGCTCCAGGCCCACAGGTTTGGTTCCAGTATCCTTTCTGCAAGGTCATAAATTTAAGGAAACACTACAGAGTTGACAGAAATCTGATTTACTTAGTAACTTTTATGAAAGAGACTAGGAGACTGAGTATAAACTATAGCAACAGTTAAATGCACTATGCCCTTTGCCAGAAATTAGCATTTTTTTTTCTAAAAGGAAAGCAGTCTTTATTTTGGGGGGCTTCCAAAGCTTGATTTATAGTAACTACAAACATTGCTACTGTTGAAAGTTTATAGAAAAATTCCTAGAAAAATTTCAAACATTAGCCACACTGTTGTAATACTCATCCAATATTAATAATTTGTTCTTCAGTAAGAATGGAATTCATAGCAAATGCCCCAGAGTTGCCTCACTCAATTTAATGCAGCCATTAGAAACTTGCATGCCTGTGTGCTAAATCGCTTCAGGGTTTTTTTTTTTTTTGGCTAAATCTCTTTGCTTCTTTGTGACTCTATGGACTATGGTCCGCCAGGTTCCTCCGTCCATGGGATTCCCCAGGCAAGAATACTGGTGGAGGTTGCCATGCCTGCCTCCAGGAGATCTTTCTGACCCAGGGATCTAACCCAGGTCTCTTGAGTCTCCTGCATTGGCAGGCAGGTTCTTTATCACTAGTGCCACCCGGGAAGCCTATTAAAAACTTAACTAAATCAGCTAAATATTTGTGTAGCCTTCCTGAACACCTGTAGCTCTTCTGTCGTCTCCATAGGCACCACGTTTATCTAAGTAACAGCCGATCACGTCCGACAGGTACTAACACTAAGCTCACTTACTGTACAAAAGCCTAACAAAGACATGTGTGCTTGGGAAGCTGTACTGTTCGACGCTCATAAAAGTAGATCTGAGTAAGGCCCTTTGGGGATGAGAGAGTTTACTTGGCCTTGACTGTTTCTCATTCTAGCCAGTGAACTCTTTGTTTATAATAACAGTTTAAAAAAAAAAAACACCCTGTAAGGGACTCTCCTGGTGGTCCACTGGCTAAGACTCTGCACTCCCAATACAGAGCACCTGGTCAGGAGACTAGATCCCACCTGCCACAACTAAGGATCCTGCAAGCCACAACGAAGACTGAAGATCCCACGTGCTGCAACTAAGACCCGGCTCAGCCAAATAAACATAGATACAAAGAAGTAAACAAAAATCCTGTAACACTGAGGGTAAGTAAAGGGAGCCCATCAGTTCCACGATTTGTGGTGTACCTGCAGATGACCACACAGCAGATATGTTGCAGCCTTAAAGAAGACGTCCTATTTGCTGATAGAGTAAGCAGTGGTTCAAAAACCATGCAAGAACTGGGATCTCCATCAGAAGTCCTGTTATCGTGACTCCTGTAAGGGTCATGAGCATTAAAACTAAAGTTGGGATTCCACTGTTCATTTCAAGCAGGCAGGGATCTGTTGTCACGATGGAGGCTCACAGAGAGAACTGTTCATAGAGCCCCCGAGCACAAATGGGCCTTTGGGTTTCTCTTCAAGAACAGCTTCTGCTTCGAAATGGTCCATCACTCACTAGTGACAGGGACTGCCTGTAATCTGAAGCAAATCAGGCATGAGAGCAGTGTATGTAATCAGTCTGTTTATTGATGTAATCAACTCTGTCTATCCCAAGCTCCCTGCCTGCAAACATGGGCATGGCTGTCTCCAGATACTAATACCTGACCTTGCCTCTGCCTACGTGTCTGTAAACACTGGGTGGTTGTATCCTCTCTTGAGTCACAATTACCTTGTGAAATTAAAGAATCATTCTGATTTATTTCAGTCATTCTGGGAGCTGACTTTGAGTCCCGTTTATATAACAAATTAACCCATGAAAGGTCTTAAAATGTATGTATTTGTGCATTGGGAAGGGGATCAACCTCTTTTTCAATATTAAGCTGCCTTCTCTAAGGTTATCCTCTTCATCTTCTATAGAAGCCAAGGATGGAGCAAATGCATCAAAAAATGCTGAATGTGGACTCACAGGAATATGCTGGGGTTTTTATTTTAAAATTAATTAATTTGTTTATTTGGCTGCACTGGGTCTCAGCTGCAGCATGTAGGATCTAGTTCCCCAAACAGGGTCTAACCTGGACCCCCTGCATTGGGAGCCCAGAATCTTAGTCATTGGACCACCTGGGAAGTTCCAGGAATGTGCTGTTTACTCAAAGTCCATTTGGGGGTTAAACCTGAGCCGGCAGGAAAAGGACATTTCTACATTTCTCAAGCATTAATCTAGAAAGGTATGTTTTTCTTTTATTAGAAAAGAGGAGATTTGACTGTTAGTAAGTCCTCATGGGAAAACCCCAGCCCACAGTATCCTGCAACTTCTGTCTCAGAGTGACTTCCTATAGTGCTGCTGGAAATGATGTTCATATCATGTACAGACCTTATGCCATTTTGCCCCTCTCGCTTTTGAAGTCCACTTTGTGTACCACCAAACCTTTTAATTTATTTATTTTTGCCAGGAGAATTGCGGGATCTTAGTTCCCCAACCAAGGACTGACCCCAGACCCCGCCATGAGAGCACTGAGTCCTAACCACTGAACCACCAGGAAATTCCCTCCACCAAGCTTTCTGCAGAGCATATCCTGTGGAGCATGCCAGGAGAAGAAATCTCCTCTTGCAAGTCTTGTTCCTGGTGTGACACATGGATTATTATCCGTTTCGATGCTTATTTCAACAACCTGAGGAGTTTCAGTGGCACAGTTTTGGTTTCTCTTTGAAGAAGTCTTTGAAGGGCTTAGTCCCCACTGTAAGGCAACGTTTCCTCTTCAGGGACTGCTCTGTGGCTGAGAGGTGTCTCCTCTACTGATTCTTTTCTCTTTGACCGACAAGCACCTGTTGGAGCTCAGGCCTGCGTTTTCATTAGAGCTTCCTCTTTCATGGCTGAAGAGATTCTGACACCTGGACGGGAAGTTATTCCATATTTCCCTGCTTTACCCATTGATTATAAGATTGTGACCAATAGCAGGTAGGGCTTTGGGGCCGCGGGAGCCTTGAAGGAAGTCTGCCGTTCTTGTGGCCACATATACGCATGGTGCTCGTAACCTGATATACTCAGTGAAACTCGCCCCACTGGTGTTCAGTTCCTCCATAGAACCCAGCTCTGAAACATTCTGATTAACAGTACGTCAGAGGGACTTGCCTGGTGGTCCAGTGGCTAAGACTCCGGACTCTCGATGCAGAGGGCCTGGGTTCGATCCCTGATTTCGGAAATAGACCCCCACATGCCGGAACTAAGAGTTCGCATGCCACAATTAAGATCAAAGATCCCAAATGCCACAACAAAGACCCAGTATGGCCAAATATCAAAATTAAAAAAATTAAGAGAGGGCAACTCAAATGGTCCCCCCTCTTCCACTCTGCTATGATCCAGGGTGCGCCTTCTCTCCCAGGTAGCACTCATTTATTACCTCTTTATTGTGTGTCAGGTTCTGTCCTAAGCACTTTGCAAAAGTTAACACATTATTCTGCACAATAACCCTATGAGGCAGGGCTGTTATGACCCCCATTTCCTAGATGAGGAAGCTGAGTACAGGAGGTCCCCCTGCCCTGGACTCCAACTGAAGCCTCAACTCTACCATTTTGTCTATTGCTTAACATCTGTGGCAGTGAAGATTCAGAATAAGTCCAAATGAAGGAAGATGCCTGTTGACTGAGTGCATGCAATGCTGCAGATCCTTGATAGGTAATACCATATTTAATTGTCATTTCCTCCAATGCCTCTCCTTGAGAGGAACAGTTATTCTTTTTATCCAGGGTAAGACTCTAAGACCAAGAGTTTGCCCAAAGTCATAGCTATTCAATGTCAAAGCCGAAATTCAAACCCAAGTGAGATTCCAAAGATAAGGCTTTTCTTTTTTTTTGGTTGCATCACTTGGCTTTTGAGATCTTAGTTCCCCCACCAGGGATCAGACACGGGCCTCTGACATGAGGGCACCAAGTCCCAACCACTGAATCACCAAGGAATTCCCAGGCTTTCTCTTTACTCAGTGCTGCTTCCATTTGGGGAAAGGTGGCTTCTTCATGCCTTTAAACTGAAAAATGAAAATCAGTACACTGAGTGCCTCTGTGTCTCTGCCTGTTCTCCCTGTCCCCCCCCCCCCCCCCCCCCCCCCCCCCCCTACACACACCCAGACACCCATGGGTTTTACATTTTTTCATGTTATTGTTCAGTCACCAAGTCGCGTCCAACTCTTTGAGACCCCATGGACTGCAGCACGCCAGGCCTCCCTGTCCCTCACAGTTTCCCAGAGCTTGCTCAAACTCATGTGCATAGAATCGGTGATGCCATCCAACCATCTTGCCCTCTGTCGCCCTCTTCTCCCACCCTCAATCTTTCCCAACATCAGGGTCTTTTCCAGTGAGTCAGCTGTTCGCATCAGGTGGCCCAAGTATTGAAGCTTCAGCTTCAGCATCAGTCCTTCTAAAGAATATTCAGGCTTGATTCCCTTTAGGATTAACTGGTTTGATCTCCTTGCTGTACAAGGGACTCTCAAGAGTCTTCTCCAACACCACAGTTCGAAAATGTCAACTCTTTGGGGCTGAGCTTTCTTTATGGTCCAGTTCTCACATCCATACATGATTACTAGAGGAGAGAAGGGCAAACCACTCCAGTACTCTTTCTGTGAGAACCCCATGAACTATATCAAAAGATATTTTTTTCATAACATTCCTGAAGATAATTTACTGAGCACCTATTATGTATCTGACACTTTTCTTTTAGGCCCTGGAGATACAGCAGTGAACAAAAGTCACTGTCATTCCAAGGAGCAGTGAGGCAACCAAAACAAACAAAAAGGCCTCTCCTTCCCCCCCAAAAATGCTCAGGTACATTGTCTGAGTATATATAAACCTCTCAAGGGTCCAAACGAAGAAATATGTTGAAATACTGCTGTTTGGATTGAGACAGTAATTAACTTTAATGACTGGATGACACATCTTTTTGCAAGTCAGATGGTTTCCAATTACCTGCTTTCAACAAAATTGAATTAGGACCTCTTGGAATGTCTGTTGATGGCTATGAATATAAATTTTGATGATTACCATTTGATTTTTGGCACATTTCGAAGAAAAATTTTTAAATTATATTGCTGTGCCAAACCCTTTATAGTCCTATATATAAAAATTTTTATTTTATGTGACCAAGTTTTCTCACCCATTACCAAAAAAAAAAGAAATGAATAGAATGATGCAGGCCTCATTAAGAAACATCACCTACCTTTTCACTGATGTATATTTGCAACAAAACTTCATCTATCACAAAATGATCCTGTATATTATTTTGGTTCATCATGCAGTAATATTCATGATAGGTAAGAGAGTTTTTAGAGGACCATGATCTTAGGGAATGTCTTTGCAAACTAAATTACAATGTTAATGCACATTTATGTGGTGAAGGATGACAGGATGAGCAAGACTTTTCCTTAAAATTTATTTGACTTTGCCAGGTCTTAGTTGTAGCACTTGAATCTTTGCTGCGGCATCCAGGATCCTTTTTTTTTTTTTTGAGTTGTGGCATTTAAACTTTTAGTTGCAGCATGCGGGATCTAGTTCCTTTATAAGGGATTAAACTCGGGGCCCAGCATTGGGAACATGGAGTCTTAGCCACAGGACCACCAGGGAAGTCCCAATACAAGACTTTTAAGCATAAATTCTATTCTGAGGATGAACTTCTGTGAGAGTAAAATGAAATAGAAACACAAGTTCAAGGAGAAAAGGAGGTAATGTAAAATTTCTTATAATTAACAAAATGATTTTTTTTTACATATGAAAGTGTATGACGATGGGCATCAAATTGCTATTGTATTTAAATTCTGCTGAATGGCATTCAAAACTGTGATGTAACACTTTTAAACTGTCAATTTCCTTTCCAGTTTGTATGCCTTTTATGTAATTTTCTTGTCTAGTGACCCTGGCTAGGACCTTCAGCCTATGACTGAATACCAGTGGTGAGAGTGAACATCCTTTTCTTGTTCCTGATCTTAGAGAAAAAGCTTTCAGTCTTTCATCATTAAATATGCTGATAGCTGTGGGGTTTTCCCTCAGCCTTTATCAGGGTTGAGGAAGTTCTCTTCTATCTCTAGTTTGTTGAGTGTGCTGCACAGGGATAATTTCAAAAAGTTATTTTAGTGAGGAAGGGAACTGAGTGTTTTTGTTTTGGGGGGCTGTGCTGGGTCTTCGATGCTGTGTGTGGGCTTACTCTGGCTGCAGCGAGCGGAGGCTCCTCTCCAGTTGCGGTGCGAGGGCTCCTCATTTAAGGGGCTTCTCTCGTGGTGGAGCCTGGGCTCTAGGGCTTGTGGGGTCAGTGGCTATGGCATGAGCTTAGTTTCTTTGAGGTATGTGGAATCATCCTGGACCAGGGATTGAACCCGAGTCCCTTGCATTGGTAGGTGGATTCTTTACCACTGAGTCACCAGGGAACTCCAAGGAAGTAAAATGTTGGAAAGCTCAAGTTCAAGTTCCTCAGAAGCTCTAAGCTCCCTGCTATACCCCCCAGCACCAAACACAGTGCCTGCATAAAGAAAGGGCCTGATCAGTCTTTGTGGAGCAAGCTACCTCCCACCTTCCTCCTTGCACTTCATACTCCAGCGATACTAAGCTGTTTATGGTTCCCCCACATACCACGTGGGGCTTCATCCCTCCCTTCTGTCCCCAGCTGACATCTATTCGATGCTCTCCAACGCTGCACAGCGTCATCTCATTCAGGAGATGTCTCTCTCCTTACCCCTACTCAAATCCTGAGCTAAGAAGGCCTCTTTTTTTTGTGCTCCTGTGGTATTTCATACATCTACTGTATTTATAATACAGACTCGATGGACATGGGTTTGGGTAGACTCCGGGAGTTGGTGATGGACAGGGAGGCCTGGCGTGCTGCAGTTCATGGGGTTTCAAAGAGTCAGACACGACTGAGCGACTGAATTGAACTGAACTACTTACTCCCCTCAACTCTTCAGTCCAGCACAATTTCCTTGTGAAGTTTAAGATTTTTTTTTTAAATTTTTTGGTTGCACCACACAGCCTCATAGTTACCCAAGCAGGGATCAAACCTGTGTTGTCTGCATTGGCAGCACAGTCTTAACCACTGGACTGCCAGGAAAGTCTCAAAAGTGAGAGCGCTTAGTCCTGTCTGACTCTTTGCAACTCCATGGACTATACAGTCCATGGAATTCTCCAGGCCTGAATACTGGAGTAGGTAGACTTTCCCTTCTCCAGGGGATCTTCCCAACCCAGGGATCGAGCCCAGGTCTCCTACACATTCTTTACCAGCTGAGTCACCAGGAAAGCTTTTATAGAACAAAGCCAGAAAAGGGTTTATATTTCCAAGCAACTTCAGTTCTCAAGCCTCTCTACGGACCAGGGAGCCCAAGAGGCTGACTTGGAAACTGTGGTCTGCTTTGGGTGGAGCCTATTGACTGCCCAGACAGGCTGTGCTGGATATTCTGTTTGCCTCTCCAGACTCACCCTCCGCCCTCTCCACCCTGCTCTGGGCCCTGGGAGGCTGGCTTGGATAGACTGTATCACCCAGGCACCCCTGTCTTCTAACTTCCAGTTGGGTTTTGTGAATGGGAGGCACTAGCCAGAGAAGATGATTAGAGAAAGAAGCTGGGTATTAATTTCCCTGAAGGGTGACAGCTGGGGCTTCCCCAGTGGTCCCAGTGTAAAGGAATCTGCCTATCAATGCAGGAGACATAGAGATGCATGTTCAATCTCTGGATCGGGAAGAGAGGCATGGCATGGCATGGCAACCTACTCCAGTATTCTTCCCTGGAGAATCCCATGGACAGAGGAGCCTGGTGGGCTACAGTCCATAGGGTCATACAGTTAGACATGACTGAAGCAACTTAGCACACATACACAAGTGATGAATATATCCCTTTATCAAAGGGCACAGCTGTATTCAGGCAGTGCTTTCTTCCCACTACAGCTCTGTTATGGGTTGAATTGTACCCCCTCCCCAAAGACATATTGGTATCCTATCCCCCAGGACCTCAGACGGTGACCTTTTGGAGATAGGGTCTTTACAGAGGTAATCAAGTTAAAATGAGCTCTTGAAAATGGGTCCTAATCCAATATGGCTGATGCCCTTATGAAAAGGGGAAATCTGGACATAAATCAAGACACACATAAAGAGAAGATGACCTGAAGAGACATGGAACAGGAAGTCACCTACAAGCCAAGGAAAGAGGACATATCCTTCCCTCATAGTTTTCAGAAGTAACCAATCTTGCTGACACTTTGATTTCAGACTTCTAGCCTCTAGAGTTGTGAGACAATACATTCTGTTGTTGAAGCCACCTGGTCTGTGATACCTTTTTTATGGCCTCATGGTATGTGGGATCTTAGTTCCCCTACTAGAGATCGAACCTGTGCCCCCTGCATAGGAAGTGCAGAGTCTTAACCACTGGACCACCAGGGAAGTCCTCATGGTACTTTGTTAAGGTAACCCTAGCAAACAATACAAGCCTTCATTGGCTTCTGGTAACACCTCCACCCCTTGTTTCTTCAGGCCTAGGGTGATAAACACTCCCACTGTTGCTAGTCCCTGGAAGCCTCCCCATCCCTAGCTGGTTTCCCTTAAGCCCCTCAATCCCTTTATTCAATTCTCTCCAATTATTCTGTTGACTGTGCCGTGTTTCCTGATACTCAAACCTACAATGTAATTATATTTTCCCAATATACTTCACAAAACTATCACAAAGGCAAGAGAAAGTTCTGTTGGGGTTCTCCAATCATGCAGATGTTTACTGGGAATCTTATTCAAATAAAGCATCTGTTTTATTCTCACTTTCTTCTTCTGTTGTCTATTTCATCTCCCAGGACACAGGGAAAGCTATAAGGGGAAGTGATACTTTGGATTTAATTCAGATCAAAACTTTGAGAGTTTGTGGTAATCAAGCCAGGAAATGTTGGGTGTGATGAAATAAATATGCTACAATTAGGTGCTCATATTTCAAAATTCCAAAGAAGCATTAGGGAAGATCCAGGATGGTCTTAAAGAATAAATTAGCTCATAGGGAATGGGATCTTTGCAGAAATTAAATTCTCACACTGCCCATAAGCAACAAAATCACAACGATTTATGTTCTCTAAATAATTCTACTTTTAAAAGAACTTGCAGAAAAACAGTTGTGGGAGAGGAGTATGCATGTAATTGAGAATAAATACCAAAGAATAGCCACCACTTTTAAGAATAACTTCTGGAAGGGTAAAATCCAAAATAGATTAAGCCTTGTGAAATGGGGGGGGTGATTTTTAAGGTTACATTTAAAGCAAGAAGCATAAAAAAAGGTATAGGGTTTAGAATAGGGGAAAAAACCAAGCAAGCTAACTTATGTGAATAATTATAGAAACTGTAGAAAAAGTGTGAAGAACTGAAGCATGCTGGGAGAATGGGGGAAAACAGATGAAAAAAAAAAGAAGAAATGGTCAATTCTGGGAACTCAGTCCCATAAACTTGACATTGACTCTGGAAAAATTCTCAAATGAGTTATTAAACAGAGGACTGGTATGCTCTTAAGAGAGAGAAGCAACAGTCACTCAGGGTCAGAATAGGTGTGACTGATTCATGCCAAGCTACACATTCCTTTTTTATGGATCTGCACTAACCTATTTGGGTTTTAGCATAGCTCTCCGACTGTCCCTCTCAAGTGTTTTCTCTCCCTCATCCAGACCTTTCTCATCAACTGCCCATTTTTTTTTTTTTTTTTTTGGCCACATCCTGTGGCTTGTAGGATTTTTAGTTCTCTGACCTGGGATCTAACCTGGGACCTTGGCAATGAGAGCTTGGAGTCTTATCCGCTGGACAACCAGGGAATTCCCACATCATTTTTTCTTCTTCTTTTTTTATTTCCCACATCATTTATTCTTTGATTGGACAAATATTTGAGCACCTCGTAAGTGTCAGACACCTTAATAAGTGCTTGTTATTGAGGATACACCACGGAAAACCCAAGCAGCACTCCAACTCCTATTACTTTCCATGGGAAGTAATTTCCCCATTCTGGGACTTTTCTTGAGCCACCAGCACTCTCCTGTCTTTTCTAAATCCTGAGCAGGCAGAATCCTCAGACTCCAGGGTTTCACTGTCTGCCCCAAATCTATTGTTTTCAAGGACATAACTCAGAGGAAACTGGGTTGTAGTTTTCCTTGGCCCACAGGTGCTGTCCTCTTTTGCAATCTGCCTAGGAACGCTATCGTTCGGGTTCCCTGCAACAGATATTAATTATCGAAATTTCAAATTTGGCAAACCTACACTTCCAGCCTCACGTTCTACTTCATCTCTTCAGTCATTACCAGCCTCAGTCCCCGCCTATAGGCGTCCAAGCCTGTGTCTTTTTGCTCATTTGATTTTCTCATTCAGGAATGTGTGACATCTCCTCCACCTCTGGAAATCCTACACATTTCCCAAGAGCCAGCACAAAAGCTGTCTCCTCCCTGGCTGGACTTAATGACCTACTTTGCTCAATAAATTCCTGCCCAAGCCCCCATGCTTGACCTGTGCAGCATTATTGTACTTTCATCTTCCCTTCTCAGTTAATTAATTACTTCTCAGTCTTCCCCACTAGAGTCTAACTTCTAGAAGAGCAAGGATCTGCAGGCTTCCACCTGTCCTACTGTAGTACTTTACAAAGGATTTGGCAAACTAAGGCCCTAACCAAGAATGGTTAAAATCATGGGAAAAGATCAACAGAAAAATAGTATTTCATGATACTGGAAAATTACATGAAATTCAAGTTTCAGGGACCATAAATAAGGCTTGTTTTGAACACTGAGAAGCTTCTGAGCTCTAGTGGCAGAATTGAATAGTTAACAGATCTTATGATCCCCAAGCCTTCAAGTTTACTACATGGCCCTTTACAGAAACACTTTTCTAACCCTGCTATACAAGTATTTGATGACTGATCGCTGTGTCAGGACACCAAGGTTCTGAGTACATATCCCCTCCGAGGTAGCTTATTTGTGTAGTGGCAGTAATAACTATCTTGCCTTTAAGCTGTCATGAACATCAAATGAGACAATGCACTTATAAAAGTATAAAACTATTCTATAAAGACAACCGAGTGTATCTGTACTGAAAAGTTGATAAAGTGGTAAAATTAAAAAACACGAAGTTTTATTCTCCCGCTTCCTTCAACAGTCTTCACTTGACTTTGAAATTTTACGAGAAAACTCCCTTTAAAGTCTTTGCTTTTTAAGTAACGAAAAAGTCACAGGTTCCTTCCTTCCTGTCCTCAGAGTTTCTCAACCGGCCCTCACAACAGCGCAGTGGAGGGCCTGGGACACACCTGATTCTTCCCTTCTACAGACCAGGAAACCACGGCAGGTCGCAGTCGGCTACGGAGCCCTGACTCAGCACGCAGGGAACCCTCTAAGCCACTCTGTTCGCCACTCCTCAGAGGGCGACAGGCCGGCGAACAGAACAAAGCTCGTACTGCGAGGCTTGCAGGCTTGCTTCTCAAGCACCCCGCGCGCTCGGCCCGGGCGCTCCCCGCTCGCCCCCTCCCGCGTTCCCCACGCCCTCCCCTCCTCGCGAGCAGGTGGTAGGCCCCGCGCTCAGCGCGCAGGCGCGCGCCGTCGGGGGCGGGGCGTGCGGCGCCGGGGGCGGGGCGTGCGCGGGCTGGGTTTGGGGCCGCGGCGGGAGCGGGAGTCGCCGCCACTCGAGTGCGCAGGCGCCTGGCGGTTACCGGTCTCGCCATGGAGCGGAAAGGTGAGCGGTGGAGCGGCCTCCCGCCACGAGGGCCACGGCCGCCGAGGGCGAGGCCCTGGTCACCGCCGGGAGCTTCGCCTCACCGCCGCCGTCCGGTCCCCGGGCGTGCGGCACCTCGCCACTGAGGTGGCGCCGCCCCTCACCCCCCGCTTCTGGGCTGCGGGTCCGCGCCCCTCGGCTCGGGCGTCCTTCCGCGCCGGCAGTCATCGCCCCTTGTTCGCCGCCGGGCCGGCCCGCGCCCTGGGGCCGCTCCAGGGCCCGGCCCTCGCCCGGCGAGGCCGACCGCTGCTCGCCCGCTCCCTGACCCGGCCCGAGCCCCCTCCGGCGCGCCCCGCCCGGGCGCTGCTTTGCGCCCCGTGGGCCGCCCGCCCCCCGAGCGGCCGCCCGGCCAACGCCGCGGCCCTCGGCCCGGGGCCGCCCCTCAGGCAGGCCGGGCGCCCGGGCCTCGCACCCCTGCTGGGTCTCCACCCTCACCTTGGTCGCCTCCTTCCCTCCCCGTTCGCCCTTCATCCATCCCTCTCTCCTGCAGTGCTTGCGCTCCAGGCCCGAAAGAAAAGGACCAAGGCCAAGAAGGACAAAGCCCAGAGGAAGTGAGTCTCGCACCCCAACATCCCATTCTCTGGGTCTACCCCCGCACTTCCTCTCCTCCGGTTTCACGCCTGGAACGTTCACGGGGTCTGGGGCACCCGGGTGGCCCCGGCCACATAGCCTCGGGGCGGCCGTGGAGGGTTGCGCCCCTGGAACCATGTGGGAGGGAGCTTCTGTTGCTGAAGGTCTGGTTCTGAGCAGCCCGGCGCCTGCTGGAAAAGGGCTTTTGGTGGAGGACCGGAGCAGCCCTGGCGATTACCTTCCCAGCTGCAGGAGGAGGCACCGGCTCCCCGAGTTGGGGCCTCCGCACCGAGCCGTTGGGTCGTGATCAGTTTGTGAACTCTGCTCTCTTTCCATACCTGCTTCGCAGCGTCTTAACTTGCCTCCTACGTGTGCAGGGTAGGCGGCCAGGGAGTTAGTTCTTGAATGAATTTTCCGTCTTTCGGTCTGCCAGCCCACACGCTGCCTTTTATAGAGGAGGACAGGAGCTTCCCCCCTGGGTCAGGCAACTTCCTGAGTCTGCAGGCGCCTCGCCTTCCTCGCGGTGTGCAGGCAGCCCCCTGGTCTGCAGCCGGTTTCGGTTGCTGCTTGTCTTGCGCTGAATGCAGAGGCCCTCTGGAGTGGACATCGCAGCAGTGGCAGGGAAGTTGTTTAGCCAACGCCGTTACGGATTCTGGCATGGTTTGTTCAGTGCCACAGGCCCGTTTTTATCAGCAGGATGCATAATCGCGCTTTAGCGCTATTGTGAGAAACACAAAAGTTGGTCAGAGCTTCCTAGAAACGCCCAGTAGAGGGCTTCTGCAAGTGAGGCTTAGTCTGAAGAACTTTTATCTTATTCTCACGTTTAATTGCAGAGGGCCTTGGAGAAAGAAATGCATTATTTTCTTGACACTTTTCCATTTACTTGAGTCTACCTGGAGTTGTACACTGTCTACATATTTCTGAGCTGATGAAACTCATTTCCGAGGCTTCTCTAGGTTTCCTTTCTGAGTGATAATAATGCAAGATCCGGGTGTGTGTGCATGTGTGTACGTGTGTGTATTGTTTTTGGCGGCTACCTGCTGTTTCAGGAGAGCAAATAATGACTTCTATCAATAGAGCTAAAGTAGACGAAATCACCTCTTGCTTCCTTTCAGTCAACTTTCTTATGAAATTTTTTATTTTGTGAAGTGCTTGGTAACCAGTGTATTTAAATGAGTTTATATATGTTTGTGTATGTATTTGGTTTGCCTCTTGATTATCTGTATATGGATGATCCAAAAACCAGTTTTTACTCAGATAGGTTTAATAGAAGCAACGAGGAGCTAACCTGGTTCTCCTGTGCAGTGGGAATTTAAATGTTTCTGTATGTGTGTGCTGTTGTTCTCTGTGGTTCTCCTGTATGGGTGTGTGTGTGTGTGTGTGTGTGTGTGTTGTTACTCTCTGTGGTTCTTCTGTGCAGTGGGAATTTAAATGTTACTCTGTGTGCGTTTTGTTACTCTCTGTGGAGCTGGTATGAATGTGTTATAAACCAGTATGTTCTCCGCTGATGTAAGGAGTGGTGATTTTATTACTCACTGTATTATTTAGAATTCTTCTGTCTTTGTTCTCTCCATGAGGAAATTAACCTTGATATTAGCCCAAATCAACCTATAATTTGGGAGGTAAATATAGTAGAGGTGATCATATATTTTATTTTTAACCAGATATTCATTACTTTGGATTATCTGTTTAGACCATATGTTTTATTTGTAAAGCTGAGTATATGTATTTTGGATTATCTGTTACTCCTCCATTCACCACTGTGGGTAACTTAGTTACTTGCACAAAAACAAGTGAATACTGCATATAATTAGCAGTTACTGTACAACCTTGATTCCTTGAACCACCCCCATTTACTTGTAGTTTCAGAAGTGCTTTATTTTTTTATTTTAATTAATATTTTGATTTGAGGGGGGCACGTTTCTCCAGCCTCCTTTTAAGTACCTGAGATGTCTAATTAATTAGCTTGGTTAGAGAACTATGTCAGGAGTTCAAGCCCCATTTGACTAAGGTAACCTGACTCTGTTCTATGACTTCTGACTGCACTCCTGATTTCCAGTCATTTTGCAAAGGCCGGCTGCTTACGAGATAAGTCAGGGAGAAAGTCTGAGAAAAAGCATGCCATAGTTTAGTCTTTGGACCTTGGATTACTTAGTTAGGGAAACAGTCTTATATGTTACGACTGGTAGCTCCGTCATGATGGAAACTGATCAGAACTTGAAGTTTAAAAAGAAGCAAGCATTTAAATGAATACTTTTAGAAATTTTTCATGTAAAACAGTAAATGACATCCTAGTAATTTAGTCCTGGTGTGGTACAGGTGGAAAGGATTTTTAGTCTCTTTATTTTGTGGATCTAACACTGGAGTTGACAGACTTTGGAGAATATGCCCAGGGAGCTGCACCCGTTTGTAGCGGTGTCAGAACTGGAATCCAGCGTTCCTGTCTTCCAGTTCAATGCTCTTTAGGATTTGTTCCCTTTCTGTTCTTTTAACTCTGCTGAAAGATCTGGCTTGGGGATCTCTGGTTGTCTTACTTGGGGAATTCCTCCATTTCACTTTTTCACTCACTGTACTCTCGTTTACTGATGTTAGCTAGTATGTGAGTCTTTATTTTATTTACAGATAAGGAAATTGAGATTCACCAGATTACCCACCTAGAAAATTTGAGGCTAGGATTCTAACCCAGATTTGACACGCCCCAGAGTCCTGGTATATCTCCCAGTGACAATTCCTTTTAGTATCTCTGAGGACATTATGGTAGAGGCTAAGGGAACAGAGGCTTCTAAATAAGGGGCCTCAGGGCGCCTTGGTGTTGAGGTACATGTTCATCACCCGCTGGATATGTCTCTTTATAAAGGATAGTGTTCTATCTCCTTTAAGGGTTCACTTTTCAATGTGTGTATCAAATGCTGTGTGCCTTTATTTGTTTAGTATAGTTTCATAATTTAATGTGATTTATACCTGCATTTGAAATTGTATGGAATAGAAACATATATAGATATACATATATATTATATAGAAATATATGTTTCTATTCCACAGAATCATATAATTTCAGAATAGATTTCATAACTTATTATTACATAGCTTAAGGAGTTAGTTTGGACAACAATTTACACTGTATTTGCAGTTAAAGAACTTTACAGAGTTAGCATAAATTTGGTAGTAAAATTTTTTGAGCTGGAGAAGTGCTTTTGCTCATTTTAGCACTCATATATGGAGTCAGAGGGGAGGAGGTTTTATTTCTTAATTTTCCAAAAATGTAATTTAAAACTCAGAAGGGACAATACTTTGGGAAAAAATTTCAACATTTTTATCCAGTAAAGGGTAGAGTACATAAACTTGAAATAGTTCTTTTAAAATTAAATGGCATTGGATATGTTTTATGTTTAACAGTGTACCTTGAAAATTGGTCTGCCCCAGTTCCATATAGTGCAGGATTACCATTTTTTTTAAAGGTCTGCATTTTTCATCATCTTAGGAATGGTTCCATATCAAGACGCTAGACAGTAACTTCATTTAGCATTCCATCAAATGGATGGACCATAATTTATTTTAATCCCTATTAATAAACATGCATATACTTTTTAAGACAAAAATAGAACTACTGAATATATTTTTCCCTAGTTAACATTACCAGGAACATTTTTCACAACATTTTAAGTATTTCACAGTGTTTTAAACATTCCACTGTAGGCTCTTAATTCACAGCTAAGATGAATAGTCTTTTGGATTACCATTGCTCCCATCAGTGATTATTTCCTTAGGATAAATTCTTAGAAGTGATATTACAAGTGTGTACATTTTAAAAATTTTAAGTTCATATTGTCAGAATTTTCTCCAGAAAAAGTTAACCAGCTCCTGTTCATTAAACACTTAAACAGTTTATTTTAATGAGAGGATACAAAGAATAAACAATAGACATCATAAGTAAATTACATAGTATATTAAATGATAAGGTGGAAAATAGAGGAAGATAAGAGGTATTGAGAAGCCGGGATGGAGGTGCAGTTTTAAATAGGGTGAAGGAAGCCACATTAATAAGGTGACACTTGAAGGACTCTACAGGCAGAGTGTTAGGAATAGGAATGTTTCTCCAGCTTCTGCTTAGCCTCCAAGACTGGGCAGTATTACTTGAAAAAGCTTCTCAAAACTGGTAATCTGCAAGATCTCTTAATTTCTTTTATTACTAACAAAGTTGACCGTTGGGAGGATATTATTAGCCAGCTACTATCTTTGGCCCATTTTTATGTTGGATGTTGATTCTTTTCTTAATCTTAAGAGCTACTTGATAAGAATATAGCTTTTGTTACATGGCAGGTTTGTATTTCTCTCAACTTGATAGCCTTTCAAATTGTATTTATAGTGTGTTTTCTTTGCTTTTTGAGATTTTTCAAAGGTAATTGTCAACTGTCCAATGTTTAATCTTGTGTGATTCCATTAAAAGATGTACTTGCAAAATTATATACTACTAAAATTTCACTTTTAGAATTGCTGTTAACAGAAATGTTTTCTTGTCTTCTTTCTCAGTAAGTTTATATATGTTAGTAAATTTTATTTCTGTTAGTGTTTCTTCTATAGCAAGACCCAGAGACTTTACCATGTTCCTTTAGATTGCTTGAAACCAACAACTTGTTGAAATGCTAAAAGTGACTGTTGCTTAGGAACTCCTTTGTTAAAAATGAAGAAAAGACAGGCTGGTCAACAAAAGTTCATTTTTATACCCTATTTTTTAGACCTGGTAGAGTAACTGTAGCAAATGTTTTTCCCCCCACCTTATATAGACTTTTGCCCAGTGTTTCCCAGATCCTGTCTACCACCAATTCTGGTTTGGGGACTAAGTTCATTTTTATGTTGACTGAAGTATTTTAATGCTTCTCTCACTGTATCTGAACTAATCCAAGCATATAAAAAAATTCAGATAGCTAGTAGTTTTAATGATTTAGCTGAGGAGATATAAGTATCTAAATTTATTTTTACAGTTTTTCTTTGAATTTAAGATGCTATTAGGTTTTAATTCACCATTTTATTAAATACTCCCAATTAACCTGATAGCACCATTCACTGTAAGATGTGTCTTTATTTCAGAGATGTGAATTGGTGGGAAACATTTTCATGTTTGAATTTGTGGAATGCAGTAATTGCAAGATTGTGCAGAATTGACAGTTTGATTGTCAAGAGAAAATGGCAAAATCTGCCTCAACTTCAACCGATATCAACTATGGCTGATGTTATTTCATCTATATCTTCTACTTCCTTCCATCTTATTTTAAAGCAAACCCCAGACATATCATTTGGTAAGACTGGGATTCTTAATATATATATATATTTTTTTAGGCCACATCATATGGCATGAAGTATCTAAGTTCCCTGATCAGGGATTGAGCATATACCACCTGCATTGGGACCACGCGAGTCTTAACTACTGAACTGCCAGGGAAGTCCTGGACTCTTCCTTTTTAAATACATAACTACAGTACTATTATCACACCTAAAATGTTTTGTCATACATGGGTTCTTTTATTAGGTTGGTGCAAATGTAATGGCCATTTCAGACTGTGGATTTTAAACCATTATAATTAGGCTCAAACATCTTTATTAATCAAAATAGGAATCACTATAATCAACCTATTTTTGCCAACAAGAAATAAGTTTGTTTATTCCTGTAGTGTAAAAATTCATGCTTTGGGGTTTGACAAACTCTTGGAAAGCATTTTCTGCCTTCTGGTTGTGGAAGTGTTTTCCCTGCAAAAAGTTTCCTAGATGCTTGAAGAAGTGGTAGTCGACTGGGGAGAGGTCAGGTGAATATGGCAGATGAGGCAAAACTTCGTAGCCCAATTTGTTCAACTTTTGAAGCGGTCAGGTGTTCAGTGCCAGCTGTAGGCATTGCAGTTTTTGGTGCATCTCATTGATTTGTTGAGCATACTTCTCAGATGTAATGGTTTTGCTGGGATTCAGAAAGCTGCAGTGGATCAGTTGGGCAGCAGACCTGCACACAGTGGCCATGACCTGTGCTTTGGAGCTTCTTTTCGGTCCAGCTACTGAGCTGGTCATTGCTAGTTGTCATATAAAATCCACTTTTGGTCGCACATCATGATCCAATTGAGGAATGATTCGTTGTTGCATAGAATAAGCGAAGATGACACTTCAAAATAATGATTGTTTTTTGATTTTTGGTCAGCTCAGCTTACCGAGCCTTTTCATCTTTCCAATTTGCCTGAAATGCCAAACAGTTATAGAATGGTTGACACTGAGTCCTTCAGCAACTCCATGTGTAGTTGTAGGAGGATCAGCTTCAATGATGGCTATCAGTTGGTCATTGTCAACTTCCGCTGGCTGGCCATTATGCTCCTCATCATGCAGACTCTCATCTCCTTTGCAAAACCTCTTGAGGCAGCCCTGCACTGTTAGCAGTTCCTGGGCCAAACACATTGTTGATGTTATGAGTTGTCTCTGCTGCTTTACAACCCATTTTGAACTCAAAATCACTTGAGGGACTTCCCTGGTGATACAGTGGATAAGAATAGGCTTGCCAATGCTGGGAACATAGGTTCAGTCCCTGGTCTAGGAACATGCCACATGCCTCGGAGCAACTAACTCCATGCATCACAGCTACTGAGCCCAGGCTCTAGAGCCTATGAGCCGCAACTGCTGAGCCCATACACCTAGGGCCTGTGCGCCACGAGGAGGGAGGCCTGAGCACTGCAGCTGAGCAAAGCCTGTGTGCAGCAGTGGAGACCCAGGGCAACCAAAAATAACAAATGAAAGTATAGAAAATTGTTCAGATGTGCTTTTTGTCTGACATCATTTCCATAATCCAGACAACTATAAAACAAGTAATGTCATTAACAGCAAGTAATAAATCATTAGCAAAAAATATCATAAAGTGAGAAATGCACATTGAAACGATCTATAGCATAACCACATTTATTTAAGAATGTATTCCAACATCAAATGGCACATTTCAACAATGCAAAAACCACAGTTACTTTTGCACCAACCTGTTAGTTGTGGCATGGAAGTCATGGCATAGGGGATCTAGTTTCCCAACCAGGGGTGAAACCTGGGCTCCCTGCATTGAGAGTGTGGAGTCTTAGCCACTGGACTACTAGGGAAGTCCCTGTTTTGTGCAGCTTTATGGAGGTATAGTTTATATACCATAGAATTCACCTGTGTAAAGTGGTTTTCAGTATGTTCAGTCTTGCAAGCATCACCACCATCTGGTAAGTTTGAAATACTTCCATCACCTCAAAGAAATGCTGTACCCATTTACAGCCACTCATTACCTCCCATTCTATCTGACCTCCAGCCATAAGCAACCACTAATTTACTTTCTTTCTCCATAGATTTGCCTAGGCTGGACATTGTATATAAATGGAATCATAGTATATGTGGGTCTTTTGTGACTGACTTCTTTCACTTATTATGTTTTTAGTGTTCGTGTACTTTGTAGCACGTATAGCTGTTATTTCTATTGATTGTCTGCTGTTATTTCTATTGATTGTCCTATTTTTGGCCAGTTGGAGTCCCTTCATGATGGCTCCTGAGTAGTTTTGACTCAACTTGAGGTATTTTTTAGGTTTTGGTGTCTGATGTGACAGTTTGTCCAGACTTGTACATTTTCTGTCCCAGACTAGAAAGTAACCCTTTCTTTAAGAATACTCTTTTAGTGAGAAATGACATTTAGAAGTCACAATCTAGGCACTTATTTCTACTAAACTTAGTCATTGTTTCTAGGACTTGTCTGTGGTTAGTTAGGAAGCAAGTTTTATTTTTTCTCTTAAAATCATGAGTTTATGTTATACTTAAAAATCAAATTGATGACCCAGAGATTTGCCTTAAATCTTACGTCTCTATCTCCTTTCTCTCCCACATTGAAAACCCCAGTCCTCAACAGCAGCAACATGACTATTCATTTTCTTTTCCCACAGCATGAATACAAAATAGTCTGCGAATGACAATGTCAATACTACCACCAGTAATATGATTACTGAAGAAAGCTAATGATTTCTTCAGATTGTTGTTCTTAGGGCATAGTATCTCACTAGGAGTGTAGAGTCAAATTCCTGAGTTTTAAAGTTATGTGAGCTAGTTCCTTGCTGTGTGATTATGTTAACACCTGTTACACAGATTGATTTGTTTAATTTTGCTTCATTTTACATCATCTTTGGCTTTTTAAAAATCTTCTTGTAGAGTTTGGGTCATCTGTGTTCTTAGTTTAGAATGAATATTGTATGTATAGTAATTTGTGATTGTGTTGATTTATTTTTAGAATATGGCTTCTGAAGCATATGATTTATAAGCCCAAAGGAAATGGTGATTATTAGAATATGGGGTGGGCTTTCTCATTTGTCCTGTGAGAAGATGAATCATGTTACCAGATCTTCCGATTTTTTTGAGAGACCCTGGAAATTTTTATCTTAATGTGACTCACAACTATTTTAATTTTTAAAAAACTGTTATAAAAGTTAGGGGCAGGATTTTACAGCCTGCAGTGTGTAATCTCTGCCATAGAGTCTTCATGGTGAGAGTTAGTCATTAATTGGCCTAATCATTAGACCTAATACTGTCTTTAGCTCTTCTTCCTAAAGTTATAGTAAGCACAGTTGTGAAAGAGCTCTGTGGTTCTATGTGCCTCTTACTTACTAGAGGATTAACTTGGAATTTGAAAAAGATCCATGAGATTAGCTATGAAGACCACAGAATCTAGTTTTTCAACTCCCTAAACAAGGAATGGTTTCAGAAAGTTGTCAGAAACCACAAAATAAGTGGTTTATATGCAAAATATACACGAAATAAGTGAAATATACTTTATTTTCAGAAATATATAGTAGCACTGAACAGAGAAGTTAGCTGACAGGAGCTAGAGAAATAAAAATCATACTCATTTGTACCATGATGAGCCTGTGGTTTTATAGATGATGGTTAAGGTCAGATGTAATTCATTGCTATTGGGGTAATTTATTGGCGGCTTAAATGCTTTGCATAGTAGATATTTAAAGACGCCTATCAAAAAGTTTGAGAACATTTGATATATATTTTAACTAGTATGTAAGAATTGTCACCAGTAGTGGTGAACAGTCATCAGTGACATGAAGTTTGGTGGTGGTATCACGAGTCATGTTGATGACCTTTATATATTGTTTAATTTACTGAAATTCTGAATTCTTTGTTTTGAGTGACTAGGCATTATGAACAATGCTACCTGTCCTTTTGGGGTAGGACTTATGTACTTAGAACCTGAAATACTAAAGTAGTCCTGTTTTGTAACTAATAATAAAGGTAATTTGGGGGCAACTGTATCTTCTCATTCACTTTGCTCTTGGTTGTGTTGCTGCCCTTCAGCATATGAAGGGTCTTGAATGTCTTTTTAACTGCAAATGTTAGGTCCTTTCTCTACATGAGCTTGGTGGCAAGGTCTCTTGATACTCTTTTTATCTTCTACAACTACCTTTGCTTTTGAGAATAGATTTTGCAAGAATTGTATGTTGCATATTTCTTTGCTAGTGTTAAAAATATAATAACATAAATTAGGTAACTTATGCTTGTGTTGCTTCCCTTCCCTGGTGGCTCAGCGGTAAAGAATCTTGCCTGCAGTGCAGGAGACCCCGTTTCAATCCCTTTGTCGGGAAGATTCCCCTGGAGGAGGGCATGGCAACCCACTCCAGTATTCTTGCCCAGAGAATCCTATGGACAGAGGCGCCTGGCGGGCTGCAGCCCATGGGGTTGCACAGAGTTGGACACGACTGAGCGACTAAGCGGCAGCAGCATGCTTGTGTTGTAGGTAGAAAGGTAGCAGAGGTATATGCTCTCCTGTGTGCATGCGCGCGCTCAGTTGCGTCTGACTCTTTGCGATCCCATGGATTATAGCCCACCAGGCTCCTCTGTCCATGGAATTTTCCAGGCAGGTATACAGGAGTGGGTTGCCATTTCCTCCTCCCAGGGAATCTTCCTGACCCAGGGGTAGAACCCACGTCTCTTGAGTCCCCTGCATTGGCAGATGAGTTCTTTACCACTGTGCCACCTGGGAAACTCATGTTAACATACTGTTTACCAAAAAGAGCTTGTCTTTTTGAAGCACATAGTCCTAGGTCCCAACTTGCCTCTCACGTGGTTGTTGGGTGAACTTGGACAATATCATTCTACTTCCTTGAGTCTGAGTCGCCTTATCAGCCAATGGTGAGGTTCTGATGATGAAATTGTAGGCACATGCCTTGCTCAGTACTCAGCCGGAGTAAAGGGCTTTGGTGACTACTCCCTTGTTCCTGTTTTCTTCCTCACCTTAAATGGGTTCACCTTTGACTCTATGTAACATTTCTTACCACTATTTATGCGTTGAGCTAGTACTTTTAGCTCCTCTGTTGGTATTTCTCATATGTGTATGTATGAGTCAAGTCTAGACTGGAGTAAAATAGCCAAGGATCAAGGATGGTTTGTTTAATTTTGTGTACATATTATCTGATAAACTTAGGCACTTAGATTTTTGTTTCATTGTTGCCAAACCCTTTTTTGATGGGGGGTTTTGATACAGTTGAACCCATAACATGGTTCCTTGATGATAGTTCTCTGCCATAGGAGCTCTTGCAATTATTCAATCCTCAAGGCAGAAAGAAACAGAAGACTAAAGTTTGCATGTAAGTAAACTAGTTTCTAAGGTGCTTTTTCCAGTCAGCTTTTAGCTTGTCTTTTGAAGCCAGAGCTAAATCATTTCTAAGACTCCAAATGCATCATCTTCAAATCAGTTCTTCCTCCTGACTTTTATTTTTGAATCTTTCCAGATGAAACTCTATCATCTCTTACCTCTTTACTCAAGTGTCACAACCTTATTTAAAATAATGTCAGCATACTCTTGTCCCTTTACTCTACTTAAGTTTTCTTTATAGCCCTTCTCATAACCTGACATAATAGAACATGTATCTCTGAGAGACATAAAGAGAGAGGACTTTGATAGGACTTCTGTCCTCCCAAGTTTAGCAGTTCACCAGCTGAAACTCAAAAACCAGACAGTTCAGATACACTGGGTCTCGTCACCTTGTGCTAGCATGGAAACATAATGAAGACCCAGAACTCTTTTTCCTCACAGCTGCACTTCCAGTGCCTAAGAGGGTATCTGACATACCTGTAGGCACTCGGTAAAAATAAGTTAAATGAAGAAATGTTTGCTTGTTTCTTTTCCCTTATTTCATATATGTAACGCTAAAATTTATGTATCAGCCACTGATAGAGCATAAAAAGAACCACTGTGTTCCTCAGGAGGTAGATATTTTTCTGCCCTCATTTCAGGTACTGGGAACTGAGGCACAGAGAGCTTCTTGAAGTAGCACTCCATCCAGAGTCGTGGGGCTCTGGCAGACTGTAGGACCGGGATCAAACCTAAGTCTCCTGCATCTTTGGTTTCCAGCCTTCATACACTTTTACCATCTTCTTGTCAGAAGAATTTTTCTAAAGCACCACTTCTGCTGCTTAAGTTTCTTGATTTCCTTCCACATAAAACACTTCAATATTTGACATTTGATAACTTTTCACAGTCTGATTCCACTAGGCGATTGCTGGGGTTGGGGTGAGGTGTAATGGTTTTCAGCTGAGTGATGAGTAGCAGCTAAAAAGGAGAGAAGGTACTTGCCTTGTATATATATGCCTTTTCTAGGTATTTATATCCCATTTTATAGGCCATGAGCAAAATGAAGTCTGTTCTCATGAAACTTACATTCTGGGAGTATGTAGTAAGAAACATCAATCGCTGAAGAAAAATGAAGTGGGGAAAGAGGGCCGGGGAGGGCATGCCCTTAACTACTGTTTTATGTGGGAGGGGCAGGGAAGTTTCTGAAACTTCTTTTAACATGGGTCTAAAGAGATATATGGTCAGTAAAGTGGGTTTGCAGGGGCAAAGCTGAACAGCGAAAAGATTATGTAAGGCCTTGTATAAGCCATTATGAAAACATCTGTTTTGAGTGTAGTGGTTACCTAATACATAATACGTTATTATGTATTAGTGCTTTATTAAAGATTACCAGTTTTTTGGTTTTGTTTTTTAAATATAATAAATCCAGAATGCTCCCTGTAGAAGCCTAGGCTGCTGAGATGAAGAGATCACAGATTGCCCTCTAGTGGCTGTTTAATCATAAGTGTGGATAAACCTTCCAGAAAATAAGCAGGCTCTACAGAAGTTTGTGTTGCCATATTAATCGTATCAGTGCAAAATGTGGGTGCCTGAGGGGAAAAAAACCCATTATTAACTATTTGAGAGTTAAGTCACAGATATCGTGTCCCTCTACCCTCAAACACTTAACATAGTCCCTTAGAACAAAGACATTCATTTATATATTCACAATATGATTATCAAAAGAGGAAATCAGGTGTGAATGCAGTGTTTGATTTAGTTCTCATTCAGTTTTGTCAGTTGTCTAGCTGTCTTTTGTAGAGAGAGTTTTCCGCCAGTATCTGACCCAGGGTTGTGCGCTGCAGTTGGTTTTTGTATTGTAAATCGACAGCAGTTCCGTGCCTACCTTTGTGTTTCCCGACATCGGTGCTTTTTAACAGTATAGGCCATTTGTTTCTGGGATTTCTCTCCGTTTGCTCTTTCCTGTTTCCTTGTGAGTCGGCTTGTATGTGCTGGCACTGCCCTAGTGAAATCTGTCTTCCTTGGCGCCTCACACCGGCAGACAGTTGATGCCCATCTCAGTGTTGGTGATGTTGTCTTTGCTGAGTCAGCGTAGTGGCTACTGCATTTCTTTACCATAAGATTACGATTTTTCCACTTTGCAATTCATGACGTATTTCTGGGGAGATATTTTGACCTGTATGTATAATTTTTCCATACCAAAATTTCACTGTTTCAGCATTCATTATTGATTCTCACCTAAAGCAGTTATTGATATGATGGTTACAAGATGGTAATTATCTAATTCTGCGATTTCCTTCTATGTAGTTAATTGGTCAGCATTGTGTTATTAGAAAACTTTCCCTTTACTCCATTCATTTATCATTTCTAGCCATCAGCATTAGCATAAACTTATGGGGTCTCTTTTATTCAATAGGGTTGAATCAATTGCATTCATTATTATGATGCTCAAATTCTTTCATATTTGGCCATTGGGACCCCTTCACGCTGGCTTTTGGTTCTCTGACCTGTCTCCTTTATTCTTTGAGCACTTCTGTACTTTCTGGTACAAGACAGTTCTGTGTTTATCTTGTGCTTTTTCTGACCCAACCTGGAATCAGTCTTTTTTTTTTTTGAGGAGCCCTGTCTCCTGTTAGTGAAGACTGGTGTTTAGAAGCCAAGATTTGGGTATGATTTTAAGTAAACTTTTAAAGTATGATTTTAAAACTTTTATATCACAATATGTTGGGATAATAGGTTTCTGTGATATCGCAGTTCTTTATTTCTGATGAAAAACCTAGGTGGCAGAAGCTGTAATAATTCTTGGGCCCATTCTTTGACATTGCTCCAGTAACGTACTTTAGTGTAAGGCAGTGATAATTAATGTTATTGTAATGTTGTAATTGAAGCTCCATATTTCCATTTTGAAATAATACCACTGTACACTGTGTAACTAAGTAATCTAAAGTACTGAATGCATGAAGACACGTAAATTTCTTATCCCTGTAATAATACTCTGTAATGCCAATTCCAATATTTATGTAAAATACGAGCATAATAATATAAAAAATTTCCAGAAAAGTGTAATCCGCTTTGAGGCTTTTTTGTTATATGGTGTGAGAAAATTCTAATTTGATTTTTTGACATGTAGCTGTCTAGTTTTTCCAGCACCACTTTTTTTTTAATTGACCCATGTCCCTTAGCATACACATAGGCTGCTATTTCTCTCATCTTATATATATATATATATATATATATATATATATGATTTTAGTTATTTATTTATCTTTGACTGTGCTGGGTCTTTGTTGATGGGTGGGCTTTTCTCTGGTTGTGGTGAGTGGGGGCTACGCTGTTGCAGTGTGCAAGCTCTCATGGTGGCTTTTCTCGTTGCAGAGCGTGGGCTCTAGGGCATGTGGGCTTCAGTAGTTTGGGCATGTGGGCTCAGTAGTTGCGGCTCCCAGGCCCTAGAGCACCAGCTCAATAGTTGTGGTGTGTGGGCTTAGTTGCTCTGCAGCATCTGGGATCTTCCAAGATCAGGGATCAAAGCGATGTTTCCTGTGTTGGCAGACATGTTCTGTACCACTGAGCCACCAGGGTAGCCCCAGCACCACTTATTGAAGAGACTGCCTTTTCCCCATTGTATATTCTTGCCTCCTTTGTCATAAGTTAATTATGTAAGTGCAGGAGTTTATTTCTGGGCTCTCAATTCTGTTCCATTTATCTATGTTTCCATTTTTGTGCCATTACCATACTGTTTTGATAATTGTAGCTTGGTAGTATAATTTAAAATCAGGGCACCTGATACCTCTAGCTCTTTTATTCTTTCTCAAAATTGTTTTGACTCTTCAGAATCTTTTGTGTTCCCATATAGACTTTCGAATTACTAGTTCTATGGAAAATGCTATTGGTATTTTTAATAGGAATTGCATTGAATCTGTAGATTACCTTGAGTAGTAGGGTCATTCTAACAGTATCAATTCTCCCAGTCTGTGAATACAGCTAATTTTTCCATCTGTGTTGTCTGCAGTTTTTTTCATCTGTGTATTACAGTTTTCTGAGTACAGATCTTTTTCTTTACTTAGATTTATTCCTAAATATTTGATTCTTTTAGATGTGATGGTAATTTGGATTGTTTTTAAATTTCTCTTTCTGATAGTTTATTAGTGTATAGAAATGCAACAAAGTTTTGTGTATTAATTTTGTATCCTGCAATTTTACCTGTTCATTGATGACATCCAGTAGTATAGGGGTGTTATCTTTAGGATTTTCTGTGGTTAGTATCATGTTATCTGGAGACAGTGACAGTTTTACTTCTTCCTTTCCAATTTGGACTCCTTTTATTTATTAGTCCTAATGGGTTTTTGATGGAGTTTTTAGGATTTCTAGATACCCTGTCATGTCATCTGCAAATAGTAACAGTTAACACTTTTTTCTAATTTGGATGCCTTTTTTTTTTTCTCTCTTTCTTACCTGATTGTGCTGGCTGGGACTTCAGTCCTACATTGAGTACAAGTGGTGAGAGTGGGCTTCCTTGTCTTTTTCCTGATCTTAGAGAAAAAGCTTTCAGCTTTTCACCATTGAGCATTATGGTCATTGTGGGCTTGTCACATCTGGCCTTAATGATACAAGATATGTTTCCCCTATAGCCGCTTTGTTGAGAGTTTTTTAAATCGTAAATGGATGCTGAATTTTGTCAAATGCTTTCTCTGCATCTATTGAGAAGATCATGTGATTTTTATCCTTCATTTTTTAATGTGGTATGTCATGTTGACTGATTTTGCAGATGTTGAACCATTCTTCATCCTTGGAGTAAACCTTACTTGATCATGATATATGATCTTTTTAATGTATTATTTAATTTGGTTTACTAATGTTTTGTTGAGGATTTTTGCATGTATATTCACCAGTGATACTAGCATGTAGTTTTCTTGTGGCATACTTGCCTAGTTTTGGGATGGGGTAATGCTGTCCTCAAAATGAATTTGAAAGAGTTCCCTTCTCTACTGTTTTTTGGAAGAGTTTGTGAAGGATTGGTATTAATTCTTATTTGAATATTTATTAGAATTCATCAGTGAAGCTGACTGATCCTAGACTTTGGTTGTTAAGAGGTTTTTGACTGCTGATTCAATCTCCTTACTAGTAATCAGTCTGTGTTCAGATTTTGTATTTCACCATGATTCAGTATTGGTAAGTTGTATGTTTCTAGAAACTCATCCATTTCTTATAGATTGTCAAATTTGTTGGCATGTGATTGTTCATAATGTCAGTTATGATCCTTTGTATTTCTGTTTGCATCAGCTGTAACATCTTCTCTTTCATTTCTGATTTTGAGTCTTCTCTCTTTCTTGGTGAGTCTAGCTAAAGGTTTGTCAGTTTTGTTTATCCTTTCAAAGAACTAGCTCTTAGTTCCATTGATCTTCTCTCTTGTCTTTTCAATCTATTTCCATTTATTTCTGCGCTCATCATTATTTACTTTCTTCTAGTAATTTGGGGCTTTGTTCTTTTTCTAGTTCCTTGAGGTCGAAAGGTAGGATGTTTACTTGAGGCTTATTTCTTCAGGTAGGCATTTATCACTCTGAACTTCCCTCTTGGAATTGCTTTTACTTCATCCCACAAATTTTGGTATGTTACTCTTCCATTTTCATTTTCCTCGAGGTATTTATTTTTCTTTTGACTTTTTTCTAAAGAAGAAGCAGCCCATTTGTTGTTCAGTAGCATATTGATTTTTGTTATAAATTTACTTTTGGTTGCACGGGGTCTTCATCGTAGCGCACGGGCTTCTCACTTCTGTGGCTTCTCTTTCTGTGGAGCACAGACTCTGGGCACACAGGCTGCAGTGGTTGCAGCATGCGGACTCAGTGGTTGTGGCTCGCAGGCCTAGTTGCTCCTTGTTATGTGGGATCTTCCTGGACCAGGGATTGAACCCGGGTTCCCTGCATTGGCAGGTGGATTTTTATTCTTTGTACCACCAGGAAGGTCCAGCATGTTATTTTATCTCCACATATTTGTGAAATTTTTCAGTTTTCTCCATGTACTTAATTTTTAGTTTCATATCATATGGTCAGAAAAGATGCTTGATATAATTTCAGTCTTCTTAAATTTATTAAGACTTATTTTGTGGCCTAACATATGATCTGTCTTAGAAAATCTTCCATGTATACTTTAGAAGAATGTGTTTTCTGTTGGTTTGGATGGACTGTATCTGTTAAGTCCGTCTGGTCTAATGTATATCATTTAGTGCTTATTTTTCCTAATTGATTGTCTGGATGGTGTCTCCATTGACTTGAGTGGGTTACTGAAATCCTCTACTATTATTGTGTTGCTGTCTGTTTCTTTAATAATGTGCAACATTATATATAGCAACAATATGTATATAATTGCTGCTAAATAATAATATAGCAACAATGTATATATAAACATAGTTAGCTGTTTGTTTGCTGGGTTCACGCACGCATGCTGCATGTTTAGTTGCTCAGTCATGCTGACTTCTCATGACGCTTTGAACTGCAGCCTGCCAGGCTCCTCTCTCCATGGAATTTTTCAGGCAAGAATACTGGAATGGGTTGCCATTTCCTTTAGAGGATCTTCCTAACCCAGGGACTGAATGCATGTCTCCTCTGTCTCCTTCATTTCAGGCAGATTCTTTACCTACTTAGCCATCGAGGAAGCCGGTTGGGTACATAAATACTTATAAATATTATATTTCATATTGGATTGTCTTCTTTCTCATTATGTAATACACATGTTTGTCTGTTTAGTACAGTCTTAGGTTTAAAGCCTCTTTTATCTGATACAGTTATAGCTACTCCAGCTTTATTTTGGTTTCCATTGGATGGAGTATCTTTTTCTATCCCTTTACTTTGAATCTATGTATTGTTTTCATCTGAAGTGAGTCGAGTTACTTGAAGATGGGTCTTCTTTTTTTCTTTTTAAATCTACTTAGCCCTTCTATTGACTTTTTTTTTTTTTAATAATTTTTAAAATTTTTACTTTACCATATTGTATTGGTTTTGCCATACACTGACATGAATCTGTGCCATGGGTGTACATGTGTTTCCCATCTCTATTGACTTTTGATTGGAATATTTAGTCTGTTTACATTTAAAGTAATTATTGGTAAGTATGTGCTTATTGCCATTTTGTTAATTGTTTACTGGCTGTTTTTGTAGTTCCTCTCTTAATTTCTTTTTTTGTGCTCTTCCTTTGTGGTTTGATGACTTCTTGTAGTGGTTTATTTACATTTTTTCTCTTTATCTTTTTTAATTTTCTGGGTTTTACTTTGTGGTTACTGTGAGGCTTACATATGTAACAGTCTATTTTATAAAGTTAGTGGCAACTAAGTTTGATCCTGTTCTGAAGCTCAGCATTTTTACTCTTTCCTTTCCTTGCTTCATGTTTTTGATCTCACATTTTACTTGTGTATCCCTTAATTATTGTTACCATAATTATTTTTACAACTTTTGTCTTTTAACCCTCATACTATTAATAGCTATAATAAAGATTAGTTCACTTTATTTTTACTTTTCCAGTGAAATTTCTTCTTTCATGTATTTTCTCATTACCAGTTAGCACCCTTTCTTTCCAGCTTAAAGAAATCCCTTTAACATTTCTTGTTAAGGCCAGTTTGGTAGTGGTGAACAATTTTAGATTTTGTTTGTCTGGAAGACTCTGACCTCCTTGAATTCTAAATCACTTTCCTAGGTATGGTATTCTTGGTTAGAAGGTTTTGTCCTTTTGTTTTTTCTTTGAGCAGTTTAATTATATTGGCCATTTCCTTCTAACCTGCAAAGTTTTTGCTGAAGAATCTACTGATAATCTTATGGCGGTTCCCTTGCCACATAACAAGCTGTTTTTCCCTTGCTGCTTTTAGTATTTTGTCCTTGTCCTTACCTCTTGAGATTTCAGCTAGAATATGTTTTGGTGTGCATCTCTTTGGGTCTGTCTTCTTTGGAACCTTCTGGGATTCCTGGATCCGGATGTCTGCTATGTGGTGTGACAACTTTATTATACAAACTTTCAGGTAACCTCCCTCTTCTCAACCTGCATTCCTGTCCCCTTTCTCCACTTTAAGTCACCTTACACTTTTTTTTCCCTTAGATTGCCAGAGCATTGCTCTCTCCCTGTCTCTCCATTGTAGTAGATTTATCATGTTTTAGTTTTATTGGCTTTGAGTGAAGAGATGATATAAATGTAATTGTACAGTTAATAGTTTCTATTTCTAGATTTTTGCTTTAATGAATGCTGTGACAGCCATTGTTATACATAAATCTTTGTGTATGTGTTGATTTTTCTATAGTAAAAAACTTTTTGTTTTAAAATAAGTATAGATTCACAGGAAGTTGCAAAGACAGGACAGGGGAGTCCCAGGGAGCCTTTGTCCAGTTTCCCCCCCGTGGTTGCTTCTTAACAACCTGTAAGACACTGACCTTGGTATAAAGTGTGTGGTGTGTGTGTGCTTATCTGATTTTTAGGATGAATATAAGTGAAATAGTTCAAAATTATTAGTCAAGGCTATGGTTTTTCCAGTAGTCATGTGTGGATGTGAGAGCTGGACTATAAAGAAAGCTGAGCACCAAAGAATTGATGCTTTTGAACTGGGGTGTTGGAGAAGACTCTTGAGAGTCCCTTGGACTGCAAGGAGATCTATCCAGTCCATCCTAAAGGAGATCAGTCCTGGGTGTTCATTGGAAGGACTGATGTTGAAGCTGAAGGTCCAATACTTTGGCCACCTGATATGAAGAGCTGCCTCACTTGAAAAAATCCTGATGCTGGGAAGATTGAGGGCAGGAGGAGAAGGGGACGACAGAGGGTGAGATGGTTGGATGGCATCACTGACTCAGTGGACATGGGTTTGGGTGGACTCCAGGAGTTGGTGATGGACAGGGAGGCCTGGTGTGCTGCAGTTCATGGGGTTGCAAAGAGTCAGACACGACTGAGCAACTGAGTGACTGAACTGAACTAAACTGATTGTGACTATTACCTAATTATGTAAATGACCTATTTAGAATGCTTCTTGTTGTAAGTAACCAAATTCAAACTTACTTCCCAGGCTATATCTAGAGGAATTAATGGAGCTTCCGTGATGGCTCAGTGGTAAAGAATACACCTGCAATGCAGGAGACACGGGTTAGATCCCTGGGTTGGGAAGATTCCCTGGGGAAAGAAATGGCAACCTACTCCAGTATTCTTGCCTGGAAAATTCCATGGACAGAGGAGCTTGGTGAGCTACATACAGTCCATGGGGTCGCAAAAGAGTCAGACACGACTTAACAACTAAACAACAAAGAGGGGTTAATCTGTGAGGCTGGACTCTGAATATATCTCCATGAATTTGCCTGTTTTTCTCACTCCTATCCAGTAAATGGCTTAGCTTAGTTTTTCTGTATTTTAACATCATTTTCAGATATTTGCCTCCTGTTTGGTGGTAGTACTCCCCTCTGACAATTCCTTGGTTCTTATTGCTTAACATTTCAGAAGTAGAACTTTCCACATCCATTCTTTCTGTCCCTAAAGTTTTCTAGATCTTGTTTGGATCATGCAAGGGAGGTGTTTGCCTACGGGAAGGAAGGGTAGTTAGGGCTAGGTGATTGAAAGCCTTGCCAAGTTGTGGAGGATTATTTCCTAAAAGTAAATGATACCAGACAGAAGAGGCAGCTGAGCATGAGTGAAGTCCAGTCTCCCTTCACTCTTCCCAACCCAACAGTAAGTTGTATTTTTTTTTTTAATTTCACCTATTTTTGAAATGATGTGGCTATTTCCTGAGTAATTCTCATAGGAAAAGATGCCAACAATTCAGAATTGTACTATATAAGACAGAATTTTTTATTTCTTCACTCTTTCCAAGAGGGGAACGAACTTTGTTAACAATTGTCTGTATCCTTGCTATTCTTAGTTTATGTACTAATATATGTACCTGTAAGCATTTTTTAAAAAAACTAAAGCACGCACACGTACATATATTATCCAGTTACTTGTCTTTTTCATCATAATGGTGTGTTTTAACTTTCCTTGAATAGTACCTCTCCAGTTACATGAATGTGCTGTAAATTACCTAATTGCTAATATTGATTACAAATTATATTCATTTATTTTGCACTAACAATAAAGTGATGACTTTTTTTGCTTTAATATTTATTTCCTGCTTAGTTAAAAGATCTAGGAGTCTAGATATTGTTATGGTATCACAGCATCATGCTAAGGCACTGTTACAAGTTCTCTCAACATGTTTTGGGATGGGTTTTTTCCTATGTTGATTTTTTTTGTCCCCAAATTGTGGTAAAATACACATGACAAAATCTACCACCTTAACCATTTGAACTGTACAGTTCAGTCATGTTAAATACATTCACACTGTTGTACAGCTGTCACCACCATCCCTCCCCATAACACTTCTCATCTCATAGAACCGACACTCTATATCCATTAAACATTTTGAGTCTTTGCTTCCAATTCTTTAGGTGTATACCTAGAGTAGAATTGTTGAATTATATAGATGATTCTGTTTTTAATTTGGGGGGGGACCCACCTTACTGCTTTTCATAGCACCTGCACCATTTCTACATTTTCAGCAGCAAAGCACAAAAGTTCCAATTTCTCCATACTCTCATCAACATAGTTATTTTTAAATATGTATCTGTACTTTAAAATGCATTAATAATAAGTAATATATATTAGTCACTACCTATGTACAAGGTGACTCAGTGGTCAGGAATCCACCTGCCGATGCAGGAGACATGGGTTTGACCCCTGATTCTTGAAGATCCCCTGGAGGAGAAAATGGCAACCCACTCCAGTATTTTTGCCTGAAAAATCCCATGGACAGATGAGCCTGGTGAGCTACAGTCCATAGGGTTGTAAAGAGTTAGATACAGCTGAGCACACACATGTACGTAATAAGATTGTGCTGCTCATTGTATTAAAGGTCAAGTTCTCGCAGTAGTTGGTGTCCTCCTTCTGTGGATGAGTTGCTTGTGACTGCTTTGGATGTCAGTTTACGCTAGTCCTCTCAAGGTAACTGGGGAGCTTTTCTAGCTCTTAGAGATACACTGGTACGCTTTATTTTAAAAGAATTTTTAAAAAAGAACTACTTAATTAACTCGTGATTGAAAATGTAGTAGCACTTGACCTTACTGTCTGGACTTGTTGCTTTTTAGGAGTGGTTCTTCAGTTTTTTAATCTACATGATTGTTATATCCATGTAGGATTTTTTTTTTTTTTAGTAAAACTGAGTATAACATAGATTTTAACATGTAATGCACTCATATCGAAATACTTTGAAATTTTATATTTTATTTCCCCTTTAAATCAAGATCTGCCAAGATATTTTCATTTTATTCTATAGTATGCCAGTGTTTTTTTTAATGGATATAAAGATATATGAATGTATCAATTTAGATCAAGCTTGTTAAATTCTGTGTGTACACTTTTCATTTATTTGAATTTTTTATTCTCCATAAAAAACAAAAACTAACTATAGAAAATTTTTTTGCAGGTACATTTTTTTCCCCCATGAATTAGGCATGCAATTGAATCTCTCCCCATTGCCGCCATTTGTATTTTGTGATAAAAACATGATTAACCTCAGGCAGTATGAAGGCACTTTTTGGGGTAGTTTGATGGGTAAGGTCAATAAGAGTTCCAAATGTATGATGATGATTTAGCCAAATGTCATTAAACCGGCCATGTGTTGGAGTCATAAGCAATCAGAGCCAGTATTTTTTAAATAAAATATTTGAACTATAAACAAAAATAAAATAACAAATAAATAATAGTAGCTCCTACTCGGCCTAAGAAAATCTCACTGCCATACATGATGCCATGTGTACCCCTCTTCGATCATATCTCTGTATTAATAGTTCATTTGTGGAATTAATAGCTATCCTGAATTTGTCTTGAATTTCTTTTGTGTTGTTACTTTATTCACTTTTTTTACTTGGCTTTTTAAAAACTGAGATATGATTGGCATATAATAACATGTACAACATATTTGATGAATTTATATCACATTATGATTGACACTGTAGTGTTAACTAATATCTCATAATTATTATTTCTTCCAGTGGTGGGAACTGTTAAGATCTAGCCTCTTAGAAAGTTTGATGTTTGTGACATAGTTTTATTGTCTATAATTACCATACTGTGTGTCAGAGCTCCAGCAATTATTTACCGACTAGTTGCAGTTGTGCAATTATTTATATTTTAACTACACATTGACTGTTTTGTATGTTTTTAAACTTTGAAGGTGGGGTACATTGTATATATTTTACAGCTTGCTGTTTGCATTCCATCTTATGTTTGTGCAATTCATTCATGCTGATGGATGTAACTTCATTTTTACTGTTGGGTATATTTTATCAGAATACTATAACTTACCTGTCTCTCCTCTTCATGGACATTTAATTGTTTCCTGCTTTTCATTATTACGGACAGTGCTGCTGTGAACACGATTGCATATGCTTCTTCTGGGGCATTCATAGCAGCAAGATTCATAATAGCTAAACAGTAGAAACAGTAGAGATGTCCATCAACTGATTAATGGGTAAATTATAGTCTGCCCTATTTATATAGTGCAATGTTATTCAGCCATAAAAAACACCCTATAGCATGGATAAACCTTGAAAACATGCTAAGTGAAAATAGTCACAAAAGACCACATAATATGTGATTTTCTATATCTGAACTATGCAGAATAGGCAAATTCATAGAGACATAAAGTAGACCAATGTTTTCCAGAGTCTGGGGAAAGAGCGTAATAGTAACTGTTGATGGGTTTGGACTTTTATTTTTGGAGAGAGGGGGATAAAAATGTCCTAAATTTAGATTGTAATGAGATTGCACAACTCTGAATATACTTTAAGTAGTGAAGTGTGAGTTTATGACATGTGGATTATATCTTCTCTGGTGGCTCAGATGGTAAAGAATTTGCCTGCAATACGGGGGATCCATGTTCAGTCCCTGGGTTGGGAAGATCCCCTGGAGAAGGAAATGGCAACCCACTCCAGTACTCTTGCCCAGAGAATCCCGTGGACAAAGGAGCCTGGTGGGTTATAATCCGTGGGGTCACAAAGAGTCGGACACAACTGAGCTACTAACACACAAAGAAGTTAAAGTAACTTCCAGGAAAGTGTTTTCAAATCCAACCCATTAGTAGGTTATAAGTCAATTTAGTGAGTCAGAATGGACTTAACAGGTTCTTTGGTTTTATTTTTTGTTTTGAACTACAGGAATTTTTTCATCATTTATTCTTTAGAAAATGTAGGAGTGGGGAGTTTGTGTGGCTAATTTGAATGTATGAATTCATGAAATGTATAAGTGAAAATTCATAAATAGCATATTCTTTATGATGATTATGAATATATAGTATTTGACTACAAAAGACTCAGTAAATTTTTGTTTAGTACTTTGGTTTTGCTGTTTGAGTGATTAGTGATGATTATACCAGAAATGGAATCTTGAGTTGAAAGGATCCTTTGAAATCAGAGAAAACACTCTAACTTGGCTTTTATTACCTCGCCATTCACACTCCAGACTTTGTGTCAGAACAAGCTTGGAAGTATAAGGAGAGCAAAACTGTCAAGTTTTTCCACTGCTGTCTGCTTTCTTCCCAGATTTTGCCTTGATTCTGTTCTATACCACAGCCAAGTGTATTCCTATTTCTAATATTACTGGTGTTTTAATTGGGTTATAAATTATTTGACTTCTTTGGAAGCATACTGCTATTAAATTTTGATCTGTTGTTCATTTCAGTTTATATTGGAGATTTTGTAGATGTACTGGGTTAAATTTTGTATGCTTTTAGAGCTTTAAAGTACTGATAACAATGTTTTTCTTCTAAATATAAATAGCATAAACTTGTGACATAAAATATTGATAGGTATGATAAGTTTTAAAGCACAGACTGAAACTATTTTAGAACTCTCCCTTTTTGTTCTAGGAAGACTGGTTTTTAGTTTCAAATGTTAATAAGCTGAAATTCTTTCTGTAGTATTTCTTCAGAAATTTTATACTGTTATAACAACCATCAATCAAATTTACAGTGATATTGAGCTCTTTAATCATGTTATCATCTTATTCTCACTATCTAATAGTAACTGTTTTCTCAAATTTTCTTTCTTTTTTGGGTTTTTGTCTTTTTCTGGCAGAGGCTTTTATTCGGTTGTCTGATGTTCATTGATTGACATCATGTATAAAAAGTATGGCTTAGTTAAACATGGGCAGTTTGAGAAAGCCAAGATTATACAAGGATCTAAAGGAAACTTAGAGACTATAAATCCTATCCTAAAGATAAAAGGAGGCAGTACATCATTGAAACAATACTTAAGAGTCTGTAGAAAAGGAACATTCAAGAGAAAAAAAAAAATGGAAATTTCATGTCTGTTTTTCACAACTTAATATTTCACTTCTTTTCAAAAATTTCTCAATTGTAGTTCTTAAAGTAAAAATTGTAAGATAAGTTTGAAATCAGAGAATTTGTTTTAGAAACTTGTCTTAATAAATTTGGAAATGTTCATTCAGACTCATTATCCCCACTTAGGGAGGTAGGCCAGGTAAGTTTCCCAAAGACATGCTTTCGCTATGAATTGAATCATGCAGTTTTGTAACTACTTTTGTATCCTCTGAGGGGCAGAAAGTACCAAGAGTTGAGGCAGGTTGGAATGGCCAATGAAAATCCAAATCTAGTGATGCTTGCCAATGTATTTGTGTCTCAGCAATCCATTAATTTTGCTATTAAATTTTTTTCTGTTGAATTGAATCTTTTGAAAAAAAACAGTCTGATGAAAAAGGTTTGAAAATGCAAATAAAATATTGGGAAATGGGAATTAAAATTCCTCTTCCTGCAACTGCTGAAAAGAGTGATGTAGACACTGCTTCTTTTGCTCAAAGCTTTATGAAGCAGGCAGCTTTTAAGTGTCAGAGCCTAAATGCAAATCCATGTCTTTCTGCCTCCCAAACTACTTACTCAGTGCTCAGAAGTTTTGGTATAACTAATTGATGGCATGTAGAGAAAGGAATCAGTTTTAAGTGTTTGGCACATTATAAAATAACATTTTAACCTGTCAGATAAACCAAGTGTTTTAAACTTAGTAATACTTGAATACTCGGAGCCCATATGTGGCTGGAGATGTAATTCATTACAGCTCTTTCAGAAAAGTCATACTATATAAAAAACCATTTGTGGCCACAGACTGGAAAGAAATAATCCAAAGTGTTAATATGTTCAGAGTAGAGATATTTTAGAACAAAATAATTACTTTTCAAATTTCCTATATTTAACGTTTTATTTTTATAAACAGGGAAAATTTTCCTATCTTTATCTGGTAGTTTAACTTCAGGGGAACAATTCTAAATACAGAATAAAAATTGTCTAAAAATACTCAACAGCTTTAATTTTTAGTACTGAAAAATGAGAAACAAGTGTCCAGCTAAACAGAATGTACCAGAGTAAATAGTGATACTATTAAGGGAAGTAAGATTTAAGAGATTGTATAGGAATGAGGGGGAAGGTTAACAGTAGGAAAGGCAGGATACAAATTGGTTTATAAAGTATGTATTTTTATAAAAATAACAGCAAATTACTGGAGAAGGGTCTAGTAGTTTTACCAGCAGTTTTGTTTGGATATTGAGATTCAAGTAATTTTTCCCCTTTGTACTTTTATATATTTTCCAGATTTTATTTAATCATTTACTGACTTTTTTAAACTAGACTTTTCCTAACATGAGGTAAAGTGATAGGTATTGTTTTCCTAGGCTGCCACTGTTCTGTCTGTGTTATCTGTTCATGGGTCCTATTTTCTTCTGCTCACATGGAAGGAACATGTTTATATTATTTCTTAGATCTGAAACTCAGCCTCGAGGCTCTGCTACACACTCTGAGAGTGACCCCCCCGAGCAGGAAGAGGAGATCCTGGGATCTGATGATGATGAGCAGGAAGATCCCAACGATTACTGCAAAGGTAAGATTTTCTGTGAGTAGATACCAAGTAAGATGTAATTCATGTGTACACTCTTTCGTTTGAATATTTGATCTGTCAGCATAAATAATATTAATGGTTTCTGCTTATTGCATCCTTTTCTCTTAAGTATAAAAGTTAGTATTTCCTTTTAGTTTGACTTAATTAAAGCTTAGTTTAAATTAAGTGTATCTACTCCTTTTTTCCTTAAAACATGATAGTGCATATTTTCCTTAGAAATATATTAAACAAAAAGAAAACAAAAGTCATCTATAATGCTGTCACCCAGAAGTGAACAGTGATAAGATTTGGTATGTAGATGTAGACTTTTGAAAAACACATTTTCACTACTCTTTTTCTCAAAATGATGAAAGCTAACCTACAATATATTAGAATTGTGGATACTTAAAAACTATGGCATAAGATTGCCTGCTATATTTTGTTTCTTTTACAGAACATTCCAGGATTCTTGGGTAGATCGAGTCTTAGAATGTATCTTACCGTCGAGGAGAACTTGGTTCTTCTCAGCAGGCAGAGATAGATACTGAAATCCTTTGAATCTTGCCACTGTTGTCAGCCTTTTCTGGTCTTCTGGTTTCTGTTTTGTTGTGCTGTGTTTTGGAAAAGTAAAATTTTTTTTTTTTTCAAGTTAACATGAGCTCAATAATACTGTGTTGCTGACGATTTAAAATTTTCTTTTGTTGAATTGATTGCATTGAAAGAAACCATTTTATTTGCTAAAGATGTATAAATGTCAGATAATGTGAGGGTTTTTTTTTTTTTAACTACTTAAGTGATTATTTCTCTCTATTGTTTCTTCCAGGAGGTTATCATCTTGTGAAAATTGGAGATCTATTCAATGGGAGATATCATGTGATCCGAAAGTTGGGCTGGGGACACTTTTCAACTGTGTGGTTATCATGGGATATTCAGTAAGTTTTAGTACAAGAGGATTAGGTGATTCCTAAACGTTTGTGTTTAATTTTCACTTTTAGTCTAGCTCTAGGCTGATTTCCTAATAAAAATCTTGTAGTTGGTAATCTTTGTGTTCTTGGGTAAATGACTTTCCTCTGGTGAAGCAGCACCTTAGAGGAGACACAAGACTGATTATCAATAAGGCTCTTGAAACTCCCAAATTCAAAACATTACAGATACTCAAAGTATAGTATATTAGTTTGTAGTTTTTCCCACTGGAATAGAGCTGAATTTTTAGATGGTGTCCTAGACCAACCTGTGTGAAATTATTTTCTTGTGTTTTGTTCCTATAACAGATTTGCTCAGCCATACAGTCTAAAACCTCTACATAAAAATCACAGGCAGTTAACATTGGATGTTTACCTTAAAGTGTGTCTTCTATCTTTGATGAGACAGCAGTTACTATCTATGTACTATTTTTATCAGTTTTTCACCCAAGTATTTCTTCTGGCTTCTTAGAGGAAAGTATAGTATTATAGCTTTTAACATTTTAGGCTTTGCTATATAAGTATACAGAATACTTCTGATTTGGTGAAGTTTTCCCCCTTACTTATTCCGATTTCATGGTTGTACATGGGTTCATGGAGCATTCAGAAAGTAGATTTTAACTCAGAGAAAATGTTTGATGACTGACATTACCTAGGAACAGATTTTCTTCTTATAAGTTAAATTTGGCCAGTTAGTGCTATTAACAGGTGCAGATGATCCCACAGAAGTAGTAGTTTGTGTTTAAGTACAGGGAAACATGAAATCAATATTCATTCTGTCATTGTCTCCTAGTTATGGTTAAATCTTAGTTTCATAACAGAAAGGTAAGGCATTTAGTCTTAATTGCCTGTATTTGTTTCTTAGGGGAAAGAAGTTCGTGGCAATGAAAGTAGTTAAAAGTGCTGAACATTATACTGAAACCGCACTTGATGAAATCCGGTTGCTGAAATCAGTAAGTATTAGATTGTATGTTTGAGCTGCATTATAAGTAAATAAAGCTTTATTAAAGGTAAGACATACCAAGTATATACTTTTTGACATGGCTAAGTTTTACTGTCAAGTTCCAGTATCCATAAAGAGGTAGAAGACAGTCTTTACACATCCTGTATATTGGGTAGGGGACTAGTGGGATATGCTGTGACGGCAGCTCTCCCTATACATGCACACTGAAAAAAAACCTTGCAAATAAAAATGTTGATTGGGCATGTTTTATATGCCAGATAACAGTGTTTTTCTTTGCTGCCATGGTTGAAAGAAAAGGTGTGCGAATAAATATATGACTTCTATTTTGTTTTAAAATCTTTAAAAATATATAAAAATAAGCACTATAGTTATTAATTGCCTTAAGTTACCTGGAAACTTAGGTAGATATTTTCAAAAACTTATTTTCAGTTTTCTTAAAAATTAGGAAATATCAGTGAGGTGGAAGAAGCTTAAATCCCAAGTGAGAAGACATGAGTTTTTAGGACCAGCTCTATCTGAATATATCCTCAACTCATCTTTTTATTGCCTCTGAGCCTTAGATTTTTCATTCAGAAAAGTGAGGATGCTAGACCAAGAAAGCTTCAAGAAGTACTTTGAGTGTGCCAGTCTGCAGTAAGATGAGCTCATGCCCCAAAGTAAATCAGGGTACTGCTTCCTTCCCTGGGAAGGTTTTTCTGTGAAAAAAAAAATGAAGGCTGAATAAGCAGTATGGTTAGTGCTATAGTTGCTTTGCATCATGAAAAAGCTCCTGAATTCTTCCTGGCCTGGTAACTAGCAGTTAATTTGGGAGTAAGTAGCAAAATGTTATAATTAGAACAGTGACTATACAATACAATCTTTGTTGATTATATTTTCTTTTGTGAACAGTTTATACTAAGTTCTTTGAGCTATTAAAATTTTATGTTTGTCTTATAGATTTGTATGAGCTCTTTTCTGAAGTAGTCCTTTGTTACATATGCTGCTGGTATCCCCTCCCTCACCATTTTGTTTATTTCTGTGCTTTCCCTTTTTTAAAAATATTGTCTTCCCTATTATAGGTTCGTAATTCAGATCCTAATGATCCAAATAGAGAAATGGTCGTTCAACTACTAGATGACTTTAAAATATCAGGAGTTAATGGAACACGTATCCTTTTTAGAACCTATTTTGAAAACAAATCACAAAATAACTTTATTTTTTTTAAAAAAAGAGATTTGCATTGGTCTCTTTTCTCAAACTATAATCAAAATGTTTTTTATTTTATTGTAAACTTTTGAACACAGTTGTGAATCATGTCTGTCTTGTATGTTGTGTTTTTTAGTTATTGCTTTACACTTTCTCCTTTTTTCAGGCAAATTAAAACTGAAGTCAAAAGAAACTTTAAGAAGAAAGACTTGTAGTACTAAGTAAAGTTTCTATTTTTTTATCAATTAACACAGAATTTAATGGAATTACTGAGAAATAGTGGGTAAATAAGAATTCAGTGCACTTTATTATCTCAATATTTAAGAGGCTGTGCACGTAGATTATGCTTAGAATCTAAATGTTCATATTCTGTCATAATGAAAAAAACTAACTAGCTTTATGATTTGATCTGGAATTTTAGAATTTTAAAGTTGGAAGGAATGTCGGCTGTATATTTTTCCCCCATAAGTTAATAGCAGTGTGACATGCAAAGAGCTGATTGAAAGATTGTCGCAACAGCTATGCTTGTAAAGGCCTATCAGATTTTTCAGAATAAAAGATGAAGAATTTCACTTGGATTGGCAGGTCTAAAACTGTTTTTAAAAGTGTTTTAAAATGTGTAAGGAAAGATTTCATATGTCATTCTACTTTCCCTGCATGTTTAGCTTCTCTTAACACACACTCCTTGTAGCCAGTGGTTTGTTAAAGGAAACGGGCTACATAGGGCTCTGTGGTATTATGTGGACTATGGTTTAAGAGATTTGAACTAATGGAGAAAGGAGAGAGAACAGGTGATAACATGAAGATTTTATCTATCATTCTGAAGTTAGTTTTCAGTTATTTCCTTGGAGAAGTATAAGTCATATCCCCCTGCCCCCCGTCTCTAAGGAGTACAGATACAAGAATCATGCCGAATCATCAGTTTATGTCTGTTGTGGTCATTTCATAGGTGACTTTGTGTGCACACACATTTTTTCAAAGAATTAGGAAAGCTAACCAAGAAATAAACCATATAGGATATTGTGATGGCTGTTAGATTCTGTTTCCCTATTACTTGACCTTATAAAGTTTGTCATTGTGCCAGATTTCTCTCTTAATTTGGGAACATTACAGTAAAACTGTAGAAATAGTCTGTATAATCTCCTTAGTAATGCAGAGTACCTTTTTTTGACCCTAAGCAAGAAGACTTTTTTAACTATTGAAATATCTTAATAGATTTGAATCCGAGTTCTAAGATGTTTTCCAAACATCACCATATGATTTCTCTGTCCAGAGTTCCGATTTTACTCATTTCTCCCTTTATCCTTAGCCATTTCTCTCTGCCCTTCCTCCTCCTCGTCTCCCAACTGTCTCAGTTACGGCATTATTTGCTGCTTGTAGAGATTGAAAAGGATAAGACGCAGAGCACTGAGTTAAGGTGTCATGGGTTATGTCATTCTCCTGCTCCTCATCTCTTTGCACAACACAGGCATAACAGTATGGGGCTACATATCTGTGATTTTCTTTGTTATCTGGGTATACTGCTTTTTCTCTGGAGCACTGTCCTTTCTCGTTTTGAAGTATCACAAGGACTCTGAACTAGAAAGTCTTAGACTTCAGTATAAATGGGTTCATTCTGCTTCCATGGGTGGTGAGGGGAGAAGAGTGATTAAGAAGGAACAGCTGATCTTTACATAATATTATCATAAGTCAGTGTTGTTTTTGGCCACCTATGTGACCTGCTATGTTTTTAGGATACTTTTTTTTCAGGTGTGTATTTTATCTCTTTTGCTAGCTCTTCTTGTTCATAAGGCACTCTAAATGTGGCTTTTAATTAATTTTCAGCCTTTGTTTCTTACACCGTCTCCCACAAAATTTTTTTTCGCATATCCTTTTGCTATTTTACCCAGTTCTTTTTGTTTTTAAGCTATTAAATGTTTGATCATTTTTATATCACTACTTGCAAATTAAAACAACATTGTTGTCAAAGTGTAATGCTTCTCTCAAAGGAAAGTTAATAATAAAGCTTGGATCTTGAGAATAACTTAAAATTCTTTTCTGGTTTGTTTGTTTAAGTAATCTGCATTCTAAAATATCTTACTTTGGTATATTTCATATATACAGAAATAGAAGACTTTGAATCCTCAGAGATCCATTACTCATTCCCAAATTTATCAACTCATAACCAATGTTGTTTTGTCTGTATTTCCCGATAATTTTGTGACCAGTCTTAAATATATTATTTCATCCATAATTATTTTAGAAAGTATTTCCAAAAGACAGAGACTCTTAAAATATAACCCCAACATAGTTATTATTCCTAAAAAAAATTGAGGACCAGTTTCTTAGTCCCTTTATGTGGTCAGTGTTTCAGTACCTCTAGATGTTTCTTTTTCTTTTGTTTTTTTACTTCTTAACTTCAGTCAAGGGTCACATAAAGTTTTTAACAGTTCCTTATTATTTGGCACATCAAAATGTTGCAGGCTCGTTTTGTATATTTACTGCCCCAGACCTGGGGTCAGCCCTTTATCTACAAAGCCCTGATTCCTTTTAGTGGGACAGGGGGACAGAATCTAAGCACAGCACACAGCCTGCCGCTGGGCGGGTTCCTGCCGTCTCTTCTATGGTTTGTCAGTCCTCTGCAGAGAGCGAGTGCCTTTATTCTCTTCCTCCCCTCCTTCTGTGTCACTTGGAAGTTGCCCTTACAGCTTACTCTTGTGGGTCTGTGGGTTTGTTTGTTTGGATTATTTTTTCTTTGTGTGTTTCTGTTTGGATAGTTTCTATTGCTGTACTTTTGAGTTTGCTAATCTCATTCTGCAGTGCCTGATCTGCCATTTATTCCATCCTTGGTATTTTTCACCTCTTACTTTCTGCTTTTCATCTCAGAGGTTCAATTTGGGTCTCCCCTTTTCTTCCAGTTTTATTTGAGACATAGTCTGACAAGCATCACACACACTGTGATAAGTCTACTAAGGTTATATTGTCATACAGAGGTGTGAAAAGCTGACTGCATTCTCCACCCTGTACATCTCACACCCATGACTCTTATTTGCATCTGGAAGTTTGCAGTTCTTAACCAGTCTCACAGTCTCTTTCCTCCTCCAGCCGTCCTCCCTCTGGCAACCACCTGTTTGTTCTCTGTATGGATAACTGTTTTCTTGTGTTCATTTGTTTTTGTCTTTTATATTCCGCATTATTAAGTGAAGTTGTACTGTGGTTGTCTGTCTCTGTCTCATTTCTCTCACTTAGAAGCATACCTTTAGGTTCATCTGTGTCACAAATGGCAAGGTTTCATTGTTTTTATGGCTAATCCATTAATATGTATACACCACCTCTTCTCTGGGTCTCTCTCTTTTTTAAATCTTTTGTATCTCTTTTCAACATATGGAATACTGCTATGACTGTTACTTTCCTTGTCTGACCAAGTGGGTCAGTTTCAAATGATTGATAATTCTAATTTTCACATATATTTTCCTGCATCTTTGTTGCAAGTAGTCTTTCATTGATATTGTGATTTTTACCTTGTTGGCTGTTGGATATTTTGTATTCCTTTAAATCTTGAGCTTTGTTCTGGAATGTAGTTATTGCCAGGAAACAGTTTGATCCTTTTCAGATTTTACCTTTATGATTTGTTAGATGGCTAGGACTAATCATTCCTTCCACTGAGGCAAGGTCTTCCTGAATATTCTGCCAAATGCCCCATAACTATGAATTTTTCCAGGTTTTTTTTTTTTTTTTCATTGGACTTTCCCAGTAGCTTATATGGTAAAGAATCTGCCTGCAACATAGGAGACCTGGGTTTGATCCCTGGGTCGGGAGAGGAGAATGGCTACCCACTCCAGTTTCTTGCCTAGAAAATCCCATGGACAGAGGAGCCTGGTGGGCTCCGGTCCATGGGTTTCAGAGTCAACAAGGCTGAGTGACTTTCACTTTCTGTTCATAATTGATACACAACATTGTATTAGTTTTTGGTATACAGCATAATGATTTAGTAGATGTATACATTGCAAAATGATTACCATAGGAAGTCAGCAGCCATCACCGCACATAGTTACATGTTTTTCTTGTGTTGAGAATTCGCTTAGCAGCTCTCAAATATATAATATTGTATTATTTTATTTATTTATTTATTTAAAATACTTTATTTTGCTGCACCGGGTCTTTGTTGAGGCGTGTGGGATCTAGTTCCCTGACCAGGGATTGAACCCCGGCCCCCTGTGTTGGGAGTTGAAACCTTTAGCCACTGAACCACCAGGGAAGTCCCAGTGTTGTATTATTAAGTACAGTCACCATCCTGTGCCTTGCACTCTCAGTACCTCCTCATCCTGTAACCAGAAGTTTGTGCCTTCGGACCACCGTCACCCACTTCCCGCACCTCCCACCTTTGGCAGCCTGTCATCTGTGTCTGTGCTTGCTGTCTTGTTTTGGTTTTAGATTCCATATAGAAGTGAGATCATACAGTTGTCTTATTTCATTTGGCATAACAACCTCAAGGTCCATCCATGTTGTCAGAATGGCAGGGTTTCCTTCTTATGGCTGAATAATATTCCGTTGTGTATGTAGACCACATTTTCTTTACATTCATCCATCAGTAGACACTTAGGTTGGTTCTGTGTCTTGCTATTTGTTTTGCATTTCCCCGATCGTTAGTGATGTTGAACTCTTTTTCATGTACCTGTTGGCCATCTGTATGTCTTCTCCAGAAAAATGTGTTCAGATTCTTAGCTCATGTTTTAATCAGACTGAGGTCTTTTGCCCCTGTTGAGTCATATGAGTTTTATATTTTTTATTAACTCCTCGTCAGACCTTTGATTTGCAAGTATTTTTTCCCATTCCATGGATGGCCTATTCATTTTCATTTTGTTTCCTTTTTTTCTGCAGAAGATTTTTAGTTTGAAATAATTCTTGTTCATTTTTGCTTTTGTTGACTTTGTTTTTGGTGTCAGATCCAAAATATCATCGCCAAGACGAACATCAAGGAGCTCACCACTTCTGTATTCTTTTACCACTTTTACTGATTCAGGTCTATGTTCAGGTCTTTAACATATTTTGAGTGGATTTGGGGATACAGTGTAAGATAACAGTCTAGTTTCATCCTTTTGCATGTGGCTGTTCAGTTTTCCCAGCATGACTTATTGAAGTTACTGTCCCCGTTGTATATTCTTGGCTCCTTTGTTGTAAGTTAATTGGTCACATATGTGTGGATTTACTTCTCGCCTGTAGCTGAATTTTTCTAGTGTTCCTGGCTGGAGCCCTGTGGGGATGCTGGGCACTGTTCCTTCTAGCCCTTTCAGATGGTTCCCCCCACTGTAGTTTTCTCATATGGCTAGGCTGATTACCGCTCTGCTGCATGTTTGAGGCAGACCACATTGCAAGTCTCCAGGGCTCTCTTTCTCTAGGACAGCTCTCTCCTCTCTAGTACCTTGTTCTGTGAACCATAGCTGCTGCCTTGATCCCCTAAGACTCAGTTCCATTTGTTTAACTCAAGGGGTTTGCCTGGAAAGTCTCAAGACAGTAAGAAGACAGTCAGAGATCACTGTCAGAGATCACTGTCTTCTTTGCCTGATATCCAGGGTCATTAAATCTGTTGCTTTATGTATTTTGCTTGATTTTGTTGTCGCTTAAAGCAAGAGGGTAAACCCAGTCCCTGTTACCCTATCTTGACTAAAGAAGTTCCTAGACGTATGTTTAACTCTAAGAAATTACTGACCAGTTTTCCAAAGAGGTTATACCATTTTACACTATTGTTAGTGCAGCATGGGAGTTGCTCCATATCCTCACCTACATTTAATCGTGTTAGTCTTTTTTAATTTTGTTTTAAATAGGTTTTTCTTTTTTTTTCACTCTGCTGGATCTTCTTTGCTCCGCAGGTGTTTCTGTAGGTGGTGGCAAGCAAGCAGGGGCTCCTCTTTGTTGCAGTGTGCAGGCTTCTCATTGCAGTGGCCTCTTGTTGCGGGGAACAGATTCTAGGGCATGTGGGCTTCAGTAGTGGCTCCCGAGCTGCAGAGTACAGGCTGAATAGTTGTGATGCTCGGGCTCAGTTGCTCCACATGTGGGATCTTCCTAGACCAGGGACTGAGCTCGTGTTTCCTGCATTGGCAGGTGGATTGTTTACCACTGAGCTACCAGAGAAACCCTAATCTTTTTAATTCAGTCATTCTGGTGAGTTTGAAATGATATCTCACTATAATTTTGATTGTATTTTTTAAGATAGTCATGTACATTTTAAAATCTTTAATTGAGAACAGTTTCTTTAATGCATTCACCACCACCACCACCACCCCCTGCACCGCCCCCGCCCCCCACCTCAAAGAATCCAGGCCGGTTGTATTGTTCCTTAATTTGGATTTGCCTGATTGTTTGCTCGTGATTAAGTTCATTAATCATTTTTGTCAGGTATACTACATTTTTTTTCTCATTGCATTACATCGGAGGTACATGATGTGAATTTGTGCTTATCATTGGTGATAATATGTTTGATCACTTGGTTAAGGCAGAGTCTTCTGGATTTCCCTGTTTAAAAGTACCTTTTCCCTTTTATAATTAGTAAGCAGTCTGTGGGGTAATAGGGTAACTCCATGAGAATTCTTTCTCCCCAGGAGTCTTTATCAGTAGTTTTAATATTCATTGATTCTTACCTGAATCAGTTCAGTTATTACTGTAGTGATGATAAAATGGTAACTTTTATTTCTGTCATACATTATATATTTATTAATTGACTTTTTCTCTAAAGAAGACATTTTTCTGCCCTGAACACACTCTTATTTTAGTATCTTGTTTGGATTCATTCTGTTTTTAGTTTAAGCAAATTTATAACTTCTCTGCAAAATGTTCTCTACTTTGGCCCTTGGTTTCTTCAAGCTGGTTCCTATTTCCTCCTGACGTACGTGTTCCCTTACTGTTGGCACAGCAAGGTATTCCAGGTTGCCAAAAGGCCCTGGATTTGGCCTTTTGTTTAAGGAGTCCAGGTTTTCCTGTAGTGGAGAATGTTATTTAAAACAGAAGTCTGTTTTAAAACACTGGATCATTATCACATACAAATGTCTTGACGTTCCAATTTTTATAGAAACTTCTATCGAAAAGACAGCATCTTCCTACTAAAATGCCTACAATGCCCTGACCCTAGCACTACAGGTCCACAGAGTATTCCTGTCATGAAATGTGATTTTGGGTGTTCACACATAAAGAGAACATGGCGGCAGTAGCATCAAGATTAGTTTTGTGCACTACAGTGAATAAAGCAAGTCCATTTCTTGTTTTTTAAAAATGTTGACATTTACATTTTTTAGGTTGTTCTGGTATATTGTTTTCTGTAGCTAAAGCAGAATTTATTTTTCCTTGCTCTGATACTAGGAGAATTGGAGGTGTCACCCTGGACTTAGTTTTGACATAAGGCAAGAAGCTAATCAACACCTTAAGCCCAGGGCTTTCACTAGCTTTATGTACATATTTCACTCTTATTTTTATCACTGTTTAGATGCATAGTTTTATTGATAAACCAGCCCCCCTAGAGTTTTCCATATTTGGGGTATTTTCAGTGACTAAACAATAATTAACCTTTGAAATTTCAGAATATTGGCAGCTAGATTTTTTTAAGTAGAGCGCTATACTTTTTATACTGAAAGAACACAATAATAATCTTGGGGTGGAGCATAGCTTGTCTTCTGTTCCTTTTCTTCTGTCTCTGTTTTCCCCCTTAACAGACTCCTAGATATCTGCATGGTATTTGAGGTTCTGGGGCATCATCTACTCAAGTGGATCATCAAGTCCAATTATCAAGGGCTTCCTCTGCCTTGTGTCAAAAAAATTATTCAGCAAGTATGTATCCTATTTTCTATTTTTTCAAGGTTGTACTCCATTTATAGTTATTATAAAATATTTGCTATATTCCCTGTGTTGTACAATATATCTTTGTAGCTTATTTATTTTATACATAATAGTTTGCACATGGTAATGTTTTTAGTTTCTTTAAGTGTCCGGAGTTTCCTATTTCCAATAGAATTTTTACTTCTAAAGAAAAAAAATAAATAAATAAAAGAGGAAAAAAAACCAAGTTTTTTAAATTGCTGAAATTGTTTATTCAGCTTCTAGGGTTTATTTTGTTTGTCTTTAAATGTTTTAGCACAGCCGTTCCCTGCCACGTTCATCTTCTGTAATAATTATTAGATGGGGAGCATGTTTAATGCCTGATTTTAGAATTTTGGACCCTTACCTAGAAGTTCTGGTTGCAAAAATGGATTATATATTGATAGAGAATACTTTGTGAAATTACTACGAGCTCTTTATATAACATTAGTCATGAGCATTTTCTCATATTATTAACAGCTTTCAATATACAGTAAAGGAGTTTTATTATCAGGAAAGTAGTAACACTTCAACAGCAACCAGTTTGTTTACATAATGTGTTTTGTTGGACGGAGCGCCAAACTGGGAAACACAAGACTTCAGTTCTTCAATAAGGAAATTTAAATTTAAACATACCTGAATCTCTTTCATCGTCACCTACATTTCAGTAGTTAAAAGGACATGTCAACTGTTTATTCTCAGTCTCTATAATGAACTTAAAGAATATCTTCAAATAGAATTAGCTCTGTAAAACTTGGAAGAACATTTCATTGCAAATAAACTCTTGCCTTTGTTTATAGTTTAAAATTAATATTTCTGAGGAAGTTCTTTTAAAAATAGAAAAAGCTTTCTTCTCTGTAGGAAACTACCATATCGTTTTTATTATCTTTATTCTTCACAGTATTGTATTGTAGTTTTTTCTTCTCCAGGAAGGCTAGTATTCAGTGTCTGCACGTCTGCTGCTCTGTTCCCATTCAGGTGTTACAGGGCCTGGATTATTTGCACACCAAGTGCCGTATCATCCACACTGACATTAAACCAGAAAACATCCTGTTGTCAGTGAATGAACAGTACATCCGGAGGCTGGCTGCAGAAGCAACAGAGTGGCAGCGCTCTGGAGCTCCTCCACCTTCCGGATCTGCAGGTGTATTTTCGTTGGGGACTTGGTTTTTCATTAGAAGTTAAGAGAAGTTCCTGTCTTTATTCTGTTACCTGGCAGTTAAGTAAAGCACTACTAATTCACTTGATAGTAAGGTACAGTAAGTACTTATGTAAGAAATAGTTCCAGCCTTCAAAAGACTTTTTTCATACTGAGTATTATTTCCATAGGGGAAGAATACCGTGCCTTTTAGGTTCAAATATGTTGTGTATTACAAAAGCTGATTCGTGTTAAAATGTTTTCTCATGATTTGATGGTCTTTTTCTTTTTGATGTTCATATATGCTGACCTATGTAAATCAATGGTCCTTGTGCAGGGGCATGATAGCATTGCTGTTAAAAGTATGGGTTTGAGCACTGGAGTGGACATACCTGTTTTGAATCCTTGCTTCATTGGTTAATGACCTTGGGCAAGGGGACTTGACTGCATTTTTCCTCATGCATTGGGATTAAATTTCTCATGAAGCAATTAGTAGTATGTGTAAAATAAATGGTAGCTACTATGATTACGATTGATTTTTTTTTCTATTTGTGGTACAGATTTTTATTTTAATAATTTAATTATATTTGAGGAGCTCTCTTGATCCTCAAGGTGAGGCAAAAGTTGTCCATAGACCTCCTTTAAGAAAAAAAGAATATCTCCACAGGGGGCAAGGGGCGCCTGTTCAGTGGGCATAGAGTTTCATTTTCACAAAATGAAAAAGTTCCAGAAATGTTGTGCAGCTATGTGAAGTGAACACTGCTGAACTGTATGCGTAACAATGGTTAAAGAGGAAATTGTATGAGTTTATTTTACCACAGTTTTTAAAAAATTATTTTTTTAAGGAAAACTGAAGAGTCTACCTTCCAGCTAAACTAAACTAATATCTGTAACATACTATGTAATAAATTACTGTAGCTGTTGATACCACTTTCCTTTTAAAACTGATAAGTTCCAAGGAGAACTAGTCTTAGGTAAGAGATGAGATGGTTGTTGCCTATCATTTTCCATTCTAAGCACTACATGGGAAGGGGATTTTAGCAACATTAATAGTGTAAATTGGGCTACCCTGGTGGATCAGTGGTAAAGAATTGCCTGCCAGTGAAGGAGAGGTGGGTTCAGTCTCTAAGTCTGGAAGATCTACTGGAGAAGGAAATGGCAACCCACCCCAATATTCTTGCCTGGGAAATCCCATAGACAGAGGAGCCTGGTGGGCTGCAGTCCATGGGGTCACAAAAGTGTCAAACACAACAGCGACTAAACAATAGTATAAATCAGAAACAGGAACTTGGTTCTTTGCATATACTGATGCTATCTGGAGAAGAGTTTATTTAAATTTATTTTAGATGTGTCAACTTTTCTGTGCATTGTTCTTTAAATGTTATTTTTTTAATGTTTCTAACAGTTGCTTAACAAACTGTACAAGAAAGACTTCATTCTGGTAGGGTGTCTTAGTTTATATTGCCTGCTGAATGCCAAGATTCTGACTTGGTTTTCTTTTCTTTTCAGTCAGTACTGCACCCCAACCTAAACCAGTAAGTATAAGGTGTTTCTACGTTTAGTTCTGATCTACGGGCAGTGGGTTGGGGTTCTTCTGTTATGGATCATAGTTTATTTAGAGTTTGGGGGGGTGGGGAAATGTTCCTGTGCTTCTGTAATTTTCTCCAATAAATTCCTGTGTGTCTTCAGCAAGTTTGTACTGGTGAGGCTTCCATAAATTTGAGCATGTAGGAGAGTAAACCAGCCCCACAGACTGTTCTGAGGACCAAGATTTGTTGTGTATTTTGTTTTAATTTGGTTTCATAAGAGTATCTGCATTTTTTTAGTTAATGAAAAACTTAAGTGTTATGTTAGGGAAAGAGTGGAATTTAATTAGGAAATAATTAAAATTAATAGTTATCTCCAACAGGGGGTAATGGATTAGCCACCTGAAGGCTCTATCTGTTTGTAATCTCCACCCAGGCTGACAAAATGTCAAAGAATAAGAAGAAGAAATTGAAGAAGAAACAGAAGCGCCAGGCAGAATTACTAGAGAAGCGAATGCAGGAGATTGAGGAAATGGAGAAAGAGTCGGGCCCCGGGCAAAAAAGACCAAACCAGCAAGAAGAATCAGAGAGGCCTGTTGAAAGACCCTTGAAAGAGAACCCACCTAATAAAATGACCCAAGAAAAACTTGGTATAAATAGAGCATCACAAATTACTTTATAGCAAACTTTAATTTATCGTTGTTATATAATGTAGTGGTTTCATGCGTACACAGCATCTCTGGGGGTGTCCTTACACAGTAAGAATACAGAGCTTGTCGTAAATGTTAGGGAGGTAATATTCATATGTCATTTCTAAGTTTTCTCAGGAAATGCAGCATACTTTTTTAGCAATTGGGTAAGAATAAAAAGATCTTTGTCCTTCCATGAATAGGTTTTCGATATACAGTCATGTTTTTATGTCACTCTGTATAAGTTCTGGAAAATGTTTTAATCTTACGGAGAGATTTTTTTTTTTTGCTTCATGTATATGCATACATGTACATCCTTTTTGTCTGTTTGTTCCTTAGAAGAGTCAAGTACCATTCACCAGGATCAGACACTTACAGGACGTGGTATAGAGGGTGGTGCAGCAGAAATTAATTGCAATGGAGTAATTGAAATCATTAATTATACTGAGAACAGTAATAAAGAAACATTGAGGCTTAAAGAGGATCTGCGTAATGCTAACGACTGTGATATCCAAAATTTGAAGCAGGAACCTAGTTTACTAAGTTCCCAAAATGGAGACAGCAGCACATCTCAAGAAACAGATTCTTGTACGCCTGTAACCTCTGAGGTGTCCGATACCATGGTGCGCCAGTCTTCATCAAATTTAGATCAGTCATTCAGTGAGCAGGACATCAGCCAACTTCAAGAAAGCATTCGGGCAGAGATACCCTGTGAAGATGAACAAGAACAAGAACATGATGGACCACTAGACAACAAAGGTAGTTCCCGTTTACTCCTTCCCTACATAAGATATTCATGAATTTCTACTACTTCAGACAGAGACAAATAGTGTATGTTATCACTTATATGTGGAACCTAAAAAATAAATGAATTTAGCAAAACAGAAGTAGACTTACAGGTCTAGAGAAGAGACAGGTGGATACAAATGAGAAGAGAGAGAAGGGGAAAGGAAAGATGGAGGTAGGGGATTGAGAATAACAAGCTACTATGTATAATAAAATAGATAGGCTAATAGGGATATATTGTACAATACAGGGAAATGCAGCATTATTTTGTGGTGATTTTAAATGTAGTATAATCTATAAAAATGCTGAGTTGCTATGTTGTATACCTGAAACTAATATATTGTAAATCAACTATACAATTTTTTTTAAATCACCACATAGAAAAAATTTTTCATGAGTTTCTAAAATAAAAGTACCCTTGTTGTCATAAATACAGCTTTACAGCAGCTGTCCAAGTTACCATCAGTGTAGAGATATGTAGTTCAGTTTGATCTTTATGGTCATATGGTGAGGGCACAGCAGTTTTACCATCGTTTGAAGGCAGAGGTTTATTTCTGGAAACTCAAAGTGTTGCTTTTACTTGTTTCCAGTCTTAGAAAATGTATTAACAGATGGCCAGTGGGGGCCTGGGTGTGCTACCTTACAGAGTTTTATTAACCTTTGAATATTTCTCTGTTCATTGAACAGTCTTATTGATGATACCTGTTGTCTATAGGAAAATCCACTGCTGGAAATTTTCTTGTTAACCCTCTTGAGCCAAAAAATGCAGAAAAGCTCCAAGTGAAGATCGCTGATCTTGGAAATGCCTGTTGGGTGGTAAGTTAAGCTTGTCTCAGTGTTTTGAAGTGACAGGATAAATAAGAATTTGGACTTCTTGTGTTAAAAGAAGAAAACATCTGCAGCTCTGAACCTAGATTGCCAGTGGCCGTTGTAACGCTCTCTTAACCTTGGCATGCGTAGAGAGAACGGTATGCTGAAACAGTCCCCTCCTGCCCCTGCACGGGGTGCCTGGCCCCAACATTCAGTGGTGTCCACCCTCGGCCACTTTTATCTGTATCCTCGTTGACTTTCATAGTCTAAATGCCCACATGCAGGCTTGCCCTTCTGTTTTTTAAATCAGCATCTAACCAACTTATTAATTGTAACCTTTTAGTTCATTTAATATATTTTGGACACTTTTGTCAACCACAAATTTGTATCAAATTCAGTTTTATATGATACTTGCTAACATACTACAACCTTCACATATTCTTGACAGTTCTTTGTGATGAGCATCTTTGCTCATGAGTCTTCTGTAGTTGACCTAGAACATGCCCTAGACATGAAATTGCTAAGTCAGAAGTTGAGTGCTTTTTTTAAAGGGGATTTTTTATATATAGTGTCTTATTAATACTGTTGTTTACCAAGTTAAGAGTGCTTTTTGTGTTATTTTTAATGAATATTTTTTAAAAAATCTACAATACAAAGATTTGCACATAAATAGTACTATTCAAAGAGCCGTATGCTTTGTAAACAGGGATGCTGGAGACTATTGAGGTGAAATCCACTTTAATAGAACTGTTTATTTTTATATTTTGAATTCCCTGTTAAATATGACATCCTATAATGGTTCATAACCAAGTAGGATCTCAGTTTCAGTATTGATTCCAGAATATTGTGGTAACATTTTAGAAAATATGAAGTAAGTACTTAGCACTGACTGATAGTAATATGGAAAAGCTTTGTAGGTAATTGGAATTATTTCACCAGGCCACCATATTTTTACCTGCATGACTACAGTGGCTCCCCACTTCTCTTTGTTGTCCTTGCCTCTTACTGTTCTCAACACAACTATCAGAGTGATCCTTTTAAATGCATGTCAGATATTCTCAAACCTTTGTGATGGCTTCCTTTAGAATGAATAGCAAGTCCTTACTGTGGCCCACATACCACCACACCAAGCAAAAAACTTAGTTACTTCTACCTGGAATTCTCTTCCCAAGATAATATGTATAATCTACTCTGTAGATTTTCTTCAAGTTCCTGTTCAGAGGTCATCCTACCAGGGGGATCTTTCCCTGAACACCTAACATAAACCACTACTCTTCACACCCATGCACCTTTTATATTTTTTCTTTCCTCTCTCCCTCTCCCCTCAGTTTTCTTTCTCTACAGCACTTAACCCAATCTGATTCTATATATTTGCTTAATATCCCTTTCGCTATAATATATATCCCATCACAGCAGAGATATTTTTCATTCATTGCTGTATCTATAGTGCTTAGAACAGTACCTGGTACATAGGAGGTGCTTGTTAAGTATTTAAAAGAATTATAGAGGAAAACAAAAATTTGTAACAAAAATCACATGGTGTGAACTTCAAATGCCTGTCAGTTTTCTGCTCGTGTCATTTCAAGCTCCTTTGCCTTTGTGTTTGGAACACCTTCCATCATGCCTGCCTTATGCATTTGGCATACTCTGTTTTATTTGGGTACAGTCTTTCCTGTCATTTTCCTACAACAGAATTCATCTCTTTTTTTTTTTAGTTGTCGCATACATTTCTTTTTTTAATGAGTCGCTATGCTAAAATGACTTTATAGTCTTTTCATACATTCATTCAGTAAACAAATGTGTGGGCGCATATTTGACCTGGGCACTAGGACAGTGGTGAACTGGACATAGTGCCTCGTCCTGCTGGATCCTGGTCTGATCTCACATCTTGTTGGTCTCTTAAGCACAGCAGCATCTGGTGTTCTGTAATGGAATTCTGCATTATTTTCAAAGAGCTTGGTTTTTAAAAATATTATACTTTTGATCATCACTTATGCACATACATAAATAGTTTAGGGACACTTACATAGATTTTTAGTTCAAAAATCTATGCCTTTCCTTTGCCAGTTTTTCACTCCCCGCATGATGGTATTTACGGTATATTGCTTCTAATTCTTTTCAGTTTTAGCTATTATTTCCTTCCTTCCAATAGGACTTATCTGCCATTATACCTATCCCTTATCTTGTCAATTTAATACAACTTTGGGCTAAATAATCTCATGTTTATATTATTAGGACTCTAATGCTATCTTCAGCTGAACTAAGTGTATATTGTGTTATGATTCCTTTTCCCTTTTTGCCTAACACTGTTGTTTCATTTACTTAGTCTTTTTTTTTTTTAACTTTTATCATTTAATTCCACCCCATACTTTGACCCAGTGCTTTGAATACATACACTTTAATACACGTGAATACCTTGGGTATTGGTCAGCTTTTTATTCCTAAAGAGCTCTATCCTGGAACTTGTTGTCTTCTAATGTGTGTTCGTCTCTTGGGTTACCCTGTAGGCCTACTGCCTCACTGCCGTTTGGGATTTTCTTTCACAGTCATCCTCGAGATTATGGTTAATTCTCTCTATATATCCCATTTTGTGTCTCTCTGATCTTCTTTCTTGGTTTACTCCATCATGGTTTTTGTATGAAATATATACAACTTTTAGTGGCTTCCTAAAGGAGTGGGCATCCTTGCACGTCTAGTAATGTCTTTATTCTGTTTTTATACTCAGTTGGCTGCATGTAAAATTCTAGGATGAAAATCATTTTCCCTCCGAATGTTTGTCATTGCTTCGTTTTTTTCTGGTTTCCTGTCCCTTGCTGCTAAAAGACTAGAGTCCTGCTGATTTTGGGACCTTTGTGTGAAGCCTTTCCCACTGAGGAGGCCTGTGGGACCATTTAACAACCACGTGCCTCATGACGTCTCTTTGCATCCATTAGTTGAGAGCCCACTGTGCGTTGTCAGTATTCAAACTCTGGTTCTTTGGTTTTGTTTCTTGATTTTTTTTTTTTTTTTCTTTAATTCTCTTCTTTAGCTCTGGTACCTCATTATTCAAATGTTAGATTTTATGCAGGTTTTCTAATTTTCTTACATATCTCTTCTATTTTCTAGCACTTCCTTTTCCAGGAGATTTCTCAGCTTGTGCTTTTAAGCCTTATATTTTCTTATTTCTCCTATTATATTCCTACTTTCTAAGAGTTCCTTCGTTCCATGATTATCTCTGAGAGGATATTGATTATTTTTCCATTTTCTTTATGTGGTATCTTTGTTGCCTGTTATTAAACAAAAGACTGACTGACCATTTGAATGGAATGCCAGAAAGCTGTTTGGAACCTTTGTACCTGGTGGGTCTTGTTGAATTATTCACTATAAAATGATCTGTCTGAGCTGTTTCATTTCATCCTCAGATGTCAAGGTCTTGAATTGATCATAATTCCCACAGAAAACTTAAGTCTTCCTCAAATCTCTTACCCAGAGAGTAAATGCCTGACTGCTAGGGTTTTGAAAACTGAGTTTTCAGCATACAATTACATATAGTCACTTAATTGCCTTGTATTCAGAATAGTACGCTCTCCTCAACCATGCCAAGCATCCTCCAGGAACTGTTTTACCTGCTCCAGACAGAACCTCTGTGTGGGGTCAGGGAAAGGCTGTTACGCTGCATCATGCCCGTGTTCTGAGCTCTGTTTTTTTAAAAGGTGTTCTAAAGCAGTGTTCATTTGTTCAGTCCTACTTCTCCACCTACTTCCAGAAATACCTGATGCCTCTAAATCCGAATCCTTGGGGGGAGGAGTACTGTTGTGTATCACCATGCTTCTCAGCTTTCACTAGCGGCTTCTTACTCAGCTTCCTTGGATCCATTAAGACATTTAACAGTGATCTCTCTGCTTTCCAGCTCCTAAACTGTGTTGCTGTGACTTCTTTGCCATTCTCTGTCTTTGTCAGTTTATTCTTTCTTTCTTTCTTTCTTTCTTTGAATGTGCTGGGTCTTATTTAGCATGTGGGATCTCGTTCCCTGATCAGGCCCCCTGCATTGGGAACACATGTCTTAATCACAACCTACAGGGAAGTTCCTGTCAGTTTATTCTTTAAAAATTTAACACTGGATTCTCTACAGAAGTGGAGTTTCAGGAATAAGTGGATGTGTATGTTTCCAGTTCAACTTCTTTTGATGATTCTTGACCTCATTTATCATTTACAGAGTCTTTGTAAGGCAGGAGTAGTAAGGCACCACGAGTAAAGACAGCTCCCCGAAAACAGCATGTCGTTTTTCTAAGTGTATCACCTGTAGTTCATTTCCACTTCAAACTCAGTATCTGAACCCATTGTTTTCCTGTAAAACCACTTCCCTCTCTAAGTCTTTCCACACCTGTTTTTGTTCACAGCCTCTCCCACAGAGTTCCTTTTGACTCTTCCTCCTGTCTCCCATTTCTAGCCATTGAATTTTTAAATTGCGCTTATTCTTCCTGTGAATGTCCTTGTTTTAACTCTTCTCTCTCCTGTTTTCACAGCCATTGTTCAGCTGTTCATTACTAAGCCTAAATCTGGCCACAGACCAGAAGAAGATTACTGGAATGGTGTTCTCAGAGGTCCTGTCAGTATTCTTGCAGGACACTCTCCTGTTTTCCTAACATGCAGTGGTGTTCTCTTACCGCCAGATGAAATCTGAACTCTTCAACCTAGCACTTAGCTGTGTTTGGCTTTTGCAAATGTCTTTCCATGCCTTTGTGATGTTCCCTCTACCTGAAGTACTTTTGGTCAAACTTAAGTCCGGTACCCTCAGGAGCTCCCCTCAGTGATGATTTTCTGCCTGAAGCTTACTCTGCCTAAATTCCCCTGTTCACAAATGTCTGTTCCCTTTTTACTTTATTTTTAGACGTTTTCTCTTTTTTCCCCCTGCATGTGTTAAAGAAACTGGTTGTTTTGATGATTTCATTCCCATAGTGGTTAACATGGTCCCCAAGATAAATGTTTGGTATTTTTGGAGGGGTGAGGGAGCAAAAGGAGACTGAAGGCAAGAAGTCTTTTTATGGGTGGTGTTTGTAAGGTTCTTAAAACTTGAAATCTACATCTTTTATTTTCTCATAATGAGCATACAACAAAGAAAAGTTTGAATGGAACCTAAATTGGTAGCATTTATATGTTGAAATGCAAATTATTAATTTTAGACAAACAACTTAACTTTTGTTTGGGATAATAGTTTTTCATTTCTTAAAAAACAATTTGTTATTGCCTGGCCTGTGTGTATCTGTATATAAGTTCAGGTTCATGTTTGCAGAAGTAATTTGGAGCAGATGGCATATAAAGAAAAGTACCATGTGAAGCCAGTAGCATGAAAATGATACTTAAGAAATGAGCTACATGAGAACTTTGGTTTAGGGAAAACTTTGGTGAATTTATCTTAATCTCTGTTATTAAGCAGTCATGACTTGTTACTTTTTAGAATAAATGAATTCTAAAATACTGTTTCCTTCATTTACTCAGCACAAACACTTCACCGAAGATATTCAAACCAGGCAGTACCGCTCCTTGGAAGTTTTGATAGGGTCTGGCTACAATACCCCTGCTGACATTTGGAGCACAGCGTGCATGGTAATGTGTTTCCTGGAGGCTTTCACGTGTTGCGTGGTAGTGCGCTAGTCTCAGTAGACCAGCAAGTCAACAAACAGGAAAGGATTTTTTTCTGACTTAGCACTGGCACTCTAAATCTTGTGTCTGGAGATGTCTGAATTCAAAAACCTTAGGTGTAAACGTCTGGCATTCCCTTCAGTTCCTGCCCAATACCTGTGAGGTGAAGGAACCAAGTATTTCTTATTACAGATGGGGGCTGGGAGTGGGCATTAAAAACAACTGCTCAGAAGTGGTATTGCTTTTGCAGGTTACAGGTACCCCTTGCCCTTTCAGCTCTGTTATCAGATTAAGGAAAACCCTGGAATTTGATTCATTCTGTACAGTTCTATACATTCAGCAGTTCTTCAGACATCTTTGCACCTCACAAGATGACTAAAGCTCAGTCATCCATGGATTCATAAGTTGCTGCTTTGTCCTTGTCAAGCAACTACTCAACTGATCAGATTTAGTTGATTAAATGACTTCCCACAAATAGCTTCATGTTGGAACATGTGTTGTTTCCTGAAATGGAGGTACTCTTCTATTTGTAATTGTGTGTTTTACTTTTTTCTCTCCTTGTTATAAGTGCCGTACTGGCGGGAGCCATGTCTATTATTATGTCTGGTTTAGGGCCTGAGACCTGTTGAGTGGGTGCTTACAATGCGTTTCTAATGCTCACTACCCAGAGTCATCACAGACCTCGCAGATTAAAGGCATAGTTTTTCACAAGACTATTTTCTCACTTCAGACACCAGCTGCAAGCTCAGGTCCACAGGCCACCTACACTCCTGACCATCTGGCTATGAATTGGGGATTTCCACTATCCTTTCAGATTCAGTAATTTGCTAGAATCACTCACAGAACTCAAGAAAGTGCTAAAATATTACAGTTCTGATATAAAGGCTATAAATCAGGACCACTCAAATGAATACATGCATATATTGAGGCCTGAGAGGGTACCAGAGATGAAGAAGCTTCTGTGTCCTTAGAATACCTCACTTTCCTGCCAAATCAATGTGTATCACCAACCAGAGAAGTTCACCCAAGCTTTGAGTGCCCAGAGTTTTTACTGAGATTTCATTACAGTCTCTAGCCCCTTATCCTTCTGAGAGATTAGGAGGTCCGTTATGATAACACTCAGTTCAACACCTCAACCTTCTGATTGTACAGTTGGTCTTACCCACCCTGGGGGCACGTCCATCCCCCACCTTGAAACTGTGTCTAGGGGCCCACATGAGTCACCTCGTTAGTATAAACTGAAGTGTGGTCCTAAGGGGCCCACCATGAACAAGAGTCACTCTAATGACTTGGAAATCCTAAGAGTTTAGAGGGCACCTCCCAGGAAACAAGAACAAGATCAAAGAAATTCATTAGGATACAGTAGTACTTAATAAATATTTGTGGGCCATCAAATGCGTGAACTAAACCAGAATCATATTAAACTATAATTTAAATTATTATTTTGTTTTGACACATCAGTGGTCTTTCAAGCATGGGGGCTACCTGATATGAAAATAGTTTGGTATTGTGTGCCCAAGATGAAAAAACACTGGAAAAAAAAGCTTCTTTCTGCCATACTTTAAAGCTTTGTATTGGGGGATTTGATTTGGTAGAGGAAATAACTGATAGAGTTGCCCCCATACAAAATATAGCTTGTTTGTAGGTGGCCTTTGATTTACTCTGATGTGGTTTTTAATAGTTTAGTTGAGGGCAGTAAGTCCTGCTTGCTATTTAAGATAGTACTTACAATGTCAGGCTTAAGAAGTAAGGCAAAAAAGATGAAAGGCAGGGTTGGTTAACCTAGGCCCCTCGTTGAACCAGCTCACATACAGGAATTTTGTTGACCAAGGGAGGGAAAGCACTTAACTGACTTGAGACAGTATCGTCAAAACCTGAGCCCCATTTATTACCCCAGATTTCTCTCATTTGCTGATAGACATAGAAATATTGCTTTAAATATCACTGTACTCAGAGAACAAAAATAAATCTTGGAATATCAGAATCCTGGAGACATGGATCCTCCTTCATCTAGTGCATTTAATTGATGGAAAGATTGGGACCCTTTCTGAAAAGTAAAAAGGCAAGTTGTGAGATTGCCTACCACTTTAGTGATTGATAATACAAAGTTAGAAGCGCAGTTATAAGAAGGGAATGTTCTATGAAGAGCATTAAGAATGAATAAAGAATAGATATTGTCTCCATAGTTTTACCTTTCCCAGAATTTCATATAGTTGAAATCATACAGTATGATTCGTTAGCTTTTTTTTTACTTCATAATACTCATTTGTGGTTCCTCCATGTCTTTTCATGACTTGATAGTTCATTCATTTTTAGCACCGAATAATATTCCATTATCTGGAGGTACCAGCACACTGGATTTAAGAACTGGTTGTGCCGGTGTCTGTTAGCATGCCCCTGACTGGTGCAGAATAGGCCCTTTGGTCAGCATGGGACAAGAACAGGAGTGCAGGCACCAGAGCCCTGGATTCTGGGATGGACTTGGCCTTTCCGTTCTGGTCAGTTTTCTCATCTGTAAAGGAAAGATGTTGAACTAGCTGTTTTGTAATCAAGTTTCTAGGGGTTTTTAGTTCTGCTGTGATCTTTTGGTTTGGGTTGGGTTTTTTGTACTGTTACTTATAAAATTGTAACTAATAAGCAACTACCTAATGTTTCAAAAATGAAGTTCTTTTAGAGAACTTTAAGTATCTAGGTGGAAAGTTTTCCCTTTTTTATTGTTTTTGTTTTGCCACACCACATGGCATGTGGAAGGAACTTTAGTTCCCCAACCAGGAGTTGAACCTATGCCTCCTGCATTGGAAGAGTGGAGACTTAACCACTGGACTTCCAGGGAAGTGCCTAAAGTATTTGAAATTTTTAGAAAACTATCTTCTTTTTTAACTTTCAGTAATATTTTCACTGAATCCCAACATGAGACGGAAAAATTAAAGTACTGGTTGTAGGAGAGATTGACGAACTTCGATGAACAAGAATCCGTTTGTTTCTACAAGTATCTGCTTTATCAGTGTAGTTCAGTAAGGAACTGCTGGCGTATAAAACAAGCGATGCTGAGCAAGAAGCCACAGCACCGCTGACATTTGAAAAACAATCCTGAAACTTACAGTTTTGTGGTCTTGTTCTGGGCAGTAGTACAGCCCAGGTGATACATTTTTGAGAAAGACTCTTCTGTTGTGACACTGGGAGACCACCAAGACCTAGACCTGGATCTAAATTGAGAATGTGCCCCAGCTAAATCCACCCCACATTCCTCAGATTGTCTGGGATACTTAGTACCATTTACTAGCACTTGACTGATAACTATACTTTTTATATCAATAAGGTCCTTTTAAAAACTGCTGTTAAATTACTTGCTTTCTTGTTAATCATTGAAAAATTAATACAGCTCCATCACTCAGATGCTGTCCTCTGTACTGAGGACACTGTACCAAGGAAATCACTTTTTTCAGACCCTCTTAAAACTCTGTTTACTTCTTGTTATAGGAGACATGCCTCTCTTTTTCTGGTTGGTGAATGCATATTTGTTGATCAGTATGAGTGGGTCCTGACTCCATTTATACTTCATCTTTTTCTGATTCTCTATAGACCAAGGAATTGGGAACCCTCTATCTGGGACAGTTTAACAAGTGTTTTCCAAAGCAAAACTTATTTTAAAAGTGCTTTCTACCAAACTCTAAAGAGTCCTACTAAGTAGAAAAATTTCTGAATTTTTTTGGTTTTGATTTTAGGTACAAAATCTTAATTTCTAACTGTGTGAATTTATTAAAAGATACTCACCTCATGAATAATTTAATAACTTAGAATCACCTTAGATGTCCTTCTCTGAGCAAAAAGAGAAACTTAAGAGAGTTGAATTAATGATTAAGAGATTGGGGCACAGGGGGCTTGAAATAATCCACATATTGATATTAACTGAGCTTTTGCAGTTTTCCTCTCCATTTTGTTAAGGTGCAGATGTGAAAGGAAAGCTCTTTAAGAGTAATCTTAGACAGTGTTTTAAATGATCATTTGCAGGTTTTTCCAAGAAAAAAAATTATTAATTGAGCCAAATAGCAGTAAACTTCCCAGAGGTCTTTTTTTTTTTTTAATGTTTTCATAAGCTTTTCCTCTTTTTTTTTAGGCCTTTGAACTGGCCACAGGTGACTATTTATTTGAACCTCATTCAGGGGAAGAGTACACTCGAGATGAAGGTAAGTCTTGTCAACCGAGGTTGTCTGTGCATGGTGTCTGTCATTTGTTAGTACTAAAGAGCCTTAGTCTTCTTAGTGTGCTAAGTATATATAAATCCAAAAAAAGAAATATATTTTTTATTAAATATTAGATATAGTAGATATTTTATAATAGATATTAAATAATTCTGTGTAAAGATTAAAGAAAAGGTCACAGTTGGTTGAACTGAAACTTGTATTTGCCAGGTTTCTTCTAAAGCATCTAGTTTTCTTCCTGTATATTAATAAACCAGTGATTCATTTTTTACCCAGTTTGGATCTACCTATTCATCAATTTGTTGCCTAGTTATGCTTCCAACTTTATTTGGAAGGTCAGTTTTCAACATACATACACTCCTTTAATGAAGAGAATATATCCTCTTTGTCTATATAAATTATACAACATTTAGCATTCTTTTTTTTTCTTTCTGAAAAAAAGCTAAATTTTTTTTCTTTTAATTGATACTAACATTTAGAATTCCATTTTAAAACAAAGTATTACAGATTTATATTTTACAGTACCAGTAGGAAAAGCCTAAGCTGTCAGTTGCTCTATCTGAGAGTCTGTGAAACCAGGCAACTAAATGTGTGACTATTTTTTTAATCATGGTGGCATTCAAGTAGATGCTAGCATGAATTTAAGAACTTTTTATATTAAAGGAATGTTTTACCTTTATTATATGATTTTGGCACTTTTGTTTTCAGAATCAGTGGGGATTATTTTGAGAGAGTACTGCCGCTGTACCCACCCAGGGTGGAAAATAGGTCTTTTACTTTCTGTGCTTTCCTTGATTCTTTAAGAACACGGGTTCTGTGCTCTCGGGAACTGACAGTGCTCTTTCTCAAGCTGGGGTGTCAGTAGGTAGTATTAGTGAAGCCTCCTGATAAGTACTGTCTGAAGAATGCTCTGTAACTAATCCCCATAGCCATATACCTATTTTAACGGGTACAACTTGGACATAATTTCAGTACAGAAGCCCCTTTTAAGAATATACTATAGTTACCACCTCTGTACACACTTGATTTTCCCTGTTATCTGCTTGCTTCTTTTCTGGATTATAAGTTTGGGGGCATAGACTTACACTGCTTTAGAAATGCCCTATTAGGGACTTCCCTGGTGGTCCAGTGGTTAAGATTTCATGCTCCCAATGCAGGGGGCTCAGGTTCAATCCCTAGTCCAGGAATTAAGTTCCTACATGTTGTGCTGCACAGCACAGCGAAGAAAAAGAAAGCCCTACTATATCTCTGTAAGGGTAATTTTTTTTTCTTTATTTCCCTAGATTCCGTATAAATAGTCTGTGGTACAAAACTCACAGTGGCTAGAATGATATTATATGGTGTATTATACTACCAAACCTGAGAAGTGAAATGTAAATGAAAGTCTCGAGAGACACAAGAGAATCAGTTACCCTAGATATTTAGATCACAACTTACTCCCGTCTGTTCCAGTCAATACTGGTAGTCCTGAGATAAAAACCTCAGAGTACTACTATTTGACCTACAGGAGCAGGAAAAAGTAAACGCTTACCCCTGGCTAGTGTAGGCATAGAGTTAGGAGTCACGGTAGGACTGGGGCGGGGCCTAAGTAGCTTGTCTTCTGCTGTTAGTGACATTCCACAGCCCTAAACCTTAGAATGATACTTAATAATATTGCCTGTCAGATATATTAATCCTGTGATTAATTGATAAACCAGAGGTAGGTTGCTGCAACTAAAAGTAATGTAACGATTTCAAGGGAAAAATAATTCCTTAGTATAAGAAAAATATTAAAAGAACCAATATTTTACTTGAAAATTTACAGTAAGGCAAATTACAGTCTCATAATTAATTTATACAAAGATATTTATTTGCAGATCCTTCCTAAAATTGGCAAAAATTTCTTGTCAGTGAAATACTTGTTATCAGATCATAAATTCAGTCAAACTGTCCAAAGGTTACTGTGAGTTCATGAATATAAAGCTGCTTTTAAATGACACCAGTGAGTCCTTTACATGAAAAATAGGAAGCACCTGAAACCTTTCCAAATTCCCAGATACGTGAATGTCCCTAGCACATTATTCCCCTCTAAGATACATTATTAGAAGTTAAAAGTGATTCCTTTTGACCTTGATTCTATAACTGCAGAATTAAAGTCATTTTTAAAACTGCTAGGAGCCATCGCTTTTCAAAATCTCTTCATATGTTTGCTTTCTGTCACCTGCAGGAAAAGGTAGTAGAGCTGTCTGTAGGTGTAGATGCTGGCTAGTCCAAGCTCATCTCCTGGTGACAGACTGCACGTCTCCCTAGCAGTGCTCACAGTCGGTATTCCTGCTGTGATAGTTAGAAGGCACTACATGACTTAAACACTTTAGGGCCGAATATAGTCATGTATAATAGCTATGCTTTAAATGTTGGTGCTAATCTTTTCTTTAAAAATATGATTTATTAAATTACAAAAACCCTCTGGACAAGACATGATGAAATAGGGGTTTTCACCTGAATTCTAGCTCTCATTAGCTGTGTAGCTCAAGTAGTCCATTCTCCCTGAGGTTTTGTTTTCTCACCTTTAAAATGGGGTATTAATTTTTAGCCTGTTCTACAAGGTGATTGTGAAAATTTAATCATATGTGAGTGCTTTGTCATGAACATTCTTAAATAAAGTGGTATTTCCCTCAAAGCCCTATTGAGCACTGTTATAAGTATCTGCTATCAGTATCTGTCCTAGAATGTCTGAAGCATATTGGTACACTTGTAAAAAGTGTAAAATGTAAACTTACTTGTAAAACCCACCAGAACCTAGACATAGACAAAATAGAAATAAAATAGATAAGCCTCCAAACTTTAGAATGGGACTTGCCAACTACAGGTGATCAGTCACCTGAGATAATTCTTGACCTTCCCAGTCTTTTCTTGAATATCTTGGGTTTTATTTGTAGTTACTTTTAAGTAGCTAGTTCTTGAAAAAGCTATTCATAGAAAAACCTCTTTAACAGCTTGTCCTTGATCCTGTTCTTCTTACCCTTCTATTTTAGACCACATTGCGCACATTATAGAGCTGATAGGCAGAATTCCAAGACGCTTTGCCCTCAGTGGGAAATATTCACAGGACTTCTTCAATCGCAGAGGTAGTATTGTTAACATGAGTTTTCATCTAGGTCCCAGGGATGCAGCCTCAGGAAGCAGAGCATTCACACCAAGATGATTTTTAGTTACCACTCAAGTCCCACTGGAGTGGTTACCTGATTTGTAATGGTTTTCTGGATTCTCCATTAGATGGATAGAGTCCTCTTCTCATTTAGGACAGAAAGCAAGCTGAAATGCTTTACAAAGAGGTGTGCATGCTACTCTTTCTGCCAGTGTTTAGAACTACATTCGTTATTCCTGTTATGTATGTCTTTTTCCCCCCTCTTGAAATGTTTGAAACATACAGATCACATTGCATTGATCATAGAACTTCTGGGGAAGGTGCCTCGCAAGCTCATTGTGGCAGGAAAATATTCCAAGGAATTTTTCACCAAAAAAGGTAAAAGAAGTGTATTTGTTCCCAGACATTGAGGGGACAAAGGTGTTTGACAATGAAGAGGTAAGTACTGCTGGGTATAGTGTCCTCAACAACTACAGAAGGGTGCTTCTGCCTTGAATGCAGAGCTGTGACTTAGCAGAGACTGGAGCCAGACCACCTAGGTTCAGATTTCAGTTGCTCTACTACTGATGTGGTCTTTGACCCAAACTCAGTCTCCTGATTTCTAAATGGGGATTATTTCAGATTAAATGAGTTAGTAGCCTGCACATAGTTCGTTGATTACGCCTACTATGGCACTTCTGAAAAATGAGCAGATTTTGCTGAGGCAGTTCTATCAGAAGACAAGTAGAATTAATTAACTTTATACTTTGAATTTCTTAAGTTTATGTCATCATTTATTAGTAAGGAAACTAAAAGATAAAAGTCACTTTAAATTTTTTACTGGATATTATTATGTTGGCATGTTTAAATATGTATTTCTTATGCATTCCAAATACTGAAATGTGAAAACGTGATCCTACAAGGGGCTAGAAAAATGACTAGCCTGTTTTAAAACCCTTTTTGTCATCATTCCCTTCTTCCTCAAAATCTCTACACTTGTGCTGAGAAAAATCTTTTTTGTCAACACTTGAGAGCAAGCATTTCTTAATGTTTCTGTTTGGGGCAGGAAAATGGTGAAGTGCTTCCTGAGAGTTCTTCCTTGTGTGCAAAGTCTGGGTAATGGCACACGTGTACCGAGTAGGTAATCAGGCACTCACTGCCCACAGAAGAGACTTCAAATAAGTGTTATATAAGAAAAAAATTTTAAAGCAGCATTAACCTTAACAAATAACTGATAATTGACCATCTTTTAAAAAAAAAAAATGTTGCTTCAAGGAGGCAAAAGGAGATTGATGTTCCAAAATGGTACAGTGTGATGCAGCTGTATCTGAAAATTTGTTTTTTTAGTTTTGTTACTTTTATACATGTTGGACATGGTTTTTAGCTCTTTATTTTTTAATTACGGCCTTATTCTGAAGCAACATTTACTAGATTATGGAGCCAAAAATAGAGTACAAGCAAATTATTCTTAGTCTGTGGTAATAAATTGCCTGTAAATACCATGAGACATGCTGAGTATATCGGCTTTTAATTTTCAGTTTAGTGAATACCTAGTTCCTGACAGGCCTGCCCAACTTCATCAGGATGAAAAATCCTGGAATGGTGGGTCAAAATACTGTTTTAAATTTTTAGGCCCTCGTGGAAAATGGAGACACTTCTTTCCAAGGAATGCATTAGATAAGAGAGGTGCTTCATGAATGGAGAAGGATTAGATTCTGATGGCAGTTTGATTCCTGATAGACTACCTGGATTGGTTCCTGGATATCCAGAGAACAATGTCACTTACCAGTGTTGGTCAGTTTCTTTGTACTATCTTTACCCTAGGTGACCTGAAACACATCACGAAGCTGAAGCCCTGGGGCCTTTTTGAGGTTCTAGTGGAGAAGTATGAGTGGTCTCAGGAAGAGGCAGCTGGCTTCACAGATTTCTTACTGCCCATGTTGGAGCTGATCCCTGAGAAGAGGGCCACTGCTGCCGATTGTCTCCGGCACCCTTGGCTCAACTCTTAAGCCCAGTCCAGCACCGCAGCAGAGATCACAGGCTGGCCCTCCACCCCTCCCCTCCAAGCATTTCCCCCTTCCCTTTTCAGGGTGAAGCTCTGCCTTCAAGGGTTTCTAGGGTGTTTTGTGTCTTTTGTTTAATCCAACACATTCATTTGGGTTTGCTTACTTGACGCTGTGGAGATCCTCCCACAGCCATTGGGCATCCTAGGTGAATCTGGCCTTGACTGGGCTCTGCCAAAGACTAATGGACTGAAATGTGAAACAGCCTCACACCCTGTACCCTGGTCTTTCCATTAGGACATCCTTTAAATTATAAGCATCCTTTTAAAAAGAGCTATGAAGATGTATGAGCTCATCCTTTTATTCACTGGCTCTAAGAGTCAAATATTCTAGTGCATATCCTATTGCCAGCATAAGGATGAGAAGGGGAGAGGGTGTCGCTTCTGTGTGCAGCAGAGACATTAAACTTGCTGTATCCAGGCTGCGTCATCTTCCTGGATTGTTTCTGTTGTTCTCTATCTTCACTTATTTTTCTTCAACCTATTTTAAGCTACTGTGTTTTTAAATGAGCTGTATAAACACCAAATTTAGGTAACATTTATCACTGTTCAAAGCACTGTCAAATTCCTTTCATCTTTTAATAACCCTAAGGCCCTTGAATCTTCAGTCTGATTTTTGATGGAAACAAAACTGGAACCATTGAGTAGTAATTTCTTCAGAACCACATATGTCCTGCAAACAGTCCTTTCCTGTGTCTTTTCTGTACCCTAATAGAATTATTTTGATTGGCTGTTTATTTTTTGTTTTTTTTAATCCCTGGCTGGCACTTTACTCATTGTACTTGAGTTTATTGCCCCATATTTAAAGAATTCAAGATGACTCTAGAAAAGAGAACTAAGTTTCAGAGATTTTCCTGTCTGAGAAGTAACTATCCTAGAGTTCTTGGTTTTTTTACAAACAGTCCCCAGTTTTTATTTAGGGCCTTTGCTTTACCTTGTCCAGAATTCAACCGTGAAGCAATTTCCCCTTATGGCTTTGCCCTTCTCGTTTTCTCAGAAGCTTCAGGTCTTAAACAAAGTACCAGGATACAAGAACCAAGGGGAGGGGGTGGGATGGCACTTTTTACATTGTTGTTTATTTTGAGGGTTGTGTTTGTTTATATTATTTTTCTTTCTTGATTGGTTTAAGATTAGCCATTCTCTGCTGCTATTTCCTTGTATAATGTAAGTTTTAAATTTTGAGATGATCGAAATGTACTTGAGGCTTTTTTTTTTTTTAATGGGAAAAGGCTTTGTGAATCTTATTTTAGACTGAGCCTCTCCTAGACTTGCCCTAGACATTACATATATTCCTCGGGTCATATTGAAAAGCAAAAGAGGGGCAGGATTGTGGTCACAGCTGCTTGTTCTGCACGGACCAAGTGGGCCTTGGGGATTCAGCATTCTCCAGAAGCGGCTATAGGACTGATGTACAGAAAGCCAAGGAGGTGCAGCTCGAGGCTCTGCTAACAGCAGCGATGAGACTGCTGGGTGGCCAACTTTCTGTACAGGAAATCGGAATTCTGTCATTTACCAACAAAGGCAAAGGAAAAAGTGGTGCAATTATGCAATCCATTTAACTCACAAACATATTACCCTGAATAACTGGCCAGCCATTTCATCGGATCTTTGATGGTAATCCTGAAATCAGACATGTTCCTGTAGAAAGAATTTTAAATGAGGCTGTCTATGCACCTATCAAGAATAAAGAAAATAGATTGTATCAAACAACGGCAGGGAAAATCCTTCAGCAGTTCTAATCCATTTTTGGTTTTCAGCGATGCATACATCTAAAGCAATACCAGACTAGAACTGAATTCTTTCCTACACTGTAAAATCACAATTGTGGAATGATAGGAATTCTGGTGATGACATTGAGGTGAACTAAGCAAAAGATACACAAATAGAAAGCCCTGTTTTAACAACTAACATGAAGAGAAATGTAAAGAGAGAACCTGTAACTTCATTTTGGAAATGTTTAATGTTTTCCCACCAAATAAGGGCTTTCCCCCCATCTCTTAAGGAGCCAGATGAATTTAAAGCTGTAGAAAGAGGCAGCTGTAGAATTTGATCTTCCAAGTATTCCACGTACCTTTATTGAACTTATTGTCAAATTGCCAGGATCTCACTAAAGGATTTCTATTTGCTGTCAGTAAAATATAAAACCCCAAATACATTTTTATTCTTTCTACTGGGTGCATTGTCTGTTTTCTTTGTAAATGCAGTACAATAAAATTATTTAATAACCTACATGTTTCCAGAAGATTTCTGTTTGTTGCCCAAGATGATATGACCTAGATTCAGAATAGAGGAACGGATTGGTTGAGTTGCTTTTTGAACTTAAATATACTATGAAACTATAACTTAAACACATGTCATTTTGTGGGGTCGTAGTTTTGCTTCTGTAAGTTTGAGGTGGAGTGGGATTAACAAAGTACATTTTGGAAAATTCTAGGAAAATTGTTATTCCCTATAATTCAGCACCATTTTTCCTGAATATTTGTGGGTTATCTCTTTTTTTTCTCTCTCTCTCTCTCTACAGATCACAAAGTGCAAAATATCAAAATTTTGTGAACCTCAAGGCCCTGGAATACACAGGTTTTCATATACTTGTCTCATTCACCCCTCAGAATAAATTCTTAGAAATGGAATGGCTGGGGCAGAGAGTAAGCACATTTTTAAGGCATTTAGTAAATGTTGCCTAACTTAAGTGGAGAACAGTTGGACTATTTTGTGGTGACCAACAGTGTTTGAATGAGCCTGTTGTATCTCATTTTATTCCTATAGCCAGTTTGATTGCCCCGAAAGGGGAGTATCTTCTTTTAATTTGCATATTGAATGACTAGTATGGTCAGAAGTGAAGTCGCTCAGCTGTGTCCAACTTTCTGCGATCCCATAGACTGTAGCCCACCAGGCCCCTCTGTCCATGGAATTTTTCAGGCAAGAGTACTGGAGTGGGTTGCCATTTCCTTCTCCAGGTGATCTTCCTAATCCAGGGATCGAACCTGGGTCTCCCGCATTGCAGGCAGACGCTTTACCATAGATTATATTGGCCTTTTTTTGGTCATTTGCTTACATTACCCAACTTCTCTTTTGGCATGCTTCCATGTTTGATGATTCGGTAACATTTTTGCCATTTTTGTCACATTTTCCAGTTTTTAATTTGCCTTTCATTTTTTGTGATAATGTTTATTTATAAAGTCCTTCTCTAGCCCTGAACTCTACCTAAACTGCTTAATTATTTTAATTGAACTGTGCTTTAAGGTATACGTAGTGTGTTAGTATTATAGTATTGACCAGAATGTAACCTGTTATAAAAACAACCAAAAATTAAATTGGAATTCCTCAAACCAGTATGTTCATCAGACTGACAATTCTAGGCAGTCCCTCTAAGTCTTGTGTTAAGCTGTCTCAAAAGAACCATCAAACTGAGTTGGAGTCTCATCCCTGACTATCCACAGGGAAACCATTAAGCTGCTCTACAGCAGGCTCAGGTTACAAATCGACTGTTTTCATTACTGTTTATTCTCTTATTTTTGAGTGAAAAAATAAAACTCCACCTGTAGGGTCTTCCAGTTTGACCTTACGGTTGCTGTTAGGCTACTGTATCACAAGAAGTTGATGACTGGGTGGACTTACATTTGCTCCAAAAACAAGGAAGGCCTTATGACATCAGAAGTTTGAATAGTCCTTTGGTTTGGTGTTGTGCCAACCAACTTGATCCATTTGGAGTTAGCAAATCATTGATAACTAGACTCTTTTCCAGCCTTCAAAGCAATATGTAAAGATAATATATATAAGCTTATATAAAGATGATAATGTGAACCTTAAGACTAGTGAGGAGAAGGTTGGTTTTTATGTCACTGAAGTCCTGTTTTTAAAAGATGAAATTCAAGAACTACTTAGATGATATGTATTTGTCCTTTAAGTCGTTGCACAAATAATTAACCCACACCACCTCTGTATGATATCAGAAACATCTCAGTTAAAAAACCAGAAAACTTGAAATCATGTTTAGAAGCTTTAACTAAACAAGTTTACATTAGTTCCTATTTCTGTTACTGACTGAGGGTTTTCCATGCATAGATTATCTGGTTTTATATCCTACAGAGTTCACTCTTTTATCATAATCTTCTCTTTTGTCCTTAATTCATATCTTGTTGTTGCCCATTTTAATACAGTAACAATAACAAGCCTTGCTCTCCATTTGGCAGAACTGGACTGTGTTGTGAGAGTATCAGCTGCCTGCAATTTGAGCTATGTTCTTAGAAGTTGTGCCCTTAAGACATTTCATTGGTTGCTTTGGATTTATTAAATACAGAGGAAAATATGGTCACTGTTGGAAATTAGAGGACCTTACTATAAATCCTTGAAGTTGGATAGTAAAAATGGGAGGAATTTGAGGGTTAGGGCCCTTCATCTTCAGCAATTCATTACAAAACAAACATATCCATCAGCATACAAGGTTACTAGAATCTAATCTGTTGTAATAAAGCATTCTGGTCAATGCCCATTTCAGCTAAAATGTAATTTTTAATATATGAGACAACTTTTTAAAGGACTCCAATGATTCTTACCCAGTATTCAAGCACTTACACAATTCCCTCACCTTTAATGTGGGCTGGACTTTGTAACTGTTCAAAAGTAACAGGACGTCACTTTTTGGTTACAAAGGGGCCCTGGCTTTTGTCTGTGTACCCTTACTCTGTCTTGGAACCCTTGCTCTGGGGAAGCAAGCTGCCAGGTGAATAGCCCTTTGGAGAGGCCCTCAGCTATATAGGAACTTGGGCCCTTGGCCCAAACACCTGTAGAAGCCGAGTCCTACAGACAACCACTGAGCTTGGAAGTAGACCCAACACTTATTTGCAACCCTGTGAGAAACTTGATACAAAGTCACCTGGCTAATCCTTGCCAATTCCTAGCCTGAAGAAGGGCTTCCCTCATAGCTCAGTTGGTGAAGAATCCACCTGCACTGCTGGGTTGGGAAGATCCCCTGGGGAAGGGATAGGTCACCCACTCCAGTATCCTTGGGCTTGCCTGGTGACTCAACTGGTAAAGAATCTACCTGCAATGTGGGTAGACCTGGGTTCGATCCCTGGGTTGGGAAGATCCCCTGGAGAAGAGAAAGGCTACCCACGCCAGTATTCTGGCCTAGAGAATTTGTAGTCAGACACGACAGCAACTTTCACTTTCAACCTACAGAAACTGAAGTTTTAAGCCACTGAGTCCTGGGGTAATTTGTTATGCAGCAACAGGTAGATAATACAGAGATGTAAGATAGTGAAAGCATTTAGGAAGGACGTCCTTCTGGTTCACGTTTCAGACATAAACCATAAGGCCTTCCACTGTTGCCCTGCTTAGTGCTAGTCACTGTTCAAGCTTGGGCATCACAACCATTCCTGTGTCCCAGCCAAAGGCAGAGGAAGGAGTATAGTAAGCTTGGTTGGAGGAGTGCTGATTTTATTGATTTTTCTGTATACTTTCAAAGATGAAATCTGAATTTAAAGATCAAACCACTTGAGAAAGGCTGATGATGCAGTTACTGTCAACCAAAATCATCACTATTAGAGCGGTTGAAGCCTGAATTTCCTTGAAGATAAAGCAAAAGGTGGAATTGCTGACTCATGTGACTCAGATTTGCAGATCTTCTCCCGCACTGGTCATTGGTAAACATCCACTCTGGTGAAACTCACTGTTCTTAAGGGCAAGGTGAAGGCTATTGGCAGATGTGCCTGAAGCCCCCAGAAGCTTCTCTGCACCTTCATAGTTGCCATTCTAGTGAGAAATCTTTTAAAGGCAAGGAGGCTTTAGAAATTTTTCTTTTGCCTTTTATAAAAAGTTACAAGAAATAACAAACCTAGCTAGAAATGTTACTAAACTGCAGAATTGGCCAAATTCTGTCACTGGTGGGCAGTACAGTGGTTAAGATGCTTTTACTGCTGTGGGCCAGGGTTTGATCCCTGGCTGGGGAACTAAGATCCCACAAGCTATGTGGTCAAAAAATAAAACGCTTTCTTGCATAAAGTAGATGCCTGACAATGAAATAATTTTATCAGTACAAGAAAGCATGAATGTGATCACTTGTAAGTCCCAACCCAATCGTTCCCATCATCAACTGGGACGATGCTGGGATGCTCATACTTAGCCCATCCGATCTAGAGGAGAAACACTGCACTGACTGGGCAGGTGTCTGAGTGTACTGGTTAAAAAGCATGCCCTGCAGCCCAGAATAAGAAGCCTGTTTTCCGTGTCACTGCTGGTCGATCAAGATCCGTTATGGTTTTGTTCAGCATTTACCCCCTTTCTACCTGTGAAAGAACAGCTCCCATACTTTACTGAGGAAATGTACAAGGTCAGGAAAAGAACACTTGCTCTTCCTGGACCACTCACTGCAGGTAATCAGCAAAACCCTGTTTTAACATACCGCCCTGAAGACAGGGAACAGCCTAAAGAGCCTGTCTTTGTCTTGGCATTTGCTACAATGAGGTATTACCTAAATTGATTTCCCCTCTGGAGACTGGTAAGATTCACCAATTAACGTAACAAATCTAGTTTTTTTTTTTCTTTTTTAACAAGAGACATCATCTATACTGTAACAAATTACTTGGCCACTAGTAACTTTCTGCAACTGGTAGCCCTTTCTCATTGGGTCAGTGTGGGCACTGAAAAATAAGATTTTTGGTTCCAAACGGGGAAAAGTCAATTTAGTCTTAAAAAGTTTTTACATCCTAAAGTCACCCAGTCTTTATGAGACTTCCTGATGGATTCAGGTTCCAGTAACCCCTCTCGTCATTTCCTCTGTGCATCAGTTAAAAAAAAAAAAAAAAAAAAAAACAGAGGAAAAAAGCAAAGGACGCCCTAAACCTCAACCTGAAGCGATCCAGCATGGTTACAGCCACCTCTTTTTAATTGCCCTCTAAAAGCTTGATGGCAGTTTCTGGGTGCTTTCAAACAAGTATTGTCAGTGAATTAGACTGTCGGGGACTCGCCCTAGACACAGACTCATTCTGCTCTCATTTTACAGAGAGGCCTCGAGATGGTAAGGCGACTTGCTGGGCTAAAGGGATAGGAAGAGAAAGTGGGTTCCTAGTCAGGAGAGTTAAACCGTTACTCTGAACGTCTTGGATGTGGTCACTGCATTTCTGTCTCACTGGAGTTTTCCAAATACAGTAAGAGGTCTTGTCTTGAAACTGTTGTCAGTTTCCAATCCTATAATGAAAGGCTTCAGGACTTCAGGCCTAGACTAGCAGACACGGAAGCATGGAACAAGTTTTCTGGAGAATTTGATTTGCTTATTTTTCCATTGTCAGGGAAATAGATGACCTGTCATATTAAAAAAAAAAAAACAAGATTATAGAATTTGACATTATTAAGCCAATAAAAACAATACTCCCATTTTAATTCAGTTCTGCCCCAGACATGCAAACTTCCTCATTACTATATAATATCAGTGACCCTCAAGTAAAAATTCATAAATGTCTTGTAAGATGTAAAAAATATATAGGGAAAGAAAAAGACAGCTAGTTTAGCTTTCATTCAGTAATGCCACCCCAGAATTTATCAATAGAAGCAAAAAGTGTTCCGTGATAGCAATCCTAAATGGCTAACTAAGGTCTGGTTTAGTAATGAAATGGTACAACAGTGATGTGGAGTTTTTGGCCTTTAAAAAATTTAATAAGTATCATTGCAAAGACATGAGAAAGTTTGCTACTCAAAGTGTAACCCCTAACCAGCAGCTAATCACTGGAGTCTGGTTACAGATACAGTGCTTGGATTTCTGAACTTCAGCTAAATTAGTCTGAATTTTAACAAGATTCCTAAGGTAATTTATGCTTATTAAAATTTGTTTCTGTTTGTCACTCAGTCGTGTCTGACTCTTTGCGACCCCATGGACTGCAAGCATGCCAGGCTTCCCTGTCCTTCACCATCTCCTAGAGCTTGCTCAAACTCATGTTCGTCGAGTCGGTGATGCCACCAACAATCTCATCTGTTGTCCCCTTCTCCTCCTGCCCACAATCTTTCCCAGCATCAGGGTCTTTTCCAATGAGTCAGATCTTCGCATCACGTGGCCAAAGTATAGGAACTTCAACTTCAGCATCAGTCCTTTCAATGAATATTCAGGGTTGATTTTCTTTAGGATGGACTGGTTGGATCTCCTTGCAGTCCAAGGGACTCTCAGGCGTCTTCTCCAACACCACAGTTGAAAAGCCTCAATTCTTTGGCGCTCAGCCTTCTTTATGGTGGAACTCTCACATCCATACATGACTACCGGAAAAACCATAGCTCTGACTACATGGACATTTGTCAGCAAAGTAATGTCTGCTTTTTAATAGTCTGTCTAGATTTGTTGTAGCTTTTCTTCCAAGGAGCAAGCATCTTTTAATTTCATGGCTGCAGTCACCATCTGCAGTGATTTTGGAGCCCAAGAAAATAAACCCTCTCACTGTTTCCCCATCTATTTACCATGAAGTGATGGGACCAGATGCCATGACCTCAGTTTTTTGAATGTTGAGTTTTAAGCCAACTTTTTCACTCTCCTCCTTCACCTTTAGATCCTCTTCACTTTCTTCCATAAGGGCGGTATCATCTGCATATCTGAGGTTATTAATATTTCTCCTGGCAATCTTGATTCCAGCTTGTTCTTCATCCAGACCAGCACTCCCCATGATGTACTCTGCATTCAAGTTAAATATTTAAGTAGGGTGACAATATACAACTTTGATATGCTCCTTTCTCAATTTTGAATCAGTCTGTTGTTCCACGTATGATTCTGTTGCTTCTTGACCTGCATACAAGTTTCTCAGGAGGCAGGTAAGGTGGTCTTGTATTCCCATCTCTTTAAGACTTTTCCACACTTTGTTGTGATCCACACAGTCAAAGGCTTTAGCGTAGTCAATGAAGCAGAAGTAGATGGTTTTTTTGGAACTCTCTTGATTTTTCTATGATCCAATGGATGTTGGCAATTTGATCTCTGGTTCCTCTGCCTTCTCTAAAATTGCCTTGAACATCTGGAATTTCTTAGTTCACGTACTGTTGAAACCAAGCTTGGAGAATTTTGAGCATTACTCCGCCAGCATGTGAAATGAGTGCAATTGTGTTGTAGTTTGAACATTCTTTGGCATTGCCCTTCCTTGGGACTAGAATGAAAACTGAACTTTTCCAGTCTCATGGCCACTGCTGAGTTTTCCAAATTTGCTGGCGTATTGAATGCAGCACTTCCACAGCTTTATCTTTTAGGATTTGAAATAGCTCAGCTGGAATTCCATCTCCTCCACTAGCTTTGTTCATAGTGATGCTTCCTAAGGCGCACTTGACTTCACATTCCCAAGATACCTGTCTCTAGGTGAGTGATCACACCATCATGGTTACTTTGGTCATTAAAATCTTTTTTTGTATAGTTCTTGTGTACTTTTGTATAGATCTGTGTATTCTTGCCACCTCTTCTTAATATCTTCTGCTTCTGCTAGGTCCTTACCATTTCTGTCTTTTATTGTGCCCATCATTGCATGAAATGTTCCCTTGGTATCTCTAATTTTCTTGCAGAGCTCTCTAGTCTTTTCGATTCTATTGTTTTCCTCTGTTTCTTTGCATTGTTCACTGAGGAAGGCTTTCTTATCTCTCCTTGCTATTCTCTGGAACTCTGCATTCAGATGGATGTATATTTCTTTTTCTCCTTTACCTTTTACTTCTCTTCATTTCTCAGCTATTTGTAAGGCCTCCTCAGGCAACCATTTTGCCTTTCTTTCTCTTGGGCATGGTCTTGATCACTGCCTCATATGCAATGTAGATGAACCTCTGTCCATAGTTTCTCAGGCACTCTATCAGATCTAATCCCTTGAATTTATTTGTCACTTCCACTGTATAATTGTAAGGGATTTGATTTAGGTCATACCTGAATGGTCTAGTGGTTTTTCCCTACTTCAAGTTAAGTCTGAATTTGGCAATAAGGAGTTCATGATCTGAGCCATAGAAATAGGAAGTCAGGAAACACCTGGAGTAACAGGCAAATTTGGCCTTGGAGTACAGAATGAACTAGAGCAAAGCTAAGAGAGTTTTGCCAAGAGAATACACTGGTCATAGCAAACACCCTCTTCCAATAATACAAGAGAAGACTCTACACATGGACATCACCAGATGGTCAACACCGAAATCAGATTGATTATATTCTTTGCAGCCAAAGATGGAGAAGCTCTATACAGTCATCAAAAACAAGACCAGGAGCTGACTATGGCTCAGATCATGAACTCTTTATTGCCAAATTAAGACTTAAATTGAAGAAAGTATGGAAAACCACTAGACCATTCAGGTATGACCTAAATCAATCCCTTATGACTATACAGTGGAAGTGAGAAATAGATTTAAGGGACTAGATCTGACAGAGTGCCTGATGAACTATGGACGGAGGTTTGTGACATTGTACAGGAGATGGATCAAGACCAGCTCCATGGAAAAGAAATGCAAAAAAGCAAAATGGCTGTCTGAGGAGGCCTTACAAATAGCTGTGAAAAGAAAAGCGAAAAGCAAAGGAGAAAAGGAAAGATACATCCATTTGAATGCAGAGTTCCAAAGAATAGCAAGGAGATAAGAAAGCCTTCCTCAGTGATCAATGCAAAGAAATAGAGGAAAACAACAGAATGGGAGAGGCTAGAGATCTCTTCAAGAAAATTAGAGATACCAAGGGAACATTTCATGCAAAGATGGGCTCAATAAAAGACAGAAATGGTAAGGACCTAGCAGAAGCAGAAGATATTAAGAAGAGGTGGCAAGAATACACAGAAGAACTGTACAAAAAAGATCTTCACGACCCAGATAATCACAATGGTGTGATCACTCACATAGAGCCAGACATCCTGGAATGTGAAGTCAAGTGGACCTTAGGAAGCATCACTACAAACAAAGCTAGTGGAGGTGATGGAATTCCAGTTGAGCTATTTCAAACCCCGAAAGGTGATGCTGTGAAAGTGCTGCACTCAGCATGCCAGCAAATTTGGGAAACTCAGCAGTGGCCACAGGACTGGAAAAGGTCCGTTTTCATTCCAATCCCAAAGAAAGACAATGCCAAAGAATGCTCAAACTACCATACAATTGCACTCATCTCACACACTAGTAAAGTCATGCTCAAAATTCTCCAAGCCAGGCTTCAGCAGTATGTGAACTGTGAACTTGCAGATGTTCAAGCTGGTTTTAGAAAAGGCAGAGGAACCAGAGATCAAATTGCCAACATCCACTGGATCATCGAAAAAGCAAGAGAGTTCCAGAAAAACATCTATTTCTGCTTTATTGACTATGCCAAAGCCTTTGACTGTGTGGATCACTATGGAACATTCTGAAAGAGATGGGAATACCAGACCACTTGACCTTTCTCTTGAGAAACCTGTATGCAGGTCAGGAAGCAATAGTTAGAACTGGACATGGAACAACAGACTGGTTCCAAATCAGGAAAGGAGTACATCAAGGCTGTATATTGTCACCCTGCTTATTTAACTTCTATGCAGAGTACATCATGAGAAATGCTGGACTGGAAGAAGCCCAAGCTGGAATCAAGATTGCCAGGAGAAATATCAGTAACCTCAGATATGCAGATGACACCACCCTTATGGCAGAAAGTGAAGAGGAACTAAAAAGCCTCTTGATGAAAGTGAAAGAGGAGAGTGGAAAAGTTGGCTTAAAGCTCAACATTCAGAAACTAAGATCATGGCATCTGGTCCCATCACTTCATGACAAATAGATGGGGAAACAGTGGAAACAGTGTCAGATTTTATTTTGGGGGGCTCCAAAATCACTGCAGATGGTGATTGCAGCCATGAAATTAAAAGACACTCCTTGGAAGGAAATTTATGACCAACCTAGACAGCATATTGAAAAGCAGAGACCTTACTTTGCTAACAAAGGTCCGTCTAGTCAAGGCTATGGTTTTTCCAGTAGTCATGTATGGATGTGAGAGTTGGACTGTGAGGAAAGCTGAGCATCAAATAATTGATGCTTTTGAATTGTGGTGTTGAAGAAGACTCTTGAGAGTCCCTTGGACTGCAAGGAGATCCAACCAGTCCATCCTAAAGGAGATCAGTCCTGGGTGTTCATTGAAGGACTGATGTTGAAGCTGAAACTCCAATACTTTGGCCACCTCATGCGAAGAGCTGACTCATTGGAAAAGACCCTGATGCTGGGAAGGATTGAGGGCAGGAGGAGAAGGGGATGACAGAGGATGAGATGGCATCACTGACTCAATGGACAAGAGTTTGGGTAGACTCCAGAGTTGATGATAGACAGGGAAGCCTGGCGTGCTGTGATTCATGGGGTCGCAAAGAGTTGGACATGACTGAGTGACTGAACTGAACTGATCTGAGCCACAGTCAGCCCCTAGTCTTGTTTTTGCTGACTGTATAGAGCGTCTCCATCTTTGGCTGCAAAGAATATAATCAATCTGATTTCAGTATTGACCATCTGGTGATATCCATATGTACAGTCATCTATTGTGTTGTTGGAAGAGGGTGTTTGCTATGGCCAGGGCATTCTCTTGGCAAAACTGTTAGACCTTGATCTGCTTCATTTTGTACTCCAAGGCCAAACTTGTTACTTCAGGTATCTTTTGACTTCCTACTTGTGCATTCCAGTCCCCTATGATGAAAAGGATATCTTTTTTTGGTGTTAGTTCTAGAAGGTCTTGTAGGTCTTCATAGAAACGTTCAACTTCAGCTTCTTTGGCATTACTGATTGGGGCATAGACTTGGATTACGGTGATATTGAATGGTTTGCCTTGGGAAAGAACAGAGATCATTCTGTCATTTTTGAGATTGCACCCAAGTACTGCATTTCAGACTCTCTTGTTGACTATAAGGGCTACTCCATTTCTTATAAGAGATTTCTGCCCACAGGAGTAGATATAATTGTCATCTGAATTAAATTCACCTATTCCGGTCCATTTTAGTTCACTGATTACTAAAATGTCAATGTTCACTCTTGCCATCTCCTGTTTGACCACTTCCAATTTACCTTGATTCAGGGACCTAACATTCCAGGTTCCTATGCAATATTGTTCTTTACAGGATCGGACTTTACTTTCACCACCAAAGATATCCACAGTGGGGCATTGTTTCCCTTTTGGCTCAGCCTCTTCATTCCTTCTGGAGCTATTTATCTGCTCTTCTACAGTAGCATATTGGGCACTACCAACCTGGGGAGTTCATCTTTCAGTGTCCTATCTTTTTGCCTTTTTATACTGTTCATGGGGTTCTCAAGGCAAGAAGACTGAAGTGGTTTGCCATTCCCTTCTTCTGTGGACCACATTTTGTCAGACCTCTCCACCATGACCCGTCCGTCTTGGGTGGCCCTAAACATAATGGCTCATGGTTTCATTGAGTTAGATGAGGCTGTGATCCATGTGATTGTGGTTTTCATGCTTTCCACCCTTGAGGGATGAGGACAACAGGCTCATGGAAACTTTCTGATGCAAGGGACTGGCTGTGGGGAAAACTGGGTCTTGCCCTGATGGGCAATGTCATGCTCAGTAAGTCTTTAGTCCAATTTTCTGCTGATGGATGGGGCTGTGTTCCCTCCCTGTAGTTTGGCCTGAGGTCAAACTATGGTAGGGATAATGGCAATAATGTTGACCTCCTTCAAAAGGACTTAGCATACCACAGTTCCCAAGATTGTTGTATTCAGTGCCCCTGACCCTGCAGCAGGCCACTGTCGACTCACGCTTCTGCTGGACACTCCTGGACACTCATAGGCAAGTCTGGTTCACTCTCTTGGGGGGTCACTGCTCCTTTCTCCTGGGTCCTAGTGCACACAAGGTTTTGTTATGTCCTCCAAGAGTCTTTCCCAGTCCTAGGGAAGTTCTGTAATCAAATCCCACCGGTCTTCAAAGTCAAATTCCCTGGAGGTTCTCCCTTTGCTTGATCCCCAGGTTTGGAAATCTGTTGTGGGCCCTAGAACTTCTGCAACGGTGCCAGAACTTCTTTGGTATAATTGTGCACCAGTTTGTGGGTTGTCTGCAGTGGCTGTATCGTGGGGCTAACGGCAGCCTCCTTCAAGAGGATTTCTGCCACACGCCGCACCAGAGCCCCTGTCCCTGTGGCAGGTTACATCATTTAATAAATTTCTTGGGGTGGGGGGAGTACTGATTTACTGTTTTTCAAAAAAGTATGTTTATGTGGTCCGGCATTGGGAGGTTCTTAGAAAAAAATTAAAGTAGTTAAACTGGAGATATCTCTCCTACCCACACATAGTGCCTGAGCAGCGCTAAGTCCTCAGTAAGTGACAGCAGTCAGAAATATGATGCCATGTGGGCTGTTCCTTCCCTTCTTTCCTCTCTCCCTCCTTCCTTCCCCTCCCCTTTCTTTCTTTTTAAAAGGTGTTCCTTCATGTCCTTGTTAATTCATATCTTAGAAACCTAAAAGACAGTAAGGGAATTAACATGTTTCCTTTTCAACCAGATATTAAAATTGATTAAGTCATGTTTTGCTTTTTGCTTCAGCTATCAGGAAGCGGGGAACTATATTTAATACTCAGTACACTAATTCTATTAGCCCAGATTTCTGTAATATTTGTTTTCCTCTCTTTGTCTTTTATATTTCATTAGGTTTTTCCACTATGTCTTTTATAAATCTTCTGAAAATAAGGGTCCAAATTACAATAATGACTTCTAAAAACAGTCTGTTCTTGTTGGCCAGGCTCCACAAAAAGATGAGTTTATGAAACCACCTGCCTGTTTTAAATTATTCTCTCCCTGTGTTTTTCCCACTTCCCAAGACACAAGTAAAACTAGAGGATTCCTGCTTGCCCCTTAGTGACAGTCTCCTTTGCCAGCTAGGCCATGCCCCCTCGCACCCGCACTCCACACTCATCCCCCTGCCCCTCTCTCCCTAGGTCCTGGAGCCCGGCCTCATGAGTCATTCTGCAAGGCCACAGCACTTCCAAAGGCACACAGAGCACCCTCCAATGGAATTACTCACCAATGCTCCAGCTGCTTTAGACTTCCTCTGCAATGAAAAAGAGAACAAACAGAACCTGTTTACAATCAAGCCTTGTTTTCAGGCTGATTGCCTGCACACTATTCCCTCTCCAAACAAGTTCAGATGCCTTCTCTTCACTATCAGAAAAGCTTGCCCTTTTTGTTCATAATGTTTATGAGCTTGTGCTTCCATATCGTGTGATCATCTCCCTTAATAGACTTGAGGTCCAAATGTAGACTTCCTCCCTCACTGTACCTCTGGGCCAGCAGGTGTCAGGGGAGAGGGCTGGGCAGATGGATGATAAAACGAGTGGAGGTACTGAAAAGACAGAACGTGGAGAGAACTAACATTCAGCCACCACCTACAATATGCAGGTATTGCTGGTGTTTTATATACACCATCTAATCCTCAGCACTATGTTTTTTTAACGACTTCTTTTGTTTTTGGCTACGTTGAGTCTTCCTAGCTGCACACGGGCTTCCTCTGGTTGCGGCAAGTGGGGGCTACTCTTCACTACAGTTCGCAGGCTTCTCACAGAGGTGGTTTCAGAGCATGGGCTGTAGGTTTCAGCAGTTGTGGCTCTCAGGCCTTAAAGTGTGGGCTCAGTAATTGTGGTGCATGGGCTTAGTTAGTTGCTCCACTGCATGTGGGATCTTCCTGGACCAGGGATTGAACCCGTGTCCTCTGCATTGGCAGGTGGATTCTTAACCACTAGGCCACCAGGGAAGCACTTTGATTTTTTTTATTGAGATATGATTTACTAACAAAATTTACTCCTTTAAAGTGTACAAGATGGTGGGTGTTAGTGTATTCACTACATTATGCAACTATCACCGCTGATTCTAGAAATTTTCATCACTGCCCCAAAAAACCCTGTGACTTTTAGCGATAACTCCCAATTCCCCTCTCTTCTCAGCCCCAGGGAATTACTAAAATTTACTTTCTGTCTCTATGGATTTTCCTCTTCTGAACATTTTATATAAAACAGATCATACAAGATCTAGTCTTTTTTTATCTGGCTTCTCTTACTTAACAATGTTTTCTTCCACCTTGTAGCAATTACCAGTACTTCATTTCCTTTATGGCTGAAGAATAACTCACTGTACAGATATACACATTTTGTCATTCAGTCATCAGTAGATACGTGACTCTTAAAGCTACTATGAACATTTGCACACAAGTTGTTGTGGGCACATATGTTTTCAATTTCCTTGCAGATATGCCTAAGATTGGAACTGCTGGGTCACATGGTAACTCTGTTTAATCATTTGAAGAGCTGTCATTCTGCTTTCCACAGCAACTGCATGATTTTACGTTTTCTCTAGCAATGTGTGAAAATTTCAATTTCTTCACATGCTCATCAATACTTGATATTATTCATCTTTTCTGTTACAGACATCCTAATGTGTATAAAGTGGTATCTCGTTGTTTTGACTTGCATTTTCCTAATGGTTAGTGATGTTAACTATTTTTTCATATGCTTTTTAGCCATTTGTATATCTTACTTGATGAAAAGTCTATTCAAATCCTTTGCCCATTTAAAAAATTGGGTTATTTTTATTGTTATTGTTGAGTTACAAGAGTTCTTAATATATTCTGGAACTAGAATTATGATTATGACTTACAAATATTTTCTCCCTATCCATGGGTTGCCTTGTCACTTTCATTATGGTATCCTTTGAAGCACAGAGTTTTTCCTTTTCATGAAATCCAGTTTATTTCTTTTTTCCTTTTGGTACTTGTGCATTAGATGTCAAATGTAAGAAATCATTGCCTAATCCAAGGTTTTCTCCAGGAGTTTTATAATTTTGTATCTTACATTTAAGTCTTTGATCCATTTTGAGTTAATTTCTGTATATGATGTGTGGTAGGTGGCCCAACTTTATTCTTTTGCACATAAATATCTGGTTACCCAGCACCATTTATTGAAAAGACTATTATTTTCCCCATTAAGTGGTCTTGGCACCCTTGTTGAAAATCAGTCAGTCGTATGCTTGATTTTATTTCTGGACTCTCTATTTTATTCCATTGTCTATCCTTATGCCAGTATCACCCTGACTTGATGATTGTACCTTTCTAGTAAGTTTTGAAATCAGGACATGTGTGTCTTCCATTTTTGTTTTTCTTTAAGATTATTTTGGCTATTCTGAGTCTCTTGCATTCCAAATGACAAGCTGATCCTAAAATCAAGCCAGCTGAAATTTTGATAAAAATAGCATTAAGTCTGTAGACCAGTTTGTGGAATATTGCCATCTCATCAACATTAAGTCTTCTGATCCATGAACATGGATATTCCCATTTATCTAGGCCTTTAAACATGTTTTTTTTTAATTTTCACATACAAGTTTTACTTTTTATTAAATTTATTCCCAAGTATTGTATTCTTTTTGTTGCTATCATCAATGAAATTGTTTTTAATGTCATTTTCAGATTGTTCATTGTTAGTGTATACAAATACAGTATATTTTTATATATTGTTCTTATATTCTGCAACCTTGCTGAAGTGTGCATTAGCTTTAATATTTTTTTAGTGGATTATTTAGGATTTTCCATATACAAAATCATGTCATCTGCTAATGGAGATGGTTTTACTTCCTCTCCAAACTAGATTTCTTTTATTTCTTTTTCTCGCCCAGTTTCCCTGGCTCTAATCTCTAGTACAGTCTTCAGTCGAAGAACAGACAGCCTTATCTTGTTCCTGAGTATAATCTTGTAAAGTAGGTATTTTTTAACAAGTGAGGAAAAACCTGCCTCCTACCCGCTAATGAGGGGAAATGAGGCTCAGATCAGAAAATGGATATATGGAGAATCCCAAGGTGACTCTAATCTACGGGAGCTAGGCTCCCATCTCCTAAAGTCCAGGAGCCATCACATCTGTGCCCTCACCTGCCTTTCCTCCTTCCAGAGCAACTCATCCCTCTGCTCCCCTATTGCTTCTCTCTCTACCAGCAGACTCTCCTGTTATTTCAAGACCCAGCCTCAGTGCTGCCTTCCACAGGAAGGCCACACCTAGCTCCCCAGGCTGGACCAGGGCTCTCTCCCCTGTAGACCCTGAGAGTGCAGGGGGACGAGGGACACCCTTCTATCACAGACAGCCTCTGCCACATAGATCTGTCCATGTCTCATCACATGCCAGCCTGCAACCCTCCACTGACCCTTGGGCTCTGGGACAAGAGCTGTGTTTGGTTGGTCTTGGTGTCACCTCCCTGGGGTGGAGAGAATTACCTTTTCCATCAGCCTTATAGTCATCAGGGAGCAGCTTGTCCTGGCGGTAGCCCAGCACAAAGGCCAAGAAGGAGAGGATGAGAGCATCTCCAATGCTGAGGATGGCAAGCATGAAGGCCCAGCGGATGGTGCAATGACCCAGCGTGTATTTGCCTGTCTGCTCCCCACACATGCGCCGTACCTCACTTGAGTCCCAGCCGTCTGGGTAGACCAGGCAGCCGATCATCAGGCCTGTGGCTGAGGAGGCAGAGGAGGTGTAGATGGCGTCAGGCTGGGGAAGCTCAGTCTGCTCCCTCCCTCCTGGCACTGCTGTCACCTTGCCACCTCCCTTCTTATGTTAACAGCCTTGAGAGGCACAAGAAGCAGCTCCTGACACCCTTCTTGTAGAACAAAGAGGAGAAAACTGAGGCTCCAAGAGCTAAAGCCATCTGCCCCTGGGAGCCACTGGTCAGGGGTGAAGGCTCAGAGCAGAGCTCCTCAGCCCCAGGAGGTTCTGCCATGGCACCAGGTAGTCCTGCCAGGCCCTCAGCTGTGCCCCTCTCTTTGAACTTGATGAGGTACCAGCTTCAAAGTCTCCCCAAAATCCAGTTCCAGCCGAGAACTCATCACTCCTAAGATGTACTTTTGTTCAAAACCTTGCATCTCTGAAATAAGTGTAATAAAAAAATTTTAGGCTATAACTTGATTAGAAGCTTTTTCTCCTTTTTACAGCACATCGAATAATGATGTGTCCTACAACGCAGGTATTTTAGATTGAGTACAGGAAGTTTTCCAGCCCCATCTCTGGCTGCTTCCTTCATGAACCTTCCATTCAAGCAAATAGGTCTCCACACCTTTACCCACTACATCACAGGGCAGTTGTCCACACCTCCCTGAATGTGTTTAAAATGTTGATTCCCAGATCAGCGTTGGGCTCAGGAATCCCTTCTTTAAAAGCACTCTTCCGGGTGATTCTCTCAATAGTAAAAGCTAGGGAACACTAGAGCCGACTGCTTGGCTCTCAAGCCCAGCTCTTTGCTAGCTGGCTGTGTGACTTGGAGCAAGCTACATAAGCTTTTGTGCCTCAGTTTTTTTCATCTGTGAAATGAGGATAATAGTATCTGCCTGTTCGGATTGCAGTGAGGCTCAAATGAGCTAATACTGGAGAAGCGCTCAGAAGAGCTCCTGACACACAGTTGGCATTTCCTGAGAGACAGCTCATGTGCCACACTGTGCTCTCATTTATTTAGTACCGACAGCCAAACATTTCTTCTTCCCCACCTTCCCTCCACCTTTCCCACCAAACTTCCACCCCACCTTGGCCACTCAGACAGGTACCTATTCCTGGGATGTGACCGGGGCAACCTCCGGGACCTCCAGACACAGGGCATCTTCCCTTAGCTGTGCTACAGTCTCATCCCTGGCCCTCCTTTCACAGGAGCCGAGGCTCTTTAGCCCCACCGGTGCCCTATCCAGGAGCCCCGTGAAGAAGCACCTCACAGGACCCAAAGTCACCGCCTAGGGCTCAGCTTGTTCTTGCAAGGAAGGTCAGCAGATCAAACAAAAGCACAACAAAGAATTAAGATCAATACACCAATATACCAGACCCCACCTCCCCACCTAGATGAATGCCTCCTTTCGTTTTTCTCTAGGAGGAAGGAGCTGATGTATTAATAGACTTCTCTTATAGATCACAAAATACTTTATATACCATTTTTCTGTCAATCCTTACAACAGTTCTGGGAAGTAGGCCATGTGTTAATATCCCATTTTACAAATTAGAAAACTGAGGTCCCAGAGAAACCAAGTGAGTTACCCAGTCCTTTAGCTATGGCAGAGCCAAGACCTGCACCCACAACTCCTGACTTTCTTGGCTTCAAAGTTAATTCCCCTCAGACTCTCAGACCAACATTTCTCCAAAGAGCTGAATGTATTTAGCGGTGACATTTCAGACTCTGACAAACAGGAAGACAGGGTGGTTACCTTAGGGGTTACCCTCCCTGAACCCTTTGGGAAAACCTGTGGTCCCCCACTTGGTGTGTGATGAGTCCTCTGGGACCTGGCATGGTCTCTTTCTCTTGTAGCACCTCCCTGTAGCGGTTTCAGAAAAGAGCCCAGGGTCTCTGACTTGGAAACAGGTTGTTTCTATGGGTGCCACAGTGCTCTATGAGCACCCCACCCATCCACCCAGTAGGGGGATCCACCCCACTGTGGTGTCTCAGGGTTCTAAACAGAGGCCAGCGTGGTATTCTCAAGCAAGTTATCATTTCTGACTTCCAGTCTCTTGCTGGGAAAATAAGGATAATAATACCTGACTCAGAGCAGGGTTATGAGGAATCAAATGTGATTAAGTGTTTACTGCAGTGTCTGGTATATGGTAAGTGGCCAGTTAATGTTAGTTGTTGCTATTATTATTGGCACTAAAGTCGGATGGAAGCAGCCTCAATGGATGTTGCTGTCATTAGAGCTGTTCACAAATATTCAAGGTACATAATAGGATTATACTTCCTTGCCTCTCTCCCTTGAAGTTGTGTGCATGTGTGCATGCCTTCTCAGTTGCTCAGTCTAACTCTTTGTGACCCCATGGAGTATAGCCTACCAGGCTCCTCCATCCATGGAATTTTCCAGGCAAGAATACTAGTGCAGGTTGCCATTTCCTGCTCCAGAGTATCTTCCTGACCCAGGGATCAAACTCGAATCTCCTGCATCTCCTGCCTTGGTGGGCAGATTCTTAACCACTGAGCAACCTGGGAAGCCCCTCTTGAAGTTAGGCTAGGTCATAAAAATTGCTTCAGCCAATAAAATGTGAGCAGAGATGCTGTGCACTTTTCCAGGCCAGAGCATTTAACTGCTGTTGGAGACTTTCCAGAGCCCCCTTTCTCTTTGCAATGATGACAGCTGATGCTCCATCAGCCTGGGCTCTGGAAGAGAACAGTGAGAGCAAAACCCTTCACTGACCCTCAACGAGCGTGTACTGTGATCAGGAAATAAACCTTTGTCTTAAGCCACGAAGATTTGGGGGTTGCTACTGTAGCGTCACCCCATCCATCCCTGAATGAAAAAGCTGTTTTGGGTTTTTCACATTTACTGAGCACCTACCACATGTCAGGCCTTGTGCAAGATGCATTATAACATCCCATTCCTGCAAGAACCCTGTGATGGGGGTATTTCTGCTGTCTTTGACAGATGAAGTTACCAGCACTCAGAGAGATGTGCTCTACTTGTGTTTTTAGGAGCTGGGACCATCTCAGCCTATACCTGACATCCAGAAGCTCAATTAACTTAAAGTGGCAGCTCCTCACTGCCCCACTCATCAGTCCTCTTTCTGTTCTGTGCCCTTCCCTGGTCCTTAATCTTGTCAAGATTAAGCTAACTGGTTTAGGGCTCCTCAAATGGAGGAATCTCTCAGCAGCTGGCTGTGGGACACACCTCCTCCTCATCCCTCCCTTTGCGCCCCACCCCCCACCGCCTTTCCCCAGGACCAAAGAATGGAACACGACACCACCTTTGTTCTCCCCCAACATAAATGTTTCATAGGATGGCACCCAGCCACCTCTGCTATCAGTGTCTTCAGCTCCGTGACCCAGACAAGAATCTGACTCAAATGGCCTGGTGATCCCTCCCCCACCCAGACCCTCCCAGCACTGCCTGTTCAGCAAATGGCACCTGTTGCAGGAGGTTGGGGGAGTGGCTCAGTGTAGAGAATGAGAGGGAGGGTGGTGTTTCCAGCATCCCATTGCTCTGGAGGACCAGCTAGCAAGCATGCCAGGGTCCATTCTGCTCCTCTTTGTCACAAAACTGCTAAATCTTCATTCTCCCCTCTCTCTCCCCACTGCCCACCAAGACTTGGCTCATCTCTGCCCCAGCCTCTCCCTCACTGTTTAGAGAGACTACAGAGAAAGGGAGATGGCAGGGGGATTGGGAAGGCAGCTGTGGAACCAGATCAGTAGCCTGGGTACAAGATTCAGAGTTTGAAGGTTCTGTCTCTCACGACCTGTGTGCTAAAATACAAGTTACCTGCTAGAAGCCTCATCTATCAGATGGGAGGAAAACCTACCTCACTGTGTCATGATGAGGCTCCTCATCTAGTTCTTGGGACTCACTGCCATAATTCTCCTATTTCCTTGGTTGCCAGGTGATCTATTACAGTCTTGGCTAAGTCTTGTCTTCTCTCAGCCTCAGATCCCCCCATTTATAGTTGGGGAGAGGATGCTGTAGCTCTCTAGAGCCCCCTCCAACTCTGACTGTCCAAAGTTTATGTGTTTGGTTGTCTGGGATTCAGTTCCCTGTTTCATTCCCCCTGCTAAGGATAACACTGCTTCTCATTCTAACCAACGATGTCAAGATGATTTCATTCTAGTCTGCAGTCCCCAACAAGGCTCCTGGACATCTCCCTCGTATGGACAGTCTGTGTGTCATGCTTGGAGTGAGGAGGGACAAAGGGCTGCAGGACAAGGTCTTAGGTAGGCATCCTTTCCTGGGCTCTAGAGGATAGCAGGACCAGCTGACCCCAGAACCCAGATGGCTGTCTATAGCCAGAAGCAGGAAAAGAGGGTCAGAGGAGGCCTTGCCTCTGAGCGTCACAAGTAGCCACCCATCCCACATAGTTCTAAAAGACCCTACTCCCCTCCCCCACACAAAATATCACCTCCATTCATTGCCTAAAGTGCTCACACTTGCTGTATCAAGGATGGAATCCTGGAATTAGGGGACAAAGACTTACACTCTACCATGAGTGATTTGCTCCTGGGCAAGTCACTTCCCCTCTCTGGACCTCAGTTCCTGATCTATAAGATGAGAGAGTTGAACCATTTGATCTTTACGGTCTTTTTGGTCTCAGCCATCCTGAGACTTGCTACTCTTCAGAAGCATCTGAAGAGCACAGAGTATGGCTGGTCTATACAGGAAAACAGTTGAGTCGGAGACTCAGCAACTCCAGGGAAGGTGGGATGGTGCACCTGCCTCTGTGGCCTTGGAGTGGGGCAAGGGGCTCCCTGCCCTCCCACTATCCCTGCTCACCCGCAGCCAGCTGCATCCACGCACAGATCTTGTAGACAGTGGCCGTGTTGCAGACGAAGAACAGGCTGAAGCAGATGATGGAGCCAATGATGAGGAACATGGCCAAGGCCACGAAGAACATGGCAGTCTTGAAGGCTCTAGAAGGGATAGAGGAGAAGTCCAGCGGGCCACCCTTGCAGATTAGCTCAGAAGACAGCACGTTGCCCACGCAGTAGGAGAAAAGGCCAAAGTAGCCCGCCTGGGGCGTGTTGACGCTGTCACCGATCCAGTAGGGCTGGATAAAGAGCGCCATGACCAGCACGGAGAAGCAGATGGTGAGTGTGCCCCACATCACGCCCACGGCCCTCGAGTTGCGCACGTAGTTGGTGTGGTAGATCTTGGCTGCCTCCTGGGCAGGCAGCAACTTCACCATCGTGAGGGCGCTGGGTCCTGGGGTTAGTGGTTTTGCGAATGGATGGAGGCCCAGAAGTGGGTCGCCCCCTCAGCCGGTCGTGGGGAGGAGGCTGAGGTCAGGGAGGATGACCTTGGCTTCTCCAGGGGAAGCTTGTCCGGAGGGCTGTGTCCGCTCTGCTCGAGCCGGCCTGCTTCGGGTCTCCTGCCTGCTCCCAAACACGCCGGGGTCCCGGGGCTGCGGGCGCCACCCTGCCCCGCCCCCTTCCCGCGGAGAGCCCCAGGGAGCTCCGCCCCCTTCGCTCGTCCCGGCTCCGCCCCGCTCCCTTCACCGAGCGCGCAGCTTTCAGCACCGTGGCCAGCGCCTCGGGCCCCGCGGCGGAGGAGAGAGCGGATCGGCTCTCTCCACAGACTCGCGCCCGGGAATCAAGGCTCCTCTCCACCCTCCGCAGCGGGGCTGGCTAGGACCGAAAGGGAGCGGCTGTGGCTGTCGCCTTCCTCTCGCTCGGTGTCCTGCTGCCAAACCACTTCTGAAGCGCAGTCCCCAGCCCAGCCCATCTTTCCTTGGTTCCCTAGACGTCCTCCTGGAACTTCCAATCCCTCGGAGGCCAGCAAGGTCTTCCGGGTCACTGGTTTCTCCTCCCTATATCATTCAGGGGACAATTACTAAGAGCTTTCTGTGTACTGAGCCCTATGTTGAAGGCAAGAACCATACACTAAAAAGGACGGGGCCCCTGCCTCAAAGACAGTGAGGTTATTTATATATATGTAAATATATATTTGAAATGCAGACTGATAGGGTGATAATAGAAGCGACTACACAAAGCCCTTATGAGCCTTCTCAGACTTTGACATATGCTTTTTGTTCAATACAATGTCTTTCACCTCTTGTGTAAGTTTTTGTTGCATATTTCTTTTTAAATTTATTTTTATAAGTATAGTTGATTTATAATGTTGTGTTAATTTCTGCTGTGACTCAAAGTACATATGTAAATTCTTTTTATAGTCTTTTCCATTATGGTTTATCCCAGGAGATATATATATATATATATATATATATGTTTTATATATATATACACATATATATCTCTGTATATATATATATATTTAATTTACACGTGGGATCTTCTTGATGTGGCACATAGAATCTTTAGTTGTAGCATTCAAACTCTTCGCTTCGGCATGTGGGAGCAGAGATCCAACCCAGGCCCCCTGCATTCAGAGAATGGAGTCTTAGCCACTGGACCACCAGAGAAATCCCTATTCCAGGATATTGAATATAGTTTCCTGTTCTGTACAGTAGGACCTTCTTGTTTATCCATTCTATAGAATAGTTTGCCTCTGCTGCTGCTAAGTCGCTTCAGTCGTGTCCGACTCTGTGTGACCCCATAGATGGCAGCCCACCAGGCTCCTCTGTCCCTGGGATTCTCCAGGCAAGAACACTGGAGTGGGTTGCCATTTCCTTCTCCAATGCATGAAAGTGAAAAGTGAAAGTGAAGTCACTCAGTCGTGTCCTACTCTTAGCTACCCCATGGACTGCAGCCTACCAGGCTCCTCCATCCATGGGATTTTCCAGCAAGAGTATTGGAGTGGGGTGCCATTGCCTTCTCTGAGTTTGCCTCTAGTAACTCCAAATTCCCAGTCCATTCCTCCTCCACACCCTTGTGTATTCCTTTCCCCCCCCTTTTTCAAATACCTATATTTTTCCTAAATGTATAGGCAAATTCATGATTAATATACATACATAGGAAAATTCAAGAAAGTTCAGATCAGTTCAGTTCAGTTGCTCAGTCATGTCCCACTCTTTGTGACTGCATGAACTACAGCACACCAGGCCTCCCCTGTCCATCACCAACAACCGGAGTTTACCCAAACTCATGTCCATTGAGTCGGTGATGCCATCTAACCACCTCATCCTCTGTTGTCCCCTTCTTTTCCTACCTTCAATCTTTCCCAACATCAGGGTCTTTTCCAATGAGTCAGCTCTTCACATCAGGTGGCCAAAATATTGGAGTTTCAGCTTCTACATCAGTCCTTCCAGTGAACACCCAGGACCGATTTTCTTTAGGATGGACTGGTTGGATCTTCTTGTGGTCCAAGGGACTCTCAAGAGTCTTCTGCAACACCACGGTTCAAAAGCATCAATTCTTTAGTGCTCAGCTTTCTTTATAGTCCAACTCTCACATCCATACATGACGACTGGAAAAACCATAGCCTTGACTATATGGACCTTTGTTGGCAAAGTAACGTCTCTGCTTTTTAATATGCTGTCTAGGTTGGTCATAAATTTCCTTCCAAGGAGTGTCTTTTAATTTCATGGCTGCAATCACCATCTGCAGTGATTTTAGAGCCCAGAGAGATAAAGTCAGACACTCTTTCCACTGTTTCCCCATCTATTTCCCATGAAGTGATGGGACCAGATGCCATGATCTTAGTTTTCTAAATGTTGAGCTTCAAGCCAGCTTTTTCACTGTTCTCTTTTACTTTCATCAAGAGGCTCTTAAGTTCTTCTTTGCTTTCTGCCATAAACGTGGTGTCATCTGCATATCTGAGGTTATTGATATTTCTCCCAGCAATCTTGATTCCACCTTGGGCTTCTTCCAGCCCAGCGTTTCTCGTGATGTACTCTGCATATAAGTTAAATAAGCAGGGTGACAATATACAGACTTGACATACTCCTTTAGAGTGGTAACTTGAAAGTCAATAAATGTCTCATTTTCTTCTCTCATCTAAATAAAATGGATACTGGATGATTGATGTAAATTTAAAAGTTAAAATTATTGCACATCCCAGTTTGGGTTTGTTTGGGTTTTTTTTTTTTTTTTTTTTTTGGCCAAACTGCTGCATGGCTTGTGGGAGCCTTGTTCCCCAACCAGGGAGCGAACCCATGTCCCCTGCGTTGGAAATGCAGAATCTTAGCCACTGAACCACCAGAGCAGTTATAATTTGGGCATGTCTCTTAGGGAGAAAAAGGTGATCTGTGAGTTAGGCAGCCACAAGTGGAATGGAGGGTGTATCTATTGTTCATGTGTGCACAAAACCCTTCCCCTTTCTTTGGTAACAAAAACTTGGCTCTCTGTTTGAAGCACTGCCCCTGTCTGTTCCTTGAGGTCTGGGGGTGGGGGTGGGGGCTGTCTGCCTCAGGCAGGGCCCTGATCAGTGCAGATCATGGGCAGGGGGCTGGAATACTCAAACTAAGTCAGCCTGAGTCTCTCCATGGGGACTCGGGATCTTGAGTGGATTCTTTATCTGCTCCCCACGTGACTCCAGGGTTGTCACACATCTAACCTTGGTCGAGAGCTATGAGCCCCTTCCCGGAATTGAGCTGTCTGTGTTCATGGCTTAAGCAAAGGGAATGCACTATAGGGTAAGGTGGGGGCGGTTTCAGGTACCACAGGGGCAGGAGTGCGACAGCCATGAGAAGGGTGTGTGTGTGTGTGCACAACTCATCCGTGTAACAAGACCTGGGAATCCACCAGGAAGTCGAGGCATGGCTGTCTCTGCTTCTTCCCAAACGGCGAATCCATTCTTCCTCCCCTCTGCAGACCACTTTCTCCATTTCTTCATCAACACAGTAGAAAACTCCCTCCCTGGGCCTTCCTAGTTTCATGTTTCAGATCTGCTCAAAGGCAAGCTGTTGGGCACAAGCCTACCACTCAGGAAAGTGCCTTGGGTCAGATATTCATCCCTTGTCTAGTTCATCCGGTGGTGGGGAGCAAAGATGGGCTCATTTACTAACATGGTTGCCAAAAGCCCATTTTTGTGTGTCTGGGGTGGGTCTTGGAGAACGTGGACTGGGTGACACCCAAGAGGAATTTGACACATCTCTGGGTCTACAGCTGTTGTGCCCCAAACCCTCAGTGGGAGGCAAGGCACCACCCATCCCCACCTCCATCCCAGGTGGTAAGACTTGACCAGGGAGAATTCTACTTTTTTGTTTTTTAATTGTGGTACAGTATCTACATTACATACAGTAAAGTACTAAAACCTTAAGTATATGGTGAGATGGATTTTTACATGTGTTACCAACATCCCAGATGAAGATTTAGAACAATCCCAACACTATAGAGGCTTACTCCCTCCTGACCCCCCTCCCAGTCAACATCCCTCCCAGGGATAAACCCTGCAGACTTTTACCACCAAAGGTTAGGTTTTGATTTATTTATTTGTGGCTGTGCTGGGTCTTTACTGCTGTGCGGACTTTCCTCTAGTTGTGGCAAGCGGGGGCTACTCTCTAGTTGCAGTGTGAGGGCTTCTCATCGCAGTGGCTTCTCTTGATGCAATGGCTTCTCATTGCAATGACTCTAGGGCTCATGGGCTCAATAGTTGCAGCTCCCACACTTTAGAGCATAGGCTCAGTAGGTATGGCAAACGAGTTTAGCTGTTCCACAGCATGTAGGGTCTTCCCGGACCGTATCTCCTGCATTGGCAGGTGGACTCTCTACCACTGAAATACCAGGGAAGCCCCAGCATAGGTTAGTTTTGCCTCTTCTTGAATTTCATGTAGATGGAATCAAATAGTCTGTGTTCTTTCATCCATGGGTTTTCTCATTCAATATTATGGTGGATTTCTTTTTTTTTAAAGTGATTTATTTATTTGGCTGTGCTGGGTCTTAGTTGCAGCACTAGGGATCTTCGATCTTCATTGCAGCATGTGGAATCTTTTAGCTGTGGCATGTGAGATCTAGTTCCCTGAGCAGGGATAGAATACAGGCCCCCTGCATTGGGAGTGCAGAGTCTCAGCCCCTGGACCACCAGGGAAGTCCCTCATTCAACATTATGTATATGAGAGAAACACATATGATCGCATGTGGGAGTCAGAAATCGATTCTTTTTTGAGGGGGGGGGAAGCCAAAGCAAAATACTCTTTAGATTGGGGAAGCAGTGGTTAGATCATATGAGGTTTGGGTTCAAAAAAGCCCTTAACTACTTCTTGCTTCTATTTTGGAAGCACAAACATTATCAAAGTTCTTTTTGCTATATTCTTTGTTTGGAATGGAAAAATCTGCATTCTTTCACCTCTGGAAAGGTGGCTATGACCTGCTGGCATTACTAGGACTGATGCATTTTGATAGAAAGAGCTCTTTGGTTCCAGTTCCTTCCCCAGCCTCCTCGTCTGGACTTGGGAGAAGGAACAGTGCAGTGGGAAAGGGCCAGGATAAGCTCATGGGGAAAAGTGGTTGAAAACACTGAGCTCCATAAAAAAAAAAAATGAGAGAAGACAGTGTTTCTTTCATCCATGGCATTTCCAGGTCTCTGGAATTGGGTGGGCTTCTCTCATTTTGAGGATCTCCTGGCTGGTTCCTCCAGCTGCTCCTCTTTAGACCACCCTCAGTGCCATAAGGGTGAAGGAGGCAGGGGGTCGCTGTTGACTGAACACCCCCCATGTGTCAGGCACTTCTATGGGGTTTCACATACACTGTCTTATTCAATCCTGACCTTACTAAGAGCCATTGACCTCTTTGCCTCAATAAGAAAACTGAGGTTCACGGAGATTACAAATTTAAATAACCTGTCCAAGTTTGTGCAGCTAGTTATGGTGAGTTTTGAAGTCAGGTCTGTCTGGATAAAGGCAACCCAGTCTGGGGCCTCCCCAAGTTGGCCGTCTTCCACTTCCTGGGGTGGGGAAGGGGTGCTCTGCTACAATGGCCAGCCCTCCAGGGAAAGCTGCTCTGTCCCACACCTGAGCACACTCAGGCAGCTGTGCCCTTCCCAGCCTTCACCCCCAGCCAGCAGAGGCCCAGGGGACCTTTTCATCCTCAGCCAGGACTAGCAACCGCTCAGGCACACATGTGGCCTTGGGTAGGGGCCAGGGCGAGTGGAAGAGTGGAAGCTTTAATGAAAGAGGCGCGTCTTTAATGCTGGTTGCAGATATTAAGTGAAGTGGAAAGGAACCGGGAGAGAGTTGTTGGAGAAGGACCTCCTGAGAGTCCCTGAATCACTCCTACAGGCATCCCCCGGTGGGAGAGTGGGAGGGCGGGACACCCAGAGTGAGGCGGTACCCCCCTCCCCCCCCACCAGGGGCCACAGAGCCGGTCAGCCCCAGGGGCCTGGGACCCCTCCTTCCCTGAGCCTGATACTGCCAGATACTTGGGTTTGGGTGAGGTCAAAAGCGGGGCCCAGACTGGGGTGAGGCAAGAGAGGCGTCTAGGAAGGAAAGTTAAAGGAGGTGCTCACACTCTAGGTATCTCTGTTGCCTCACCCTAGTCCCAGAGGTGAATAACAGCAGTGAACATGTACTGCAGCTAATGTGTACTGCTCGTGTGCGGAGCCCCGTTCCAGGCTATAGGTATTTTGTGTATAACATGTTAAGTCACTTAATGCTCACAACGCTTATCAGCTGACAGATAAGGAGACTGAAACAGAACTGGTAACTTGCCCAGCTAATAACTCATACAGGCATAGGTGCCCCTGAGTCCTCTCTCTTAGCCAGGCCGCCACGTCACACCACCCCCAACACACACACACACACACACACACACACACAAGGTATGCATGCCAGGTGGCACCCAGTAGCTTATCAGGACCCCACCCCAGCAGGCTGGCCACAGCTGGGCCTCTGCCCATGGCAGGCCCTGGGGACTGGGAAGGTGGGTCACATGTGCATGAGGCCTCTTTTATAGCCCCACCACCCGCTCTGGCTCCGTCTTTTGCCACCCGACCTGACCTGCCGGCTGCAACCTACACCAGCTGTGCCCGCTCATCATGGAGAAGGTCCTCGTCCTTCTGCTCGTCGCAGCCGCAGTAGCCTATGCAGTTCCCGGCCCCCGAGGAATCATAATGAACCTGGTAAGAGGGTCTTCCAGGCAGGAGGCATCTGAGCCCTCATGTAGGATACTTTTTAAGCTTGGCTTTTTGACCCCTGGTGGATCAGCTGCCCAAGAGCTGGGAGGTAAGACATCTCTTCCTTTACTGCCCATCCGCTGTCTCCCTTGCCCCTTCTCCAGAGCCCCAGAGAAGGCTGATCAGCGTGGCACATGCTCAGAATGGTTCAACCCGGCTGAGGGAACTTGATAAAAATCCAGAGCGGAACTCCCTGTGACTCCACATTTTCACTCCCGAGGGCACAGGTTCAGTCCCTGGCTGGAGAACTAAGATCCCACAAGCCATGCAGTGAGGCAAGAAAAAAACAAAAATCCAGAGTGTTGGGCTCTCCTCCTGGAAACCCTGATTCATTCACAAGATCCAGTAGTTTAAAAAGCTTCCCCAGTGATTCTGGCTTCTGACCTACACTGACTAGTCCAGCTCTAAATGCCTCAGGATTGCTTATTTAGCCCTTGTAAGAACCACAAGGGGCTTCCCAGGTGGTGCCGGTGGTAAAGAACCTGCCTGCCAATGCAGGAGATGTATGAGATGCAGGTTCGATTCCTGGGTCGGGAAGATCCCCTGGAGGAGGACATGACAACCGACTCCAGTATTCTTGCCTGGAGAATCCCATGGACAGAGGAGCCTGGCGGACTGCAGTCCAGAGGGGTTGCAAGGAGTCAGACAGGACTGAAGCGACGCACACGCGCATGCACACACACACACACACAAGAGCCACGTGAGATAGGTACTATTATGATCAATCCCGTCTTCACATGGAAAGCTGACTTAGAGGAAGGTTAAGTCATCTGCCCGAGGTCACACAGCTGGAAAGCCTTGACCAAGGACTGGCGACCAGCTGGCAGGCTTCAAAGCCAGGCTCTCCCCACTGTCCACGTGGCCTTCCCACGAGAGGGCACTGTGAGATGAGAGCCCCTTAGGTTAGGAACCCAGTTCGCAGGTTCTTCACTCAAGGCCAGGCATGGGTTCAGAGGGGCTGGGATGCCCTTGTGATTACTTGTAAAAGGCTGTGGAGGGAGGAGTTTCCAGGGAGATGGTCCTCAACTTTCACCGGCTCCTCGAAGGACTGGGGGACCCAGAGAGATTTGGAGACCCCGTCTGGGGGCCACAGGCGACCATTCCAGATGGGAACACTGAGGCATAGAGGGGGGCAGTGACTGGGCCAGGGTCACCCAGGGAGCTGGTAGCACAGGCGGTCCGAGGAGCTGTGTGTCCTGTCCCCACCCAGAGCTACTTTCACGATGCCATACTGCCCGCGTCTCACGGGAGTGGGTCAGGGGATCGGGGTGGGCAGAGGCCTCCAGTCCTGGGGGTTGGATTCCTTCATACCAGCCCGCCATGGTGGGAGGCCCTGTCGGCAGTAGCGGGTGGTGAGTTGGGGGTCTCCATGGACAGGGAACCAAAGGGAGGGGCTGGGCTGACCGGCTGTCCCCTGGCAGGATGAGGGCGAGCTCTGCCTGAACAGCGCCCAGTGCAACAGCAAGTGCTGCCACCGGCAAAACGGCCTGAGCCTGGCCCGCTGCGCACCCAAGGCCAGCGAGAACAGCGAGTGCTCTGCCTTTGTGAGTGCCGGTGGC
>ML661332.1:14897283-15139954 GCA_007570785.1 Antilocapra americana
GGGGGAGGAGACAGCGGGGGGCGGAGACAGCTGGGGGAGGAGACAGCGGGGGGAGGAGACAGCGGGGGGCGGAGACCGCTGGGGGCGGAGACAGCTGGGGAAGTGTACAGCCCAGTGAGGGGAGGGCCCTCGAGGCTTGGGTGTGTGCTCAGGGAAGAGGGTCAGTCCAGACACAGAATACTGGAAGTGAAGGGAGCTCAGCACACTTCAAAACCCTTTCCCACCCCATTCGCTCTCTTGAGCCTCACAGCTGACCAGGGACATGAGCGTGGCAGCGAGGTGTTATCCCTATTTCATGGATGGGTTAACAGAGGCTCCCCAGAGAGATCAAGTTAATAAGAGCAAGTGAGCCACACAGTGGAGACCAGGACCCAGGTCCTCCAAGACCACAGATCGCCTCGCACCCTCCCGGGGAGGCAGGAAAGAAAAGCGCCATCTGGGGCAGGTGGCCCCCACAGTCTGTGACCCCCCCTGTCTCTGCAGACGCTCTATGGGGTTTACTACAAGTGTCCCTGTGAGCGGGGCCTGACCTGCGACGTCGACAAGACCATCGTGGGCTCCATCACCAACACCAACTTCGGCGTCTGCCTTGATCTCGGACGAGCCAAAGAGTAAGCGAGCTCACCCAGGCCGGCACACCACAGGACACTCCTCCACCAGGACCCGCCCCTGGCCGGCCACCGCCTTGACTGGCACCTCCGCCTTCTAATTGGGTTCTTGGCAATTAAAGCCCCTCTTGCAAACCTTCCCCAGTCACCTGGATACTCTTCCTGAGTCAGAGTCTTCCTTGCTGTTACATCACGCTTGCACATTAGGCAGCTGTCATCTGAAAAGGAGGAATTGGTCGGGGGCCAGACAGAAGGAGGCTGACAGGCTGGAGACAAGGTTATGAAACAAGCCCAGTCGGGCTGGGAACCTCTCTGTTTCTGAGGAGCATCGCAGCTCCTGGGGAGGTCCTCCTTGCCCCCCAAGTTCTCAGGCAGGTAGGCGTGCACTCACACACATCTCTGGTGGGGAGTTAAAATGGCCCATATTCTTTGCCCTGCATCAAAACTTACCAGTCCTTTCTCCTGGTCTCTCACCTCTTTCTTGGCCCAGACTCTCAGAGGTGACAGCTAGCTGACACATTAGAGTCAGATCACTAACAAGTGCTGAGGGCTTACTCTGTGGCCAGCCAATTCTCACAAAGGCCTTGGGAAGGAGAACTCATTGTCTCCACTTTATAGATAAAAGAAACTAAGGTTCTGAGATGTCAAGTAACTTGCTCAATGTTATGTAATTAGAAAAAGTTGGCACTAAATCCATCCAACTCCACCCCGTACCCTTTCTACAATTTCCTGTTCTTTCCCAGTTACTAACACAAATGGGTGGAATTAAAAGGAAAGGGCTTCCCTGGTGGCTCAGACAGTAAAGAAACTGCCTGCAAATTCAGGAGACTGGGGTTCGATCCCTCGGTCAGGAAGATCCCCTGGAGAAGGGAATGGTAACCCACTCCAGTATTCTTGCTTGGAGAATCCCATGGACAAAGGAGCCTGGTGGGCCACAGTCCATAGGGTTGCAAAGAGTCGGGCATGACTGAGTGACTATCACTTTCAAAAGGAATTTAGTTTTGACTTAATATAAAAACCTTATACCCACTAAAGCCATCAAACCTGGGCTTTCTTAGGAAGTCCTGAGATGCTAGGCATTCAGATGTGCAAGTGGAAGGTCAGTGACCCTCGGTGGCGATCCTGGAGAGGAGATCCACATAAACGAGGGAGGGTGAACTAAATGAAACAGGTGCTCTACCCGCCCTGGGATTCTGTAGTTCTGGGATAATGAATCCTCAAGAGTAATCATTAGGTTTAAGAGTTAAGACTGGATTCAGCTGTAAGTAACAAAAACCCAAGTAATTATGGCACAGACAAAGGGGGCATATATTTCTCAAGCGTAAAGAAGTCTGGAGATGGAAGCGTTGGCATGTGTTTGGCTGCTAGCTCCTTTCAGCAAATGCCTTCACAGGGGGGCTCCTAACATCAGATCCTCTCACCATGTGCTAAGTTAGAAAGCCTGGGGCCAGAGGCTGGGTGGGGGAGGGGGATAAGGACACAGTGCCTCTCCCAGGGTACCTTCTTATCTTCCCCTAATATTTCCAGGCTGATATATCCATATCTCCACAGCTACAGCTGGGTCACCTGACCACCACTAGCTGCAAGGGAGGCTGGAAAAGCAAGTATTGGGCAAAGAGAATGGGATTGCCACAACTGGCTTAGGCTAATTACAGTCCTGCTCCAGGGCTGGGAATGTGGCTGCCCAAACAATATTGGGGTTTAGCAAGGAAGTGGGGAAATGGCTGCCAGCAAACATTGCAAGCTTTTTATTTCAGTGAGAGTGCATCAGCTCTCCCTCCTTACCCTCCCCCTTGGGGGAGGCTCTGGGAACCAGGGACAAGAACACACAGTTCTGGGTGGCACAGGAGTAGGTGGAGAAGTGGGAGGAAGCAATGAAGAGCGATCATTAAAAGAAAGCTTTCTTAGCTGGCTTCTTTTTTTCAGTTTTGTTACAATGGCTGTAGGTAATTTTAAACTATTTCTGATTCTTTGGAAATACACAAGTCAGGTCCAGCTGGCAGGGATACTCGTTAACTAGGCTGAGGAATGTCAGGGAAAGGGAGGAAGGAATGTCAGGGAAAGACAACACTTTGATCTCAGCCTTGAGGGCTGCTCTGCGGGCAGCCCCCACCTTCACCACAATCCAGCTCGGGAGCCCTCTACTTGTGCCCAGCAGAGGAGCCTGGGCATAAAGGACCTTCTTGCCCAACTCTGACTCTGTGCCTCTGGTCACCTCCTCCAGGCTGACCTCTAGGGTTGCATAGTGCTCTCCTCACTCCACCCCTGGCATCGCCTTTCCCCTGTTATCCCACCTTCCATTCCTGAGTGGATGAACACCATCTCCTCTCCTTAAATCCATTCATGGGTCAATCAACTCTGCTCTGTGGCACTCTCAGTTCAGAGGCTGTCTCAGCCTACTTCCTCCCAGGAAGCCACAGCAGAACTCCTGGGGCTTGGGATGAGAGTGGTTAAAGCAGACGTAGACCCAGGACTAGGGCCAGACCTAAACTGTGCCATTGACTGTGCTACTTCAGGGTCTGCTGAGAAGACCCTTGGAGAACAGGAACGCATGTTAGAAAAATTGCCGTGCCCCATCCTTGCCCCACTATCCAGGATTCCAAGCCCCTGGAGGGGACCCACCTTGGGTCTGTCCAAACTCTCCCCCAGCAGAGAATTCCCAGGTCATTTCCGCCCACCTACCCCTCCCTTCTTCCCCCGGCCTCTGGGTGTGCTCCAGTTCCATCTTCCGTGGGTCTCTCCCCATCAGTTCCCTCAAGGCCCCGACACCCACCCCTGGGTACATGTCCTACCTCGGACCCCTTTATGGTGGAGTACAACTCAAGCAGTTCTTGGCAGACCAGTGGCAGCACCACTCTTGCACCCTTTCTTCTGGAAGCAAATTTCCCCCGTGTCCCACGGGGAGATGGCCTGGCCTGCCTCCTTCTCCCATACCACCCCCTCCCCACCTGCCTGGCTGGGCAGTCTCTAAGGCCCCAGGGGCGTCTGTGGGGATGCAGTTCAGGGGGACACAAGGCGTCTGTGGGACCTGACGTTTACCTAGAGGGGACTAAGCAGTTTTGGAAGGTTCGTCCACAGTGTCCCCCAAATAGGTAACCTCTCCTCTGGTGCACAGGAGAGTGAGCCAGACCCACCTGCCTGCTGCACAGAATTGTCATCTGCACCCCCTCCCAACATAAACACAACTCACACATCAACGGTCCCCAGGGCTGGGGCTTAGGGCATTATCTATCACTGCCATCCATCAGCCCTCTGTCCGACAATGTCAGTAGTCTTTCCAGGAGCAAATACTGAGTGCCTACTGTGTGCAGGCCCTGGGGGGATTCAGCTGGGAACGAAACCAACAACTACCTGCCCTGCTCCACGTGCCCTGCCCCAGGAGCTCTGGCTGGCTGCCTCCCTCTCCTACCCCAGGCTGCGGCCCTCCCGGACGCCCAGCCAGAGCAGGCCCATCACCTGGGTTTACCGTGTTCACAACATATACGACTCTCTGAATTTATCTTCTTTATCCTGCTTTTAAACTTTTCTATCCCCCCTCAACTCCAGGAGGGCAGTGATTTTTTTGCATCATGTTCACGGTTCTATCTCTTACCACTAGGACTTAAGTCCTCACACACAGTAGATGCTGAAAGCAGAAGTGGTGAGTAAAGGAGAGTACTATAACGGTCATTCAATCTCTCGTACCTCATCTCCTAATATTTCCATTCTCTCTCACTCCTCTTTGCTGTTCCTGAAAATGCCAGGCTAGACTTTTGCCCTGGCTGTTCCTCCACCTGGACGCCTCCTTCTCCTGCCTGCCTGGCTTCCTTTAGCAAAGGCCTGGTGGCTCAGATGGTAAAGAATCTGCCTGCAGTGTGGGTTCTATCCCTGGGTTGGGAAGATTCTCCTGAAGAAGGAAATGGCAACCCACTCCAGTATTCTTGCCTGGAGAATCCCATGGACAAAGGAGCCTGGTGGGCTACAGTCCATGGAGTTGCAGAGTCGGACACGACTGAGTGACTAAAATACTCATTCACTCCCCTTTAGATCTTTGCTTAAATTTCCCATTGTTGGGAAGGTCTTCCCTGAATACCCTCTCCTCATATCACAACTCCTGAAGCCCCTTCCTTATTTTTTTTCTCCTCAGATGTTGATCACATGGGATATATTAATATTTTACTTATTTACTCCCTACAATAGGATGTCAGCTCTCCCAGGGCAAGGATTTCTGTGTCTTGTTCACAGACCTATCGCTAGCACCTAGCAAAATCCTTTATAGGTACTAAGTGCTCAGTAAAACACGAGGGGAAATGAACATCTGTGTCTCTTACGAGACATGAGCGAGCTTGGGAAAGGAGTGCTCTGTTGTGTTCACCTCTGCAAGCCCATCAGTGGTGCCCCAGCAGGGCTCCCATGATCCAGATGAGCTTTCTTTGTCCCCCAAAACACCCAGCACTCCCTGCTGCCCCCCACTTCTTGCTTTCACCCACATAAGCCTCTGGGTCCACCCACCTTTCCTGAACAGAGTCTTAGGATGGTGGTAGATAGTTCCCTCAGTTCCCTCCCAAACTTTTGATTTCCTCCCCAGTGAGGAGGAAGAAAAAGGAGAGGAGGAAGTGGAGGAGCGGAACTAGCTGCCTCTATTTTCCAGCTAAAACCCCTGCATCTTCCACATGACCGCCATGTGACTGAGACCTGGTGGGTAGGTAATGAAGTATGAATGCCCAGTCCTGGGCTTGAGCGGGAGAGGTCAACAATGCCAGCTCCCAGACCAAAGGGACAGAGGAGTAAGCAATGGGGATGAAGCAGATGTTCCCCAAGAGCCACTGCTGCTTCCTGGACCATTTGCTGTGCTGGTCTTCCTGCTGGCAGAGGAGCCAGTCCTTGTGCTTGGGCTCTGGCCCCAGCAAGACAGATCTGGATTCAGATAGCTTTGCTATCTACTGGCTGTGTGCCTTTGGCAGACTTCTTAACCTCTTTGAACCTCAGTTTCCCCATCTGCAAAATGGGACATAATAATAGTACATCACAGAAATGATGCAATGCTTAAATTAAATAGCAGGTATTTTATTATGCATAGAGTAGGCACCCAATCAATAGAAGCTGTTGTCATTATCTATACAGTTAGAAAGTCTCAGAACGATTTCAAAAGACTCTCTCATCCTATCTGATTTTACATTATTGTTAACAAATAGCATTGTGAATATTTGTTTCACAGATGAGGTGACTAAGGCCCAGAGAAGTTGCCAAACCTCCCAAAGTCACAAAGCTATCAAATAACAGAAGATTAGACTCTGATCTTTATCTTTCCACTCCCTTCCTCCAGATATCTTCAATGAGAATTTCAGTAACTCCCTCTCCTGTGAAAATGTGGTCACCTGAACACATTTCTGTAGGCCTTCTCAGTGAGCATGAGGATTACAAGCTCAGAATACATGAACTGTGAGTGGGCCTGGCAGCGGATAATCAGAACAAAGGGCCTGAGTCTTGAGAGTGGAAACAGGTGGTAATGCTGTGGGCAGAGGGGCAGGAGACATTCTAACATACACTAATCATGGCAGGTAAGGAGATGCTGTGGAAACAAACCACCTAGGAGGCATAGGGGCTTAACACAACACAAGTGTGTTTCTTGCTTGTGCCAAGTCAGCTGTGAATCAGGACATTCTCCAGGGCCACCATCCTCCATGTGGTGACTTAGCAATTCAGGCCTCTCCCAGCCACAGAGTGTCCCCTTGTCACCCAGGCATGGCAGGAAAAGAGAACTGGAGAACTCAAAGTCCTAGTCTCTGAAAAGCAATTGAGTGATCCAGGCTTTCTGGGTGCCTCTTGGAGGATGAAATCAACCCCCACCCAGAACTGGTTTGGATGTTGGAATGGATGATGCCACACATATCAAGACAATATGAAAAAGTTTACTACTCAAAATAATGGAACCTTCCGGGGGACAGCAGGGTAGGTGCAAGGGGGTCTGAGATGCAAGGATGAAGGGGTGGGTGGCTTTGACTTTTACTGCAGCTAGGAGATGGGGCCGGGGTGAGGATTCCCCTAAGCAGGCTGGGCTTTGTGTAGTCTGCCTCTCCCACCAGCACCAAGGGAGGGAGGGGGGCTATTATCAGCTGGCCTAGTTGTGGGGCAAAAGGGGTGTGAGGGCTCAAAAGATATCATTGGCCAATCAAAAATGGAGTCTTCCTTGGGACTTCCCTAGCCATCCATCAGTTAGGACTCCATGCTTCCCCTGCAAGGGGCATGAGTTCCATTCCTGGTCAGGGAACTAAGATCCTGCAAGCCACACTGCATGCCCCTCCCCAAAAGGAGTCTTCCTACCTGAAACCATAAAATTCCTAGAAGAAAACATAGACAAGTCTTTGCATTGGTCTTTGCAGTATCTTTCTATTAATAGTTGTGACTCTTCAGGCAAGGGAAACAAAAGCAAAAATAAGCAAATGGGACTGCATCAGATAAAAACTTATGCACAGCAAAGGAAATCATCAAAAAAAAAAAAAAGAAAAGATAACTTACTGAGTGGGAGAAGATATTTGCAAATGATATGTCCAATAAGGAGTGACTATCCAAAATATATGAAGAACTACAAATCAACAACAAAACAACCTGATTAGAGAGAGCTGCCTAACAGTCATTAGCTCTGGGTCCTGGGAGCCAAGCTCCCCTCGCTTATTAAAACAGTAATAAAGGGTTTTGTGGCAGCAAATTGCTCCCATTATACATTCTCCTTTTGTCCTTTAATAACAGAACCCCTCAAGCTTTAGCTGGGCACACGGATGTCCAGATGAAAACTACATTTCCCAGCCTCCCTTGCAGCTAGCTGCAGCCATGTGACTAACTTTTGCCTGAAAGTGAAGATGTTAGTCTCTCAGTCTTGTCTGACTCTTTGTGACTCCATGGACTGCAGTCAGCCAGGCTCCTCTGTCCATCGAGTTTTCCAGGCAAGAATACAGCAGTGGGTTGCCATTTCTTTCTCCAGGGCATCTTCCTGACCCAGAGATCGAACCCAGGTCTCCCACACTGCAGGCAGATTCTTTGCCATCGAGCCACTAAGTGAACGAGTGGCTCACCAACATTTGTCTAGCGGGGTGTAAGTGAAAGTAATTCCTGCTGCCCTTTTAGGAAGGGTGAGCTACCTGCTGCCCCTCTACCCACTTTCGTCCAGCTGGAAAGCGGACCCAGCAGGGATGGTGGTGCAGTATCTCTGACAATGCTGCTGCCGCTGCTGCTAAGTCGCGCCAGTCGTAGCCGACTCTGTGCGACCCCATAGACGGCAGCCCACCAGGCTCCCCCATCCCTGGGATTCTCAAGGCAAGAACACTGGAGTGGTTGCTATTTCCTTCTCCAATGCATGAAAGTGAAAAGTGAAAGTGAAGTCTCTCAGTCATGTCCAACTCTTAGCGATCTCGTGGACTGCAGCCTACCAGGCTTCTCTGTCCATGGGATTTTCCAGGCAAGAGTACTGGAGTGGGGTGCCATTGCCTTCTCCGTATCTCTGACAATAGAAGGAAAGAAACAACCCGGGGCAGAGCTTCCCGACTGGTGTGTCTGGAGATGTGGATGCCTTCGACCCTCAGAAGAGCCTCTTTGGGGCCCCGAGACCCTTCTACTCTTATGCCAATATGATGTTTCTATGTGTGCCATGTTGTAAAAAAAAAAAAAAAAAATTAAGGGGAAAAGTAGAAGGAAACAGAGCAGCCGATGACTGAGCAAGAAGGTGGAAGGTGGTGGGGGCATGCATGATCTCTTCCAGCAGGGCCTCCAGCCAGCCTCCCCGCAACCACCAGGGGAGAGAGAAAGCATCCACCTTGCTGAAGCCATCATTAGAATATGATTTTGCTTTTGCAGCCGTAAAGTTGTGTCCTACAGAACACAGATGGTTTGGACTTGGAAATGATCTTACTGTCTACTCACAGGGAAATAGTTAAGCAGATATGGTCCACACATAAAATAAAATTAGACAGTCACTCCTGCGTCTTTTTGTTTTTTAATTTTTATTGGAGAATAGTTGCTTTACAATGTTGCGTTAGTTTCTACTCTCTAGCAAAGTGAATCAGCTGTAAGTGTGTGTTGTGTGTGTGTGTGTGTGTATAATCCCCTCTTCCTTCCTATTGAGGTCACCACAGAGCATTGAGGAGAGTTCCTTATGCAATACAGTAGGTCCTCCTTAGTTATAGTAGCAAGTCATTGCTGTTTTTAAAAATACTTCGGTGACAGGAGGGAAATGATTGAGATATAATGAGATAGGAGAAAAAGAAATTTATGATCTCGGAGTGAGGCAAAGGATCTCTGAATTACACTGTGGTTATGTCAAATGAGGAGTGGTGAGTGGGTCCAGGGCAAGGTGACCCCCACGCAGACTGAACTGGGGTTGAGATAGAGTCTCAGCGCTCCCGTCTGACCCAGGAGAATGGGTCAGGGTTGAGTACGCAGACTAAGCAGACTAATCCAACTAGAATCAGTCTCAAGATGTTTGCTGAGAATTGTGACACAGATGTTTCCTTTCTCTGGGGAGCATGATTTCTCCATGTGTGAGGTGGATTTGTGGTTAAGACCCTGCCCTGGGGAGCAAGACAGCCTGGGGTCCAACCCCAGCCCCACCCCTACTTGGAACCTTTAAGAAGGATACTTTGAGCCTCAACGCCCTATTCTTAAACTAGGGATAATTATAGTACCTACTATAACTTTGTTGTGACAATAAGATGAGTTGATACAGATAAGAAAACACATTGCACAGTGTCTGGAACATAGTAAGTGCTCCATAAATCTTAACTGTTATTACATGACACCTGGAACTTTTGCAGCTACTGGGAAGGAATCCAGCCAGAGGGCCATGAAGCTACCGGATTCAACCAGACCCGAGGCCAGCCTGCTACTGCACTTCCAGTTCTGACCACCAATGAATTCCCTCAGCATCCAGACCAGTTGCAATTGTTTTATTTTTTGGCTACTTGCAGCAGAAAATACCCCATGGTGAGACTTGGGCAAGTCATGCAGCTCTCTGAGCCTCAGTTTCTTTATCTTTATTTTTAAAAATTTATTTCATTGAAGTATAGTTGATGTACAATGCTGTGTTAATTTCTGCCGCATAGCAAAGTGATGCAGCTATACATCATATATATTCTTTTTTCATATTCTTTTCCATTATGGTTTATCACAGGATCGAGTTCCCTGAGCTATACAGTCTTATTCATTCTATACATAATAGTTTGCATCTACTAATCCCCAGGTTCCAATCCATCCCTCTGCCCTCCCCCCCAACCACACCCCCACAAGCCCACTCCCTTCCCACAGTTTTCCCCTGAGACCACCAGGCTTCCAGACAGGGCCAAACGGAATAGGAAGCTCTAGCATGTCTCTTGTTTCAGAACAATCCCTATCAGGTTCCCTCTCCCAGGAAGCACAGACGGAGGCCAGAGCCAGAAAGAGACTTTAATGTCTTTTGAGCAAGATGAGGCCTCTCAAGGAGGGGAGGGAGGAGGGTGCTAGTGACCAGTCTCCGTCCTCCTCTAAATCAAATGACACCGACGGATACAGCCTGGGTCCTCGTGTATGCAACTCAGACCCACTCGGCAGGGACATATGATGTTGATGGCGCTCCTGGTCTGCAGAAAATGAGTAAGAGAGTTGAAAGCCACCAAGGAACAGGGAAGAAGGAGGTTTAAACTTCTTGGGGAGCAGAAGCAAGAGCCCAAGTGATGGAGTGAGACAGACTTGAGGTCTGACAGCTCTACAGCTTATAACATTGTGACCTTAGGTAAGCTTCTTTGTCTTAGTTCTCTCACCTGTCATGTGGGAATAATAAGGGACTTCCCTGGTGGTCCAGTGGCTAAGACTCTGAGCGCCCAACGCAGGGGCCCAGATCCCTGGTCAGGGAACTAGATCCCAAATGCTGCAGCTAAGAGTTCACATGCCAGAACTAAAGATTCCCCCATGCTGGGACCTTTAGACCTAGTGCAGTCAACCAATTTTTTTAAGGGAATAATAATAGTAACCCCATTTGTTGTTGAGGGAATTAAACAAAATGAAGTAGTTAAAGTGCCCATAATGAAAAGACCCACTGGCTACTTCAGCTGTAGAGTTAGGCCACAGGAGGGACCTGGCTGTCTCCCTGGGCACTGGCAGTTCTCCAGACAGAGAGATGGAGACTAAGCCCAGCCTCCCTAGAAAGGTTTGAGAAAAGACAAGGGGCCAGAGAAAAGGCAAACAAGAACAAGACGTACAGATGAGGAAACTAAGGCTCAGGGAGCAGAAATGATCTGTCTAAGGTCACAAAGACAGGGGTTGGTAAAACTGGGGTTTAAATTCAAGTCCAATCCCAAAACTGTGGACCTGCTTGGGCAGCTCCTCTCAAGAAATTAGGTCATTGCGGCAACGTGGTAGGGATGGATTGGGAGGTCTTTTCCCACCTGCTCTGCTGCAGTGATGTTAGGGTAGGGATACTCATTTATGCAATAAACGTTTGTTGAGCAACTACTATGTGCAGGCACTAAGCTGGGGGGGTAGGGGGTTCAAAAGTGAATATGCTTTAATCCTGCTCTTGCAGAGCTCTGATCAGTGGTAGAGGCAGAAAGAGGGCAGGCAAATCAGGGAGATACATGCTCTGCTGAGGATCTGGGTCCTGAGCGTATGTGAGTTCCAAGGAGGGAAGGTTTCTTGGAGGAGGCGGCTGGAGTTGCATTGCAGGATGATCAGGAGTTTGCCAGATAGAAAAGGGGGAAGGACGCTTCAAGCAAAGGGTGAAAAAAGCAGGTGCAGCCATGCGGGGTTTTTGAACCTTCCCCACCCTACGTACCAGCAGGTGCTGCCCCACTGGGGCAGAGTCTCACCTGGGGCAAGCACTTCACAGTCATTCTGGCCCGAGGGGCACAGAAGGCACCGCCGGAGTCCAAGTTGATGAGACAGCAGTCACTGAAACACTCAGAGTGGTGGGAGCACGTAGCCCCGTTTGCCTGTGGGGACAACCCCTATGTCACCAGCTGGCTGTGTGTGTGTGTGTGTGTGTGTGTGTGTGTGTGTGTGTGTGTGTGTGTGAGACAACCCCTAAGTCACCAGCCGGCTGTGTGTGTGTGTCGGGGGGGGGGTCCCCGACACTGCCAAAGCCCCATGGATCCAGATCCAGAAAGAGAAGTCCTAGAGAAGTTCACCCCCACTGCACTCCCCCTCTCCCCGACAGCACTCAGAGGAGCAGGGGAGAGGAAGGGGGAAGTTAGGATTTCTCCCTCTGCTGCTTCTTTCCGGAAGGACCTCCTCACCTCTGTGGGTCCCAAAGGGTCACCTGGGTTGAAGGACCAAATACTCCCCCCACCACACTTTAGTGGGGGATGGGGAAGGGACAGAGAATGGGGGACAGAGAAAGACGAGGAAGGAAAAGGAGGAAAGAGTTGCGTGCCTAGAAGGGCAGGGAGAGGGGCAGACGCTAGGGCAGGTGTGCAAGACGTGACTGGGGGCAGGACTGAGTGTCCCAGAGAGGGGAGAGGGGAGGGGGCTAGGCAGGGGAGAGGGAGGGGGAGGGAAGGGGAGGGGGAGGGGGGAGGGGAGGGAAAGGATGCTGCTGGTTATAAGGTCAGAGACACTAGGGAGATGAAGCAGGGCTTTGAAGTCCTTTGGGAGCCCACCAAGCTTCCAGCCTGAGAGAAATCCCCAATGCGGGGTGTTCCTCCCCCAACCCCGTCCCCCACTTCTCTCTCCAAACCCGACTGGCCCCTTCTGGATGGAGAGTGATGCCCCGGCCACCGCCCTTGGCTAGAACCGAAGGTTCGAAATGTCTTTTGGCTCACCTTTGTAGACCCCTTTTTGAAGAGCGCGAACTCTCCCCAGCAGGGGAGCAGGACCCCCGCGAGGAGGAGAGCGACGGCCAAGGCCATAGGCTTGGGAGGCGGAGGCGCGGCGGCTCCGCGAAGCCGAGGGGCGGTGGGGAGAAACCCCTTGGCGGCCTCGTGACCCGTGCCCCCGCGCCTGCCCTGGGCTGGAGGCGGAGGGTGAGGGAGTTAATGGTCACAGGCCGCTCGGGAGCAGGGAGCAGAGGCCAAACCCCGCGGAAACCCCCTCTAGCGCCCAGGAAGCTCCCTGGCCCGCGGAAAAAATGGAATGAGACCCTGATTCAGGCTATGACAGCCCAGAAGATCGATGTTCGGGGCCCTGGGGCCTTCGTGTGCGATAGTGTGAAAGTGAAAGTGTTCCTCACTCAGTCGTGTCCGACTCTTTGTGGCCCCATGGACTTAGCCCACCAGGCTCCTCTGTCCATGGGATTCTCCAGACAAGAATACTGGAGTGGGTAGCCATTTCCTGCTCCAGGGGATCTTCCCGACCCAGGGATGGAACCTGATCTCCTGCATTGCAGGCAGTCTCTCTACCATCTGAGACACCCCAGGTGGACTTAAACCTGTAAACTATGAGTTTATCTTGAAAAATTATGCAGAATGTATAGGCTGAAATGAAAACACCTAGCTTCTTGATATTCGGACTCTCTCTCTCTGCCTTTGCTGCACCAAACTGCCTCCCCGCCTACCCTATGTTTTGGACAAGCCAGCCCCGACCTCTGGTGTTTCTCATGCCCTCTCCAGGTCCAGTCATGTGGTCTGTAAGAATCAGGAGCCAAGAGAAGATGACCTCTAAGACCTAGAGGTCTCCCAGTTCTAAGAGGTCGATGAAGTGTGTTAGAATTTGTGAATTATATGTGACTCACCCACATTGGTATGGGGGCAAGACAGAGGACAGGAAGACTGGGAAGGAAAAGGAGGGTTCTTTGGGGAGAGCTGAAGGCAGCAATCATGGGCCCTGGGGGAGGCAGACTTGCCTCATCTCTTCCCTCTGGATGAAACTCCCACCTCATCTCACCCTGGGCTGCTTCTCTGCTTTTAAAATTTGGTTCTTGGATTTCCCCAGTGGCCCAGTGGTTAAGAATCCATCTACCAATGCACGATCACAGGTTCTATCCCTGCTCAGTGAAGATCCCACATGCCGCAGGGCAACTACTAAGGCCGGGCACCACGACCACTAAGCCAGCTCTCTAGAGCCTGTGCTCTGCAACAAGAGAAGTCCCCACAGTGAGAAGCCCACACACCACCACTAGAGAGTAGCCCCCCCTCTCCGCAACTAGACAAAGCCTGTGCGAGCAGTGAAGAGTCAGCACAGACAAAAGTAAATAAATATAATAAAATTTAAAATATATTTATATATGTAAAATTTGGCTCTTAAGATCTGAGGAGCCCTGACTTGATGGGGTACCATAGACTCAGTTGTTCTCCCCTCCCCCAAGTTCGTAAGTTGACACTCTATCCCCGAGTGTGATGAGATTTGCGGGTGGGGCCTTTGGGACATAATCAGGGTTAGATGAAGCCATGAGGGTCCCTTCAGGATGGGATTAACATCCTCTTGAGAAGGGACCCCAGAGAGCTTACTGTCTCTTTCTCTCTGCCATGTGAGGACCCTGTGAAAAGGCAGCTGTCTGCCAACCAGAAAGAGAATTCTCACCAGAACCAGACCACCCTTAACCTGGCTTTTTAGCCTCCAGAGGGTGAGAGGTAAACGTCTGTCGTCTAGGCCACCAGTCTATGGTGTTTTGCTATGGCAATGTGAGCTGACTATTATAGGCAGTTTAGGTCTTTTCTTTAAGAAGAAGAGCCCCCACTGTTCTCATAGGGGTTTGTGTTCCAGATCTCTGTCAGGCCTCATTGTATCAATCATGGTAACTAACACAGTCTGTCGTAACAGAGAACTCTTGAAATTTCAGTGGCTTGGCACAATAATGCATTACTTGTGAGTCATGTAAATTTTGGTATGGGACAGGAAGACTCTCTTCTATCTCATAGCCACATCATCTGGAAGACTGGCCCCCAAGGTCCTTATGGAGGAAGGGAGCGAGAGGAGGAGAAGGTACATGGACACCTCAATGCCTTGGCCAGGCCTGACAGCTGCCTCTTCCACTCACAGACCATCGGCCACAACGAGTCACGTGACCCCAACTTCTGCAAGGGAGGCTGGGAAATCCGAGTCCTAGAAGCGCTAGTGCCTGCTATCGTTTCTGCGGCCTGTTTTACAGGTGAAGAACCCAAAGGCTCAAGGTAAAATAATTTGCCCAAATAACACAGTGAAGTCACAGGACGAGATATCCACCCAGGGCATTCTAGCTCCTGAGGTCAAGCGCTTCCCCTGCCCCACTGCTGTGGGCAGCCAGAGTCTTTGTCCCCTAAAGGAATGTCTGTCATCCTTTGTTTCCTGTCTGCAAAGCTCATTGTGAACCCAAGAGGAGCCCCAGGGTATAATAATCCTTCTGTGGAGTCACCTACTTCTCTGAGGTATTTGGCCCTGCCTTGTGAGTGGTGGATAATTGGTAAACAGTGTCTCTACTCAGGAAAGGGACTGATCTGGGGGCAAGAGACCAATGACTGTGTGTGTCAGGACTGGCATGTTGGAATTCTTGACCCGAGGCCCAGGAACCTCAGAGAGGCCTACTGAAGGCCCCAAGGGGAGGTAAGCCCCTGAAATTCTAAATTCTCTACAAAAAAATAAAAAAATTTTGTTTAAAGGCACAGGACTGCATTAGCCTCAGAGACTGGTTCAGAAACTTTGGGGTTTTTCTTCTTTTTAATTTTTTTGAAGTCTAGTTGATAGAGCCTTCATTTTTAAAAATTATTTTGTTTGGCCATGCCTCAGAGCATGCGGAATCTTAGTTCCCCAACCAGGGATTGAGCCTGCACCCCTGCAGTGGGGTCTGAACCACTAGGGAAGTCCCGCTAGTGCCTCCACTTTACGGTGAAGAAGCTGAGGCCCAGAGACAGAAGGGACTTCCCCAGGTGACTCAGCAGAGCCAGGTCTGGACCCGGGCTCCTGACTCCAAGTCCTGTGCTCTTCCTTTTGTACCAATGGCTTGTTTCCCAAGTCCAGCCAGCCCTGGTCACAAGCACAAATCCAAGACACATGTGCAGTGTGAGGGGGTGGGCACCAGATTACTCGGGCCCCTGAGACACCTGACCTGGGAGAGCAGCTCCAGCTCTGCCCTTTGGCCAGGACCCAAACCTGGGCAGCCCAGTCTCATATGAGACTCTGTTCTCCCACCCCCACAACCAGCCTCCGCCCCTCCCCATCCATTCACCTTCCATCCTCAGACGCCCTCCCGCCCTCCCGTGTCTCCTCCTTCCCTGCATATATCTGTTGGTTTCCATAACAATATTCTCACTGGTCTACAGCAAAGTGGAAAAAACTAGGGCAATGTGGGTTTTGTTCTTGTCGTTAAACATATTTAAAGAACCATTCTTTATTCTGAAATTACATCCTTCCTACTTTCTTGGCCTTCCAATATGTTTTTATTAAACAATGGAAAATAAGACAATACTCATAGTTTTATTTGGTTTTCCATGTTGTTTCTTGGCCAATATATTATATTGTATATATATATACACACACAAATTCTGTCAGTTTCTCAAAATTTTTGGAGCTTTTAATCAGTCTGGGAAATCCAAAATAGAAATCTGGTGAAAACTGCCCTAGGTAAAAAAATCACCCATTTCTCTATTCATTCCTGAAGCAATTTTCAAGGGAGTCTGAGGAGAATGACAAACAGAGGCTGGAAAGAACCTGGGAAGCAGAGAAAGCACAGCCAAGGCTTCTTGGAGAAGCAGACAGGTGGTATCCGTGGGTACAGAGGTGGAGGTGCCGGGGTCCTTCAAAGGATGCCCAGACAGGCAGGGAAGCCTGCAGCTGGGGACAGTGCTCTTTCATGAGGGCTTGAAGGGGGACTACGATTTGGGCAGGCTGAGAGTAAAGGCTTGCAAGCAGGGGTCCAATTCCCTGGCAGTCCAGTGGCTAGGACTCAGTACTTTCACGGCTGGAGCTCTGGGTTCAATCCCTGGTTGGGAAACTAAGATCCCACAAGCTGCGAGACTTGGCCAAACTAAACATACAAGCAGGAGTCCAGAGGGACAAAGGCTTGGCGGTGAGAATGAGTAGGGGACAGGCTGGCTCTCTGCTTACAGAGGATGCAGGGTGGAATCAGGCGTGGTCAGTGCTCCAGGGAACTTGGGGGACCATGGGAGTAACCCCAGTTGTGGTGACTCCTCAATGGAAAGCTGGGCTGGTGGTGGCCGTGCTGGAGTCGGACCTAGCCTGGGGTCCAGGGGTTTCATGGGGTGGGGCTTCTCCTGCTCTGTGAAGACAGGCGGGGTCTCCTGAGAGAGGAAGAGGCCCAGTCCTGAGGGAGGCCACCTCACACCCATCCTCAGGTCATCTCTCTCTCTCTCTCTCTCTCTCTCTCACACACACACACACACACACTCACACACACAGCTCCCATCTTATTTCTTCCCAGGACACACTGGTCCTGGGGAGGGGCTGTCAGCTCAGCTGGGGAGGAAGACAGGCCTGGAGGGAGAGGACAGAGCTGACCACAGCCTCCTCCAGAGGTAGCCAGCTCTTGGACCCCAAGGCGTCTGCTCGGAGGACTGAAGTGGGTAGTCATACCTGGTGGTCCGTGTGCCACCGCGTTGCTCTCCACCCGCGGAAGCATCTCAGAAAGTTAGCCTGTGATGGAGGCTTCCTCGGAGGGGCCACAGAGGGCTCCCCACAGCCTCTGTGTTTGGGGGAAATGTTCGTGACAAGGCTCCTCAGAGATCTCCGGGCAGCTTCAGGTGACCGAGGGGCGGCCCGACCTGGAGCCCGACCCACACCGCCGTGCGGATGGGAGCTTCATCCTCCTCTGACTCAGCGGGGCCTCTGAGCCAGGGCGGCACTTAGTCGCTTGGGTAAAGAGTGTCTCTGACCTCCTTAAGGAGCTATGACGTACTCACAGCTCCTTTAGATACACCTCAGAGAAATGCAAGACTAACTTGTTTTAAAAAGAAAAACCAAAGGAGCAGCACTGGGCCAGCAGCTGTGTGAGGCTGGCCTCAGGGGCCCAGGGGCACGCTCCCTGATATCAGGTGTCTCCTTGGCTTTAGCCTTTTTGGGGGCCTCAGTCTCTCTGTCTCTGGGAGGGTGGCTGCCTCTCTGGACAGTGGTAGGGGGATGGGCAAAGCTGTATAAAGCCCCCAAGCCCCTCCCTTCAGCACCCATCATACAAAACCCTAGAAGACTTGGCTGGCCCTAGTTGGGTCAAGCAGTGTGGCCAGGGGGCCCAGGGACTGTTACTGGCGGGACTTTGTGAAGCCTGGGCAGAGCAGGATCCCAGAGCAAGGGAGATGGGCTTGGGATGGGAATGGATGCTGGTGGGCAGGAGGACTGCTGTGCCTCCAGATGCAGAAATCCATCATGGTTAGGTTCCTCTAGCCAGGGGCAGTGCCTACGGAAGGGTCCTCAGAAACATATGCCCACCGCCTCCTACCCCAACAAAAGCCGTAGGTATGTTCCATAGACCACTGGGTTTCAATCATTTTTTTTTTTTACTACAAAAATACTTTTTATACTGGTATTCAGAGAGCTAGTAGATATTGTTGGCATCCATTCCAACTGACTGACTCATGTTGGTTGTTGAATATTTGGATTACTATCACTGCAAATGTGTGTGTGTGCATGTGTACACACACATGTAACATGTGTATATGTGTATGAAACAAGTTTCACCAAAGAATACTAACATTGAATACATGTGATCTGCTCTGAGATTTTCTCTTCTATTTCATCTTTTTAGAATGTTGATTAGAACATTGCTGTAGGGGGGAAGAATGGGAGACATGATAGTTAGGGAGTTTGAGATGGACATGTACACACTGCTATATTTAAAATGGATAACCCACAAGGACCATAGCAGGTAGTATAGCACATGGAACTGCTCAGTTATGTGGAAACCTGGATGGGAGGGGAGTTTGGAGGAGAATGGGTACATGCATATGTATGGCTGAGTCCCTTCACTGTTCATCTGAAACTGAAACTATCACAACATTGTGTGTTAATTGGCTATACCTCAATACAAAACAAGAAATTTAAAAAATTAAAAATTAAAAAAATATCCATTACAATTCCTAATTGATTTCACTGCCCACTTATGTCTGTATTGAGTCCAACGAGTCTGACTGCCCAACCCACTGTAGATACCTTGGCAGCCTCCACTGCCCATTCATTCATTCAACAAACATTTTAGAGACACTTTCTCTATGTCAGGCACTTCATCATCAGAGTTCAGCTGAAGATAACAGATACCACTGTGCCTATTTTAAGCAGAAAGGGAGGTAATATCGTAATTGAGGGCTTATAAAGTCTTCAAAAGGGTTTGAGGTGTAGAATCTAGATTGAACTTCCTGGAATAAAATTTATTTAAAAACTGAGCTGCCAAGGAAGCTACCAACTCTGCCATCATTAGCAGGATTGGGGTCAGGAGGCCACTGCTGTGACTGTGGGCCCCAGGAAATACACGCCTTAGCTGTGCTCTCAGACTCAGGAAGCTGCCATCCAAAAGTATTGCCTGTATTTGCTCTATCTGTCAGGGGCCTAAAAGAAGAAAAATGTCTCCCACATTTCCAGCCCTAAGGTCCAGGGAGGAGGTGGAACAAAGGCCAAAACAAGTCAATCTACAGCAGCCACCACTGGGGCAAAATGCCTGGATGTGGCACAGGTTACTTGAATGGGGTGGAGGTCGATTTCCCTCTATAGGAAAACTTTTCAATGTTTACAGCTACAGAGCACTTTGAATGTCAACCTATGCTTTTTATTTCTGTGCTTCTCTGTCTCTTTTTTTGGCCATGCTATGCAGCTTCAGTTCAGTTCAGTTCAGTTCAGTGGCTCAGTCGTGTCCAACTCTCTGCGACCCCATGAATCACAGCACAGCAGGCCTCCCTGTCCATCATCAACTCCCGAAGTCCACCCAAACTCATGTCCATCGGGTCGGTGATGCCATCCAGCCATCTCATCCTCTGTTGTCCCCTTCTCCTCCTGCCTTCAATCTTTCCCAGCATCAGGGTCTTTTCCAATGAGTCAACTCTTTGCATGAGGTGGCCAAAGTATTGGAGTTTCAGCTTCAACATCAGCCCTTCCAATGAACATCCAGGACTGATATCTTTTAAGATGGACTGGTTGGATCTCCTTGCAGTCCAAGGGACTCTCAAGAGTCTTCTCCAACCACAGTTCAAAAGCATCAATTCTTCGGCACTCAGCTTTCTTCACAGTCCAACTCTCACATCCATACGTGACTACTGGAAAAACCATAGCCTTGATTAGATGGACCTTTGTTGGCAAACTAATTGTCTCTGATTTTAAATATGCTGTCTACGTTGGTCATAACTTTCCTTCCGAGGAGTAAGCGTCTTTTAATTTCATGGCTGCAATCACCATCTGCAGTGATTTTGGAGCCCCAAAAAATAAAGTCTAACACTGTTTCCACTGTTTCCCCATCTATTTCCCATGAAGTGATGGGACTGGATGCCATGATCTTAGTTTTCTGGATGTTGAGCTTTAAGCCAACTTTTTCGCTCTCCTCTTTCACTTTCATCAAGAGGCTTTTTAGATCCTCTTCACTTTCTGCCTTAAGGGTGGTGTCATCTGCATATCTGAGGCTATTGATATTTTTCCCAGCAATCTTGATTCCAGCTTGGGCTTCTTCCAGCCTGGCATTTTGCATGATGTCCTCTGCATATAAATTAAATAAGCAGGGTGACAATATGCAGCCTTGACGTACTTCTTTTCCTATTTGGAACCAGTCTGTTGTTCCATGTCCAGTTCTAACTGTTGCTACCTGACCTGCAAACAGGTTTCTCAAGAGACAGGTCAGGTGGTCTGGTATGCAGCTTAGATTATATTATTTCCCTGATCACGGTTTGAACCCATGCCCTTGGCTGTGAAAGCACAAGAGTCGTAACCACTGGACCACCAGGGAACTCCCTGCTTCTCTTTCATACATATTTAACATGTTGGGTTGATCAGGGGTTTTGCCCTCCCCTGGGAATTTGTTAGGGAAATCCCATGCCTCACAACCTTCTCCCTCACCAACTTGCACACCCACCCCGGTGCACTCTCGGAAAGGTGAGCTTCTACTTCCTCCTCCCTTGTCATTTCCTTCCAGCAACAGTCCAGAGAGAATGCTCCCTCTGCTCTGTGCCATTAGCAGTCTTTACTGAACTAACGCCCGGGGTCCAGGAACTGCTGAATAGGAGGACTGTCCTGCTTCAGTCATTGGTCACTTGAACTTGCTCATCCCCTTCTCCGTTTCCATGTCAATCATAGTTCCCCCTTCTAAAAACAGTTTCTTCACAGACAGATGATGAAAACTGCCATTTGTGGAAACCAAGGCAGAAAATGGTCCTGGGAGAGGATTTCCTGGTAGTCCAGTGGTTCAATCCCTGACCAGGGAACTAAGACCCCATATGCCATGTGGTTTGGCCAAAAAAATAATTTTTTTAAATGGTCCTTGGAAAGATGGGCAGATGGATGAGCTCACTCTTTGATGGACCCACCTCGCTCCCCTCCCTGGCACCCAGCTCTGTGCTCACCTACCAGCTCCTATTTAGGAGGATATAGAAAGAGCACTCAAAGCTTGAAAAATATTTGTCCAATAAGAAAATTATGAAACAAGTAAATTACTAATAGCAGAATTTCATTTACCAAGACAGAGCTGTAGGATATACAAATAGGTTTGGCAGCAGAAAAAGAAACCACAGAACCAATGGCTTACTATAAGACAGACGTTTTAAAATTTCTCTTTCCTGTAACATTCCAAGGATATGCAGTCAAAGGCGGAAATGGGGTCTCATGGTCTCAGTGGTCCAGGCTGCTTCAGTTTCACGGCTCTGGCATCTATAATCGTTCTTTTCATCAGCTTGGTCAAAGATTGCCTTGTAACCTGTTCGTATTTCAGGTATGAAGTGAAGGATGGAGCTGGGCGTGGGCGGGCCTAACTGCTTGCTTTAATACTCTCCACTCCATCAGTCAGTCATGGTCATATGACCAAGCCTAGCTGCAAGAAAAACTGGGAAATGCAGTGTCTACTCTAGGAAGCCATGTGCCCGGATAAAAATCAGACATGGGCCACAGTCTAAAGTATGTGTGTGTGTCTGTGTGTATTTGCCAGGGGGTATGCTTTCTAATTCCATACGTTATACTCACAGAGCCCTGTCTAATCTTCTTAACCATGCAATCTCCATTCTATGTCCTGTCTCCTGGACTCCCATTTGACTCCGGCACCCTTCTCCTCCCAGAATACAAGTACCCAGAGTGATGTGAGAGTGGAGAGGCCCTCCAATAAGGATTCATTTCCCTTTGTCATTCTTTGTCAATCTAGACTGACAGGGTTGGGCCACAGTGGCTCACAATTTACATACAACCCTTGGAAATAAAAAAAAAGTTTCCCAGCCTTGTGCCCAGAGCATGACACTGAAGCTGGGCAGTTAACCTTGATGGTTTCTAGTCTTAGGAGACAGGATCTGCTACATAGCACCTCCTCCCGCTTTTCCAGTGATAGTGCTCCCAGCCTTGGGGAATTTTCCCTGAGGTTCCATCCAGAGGTCAGATCTTGGGAACCAGCTCACTACCTTGGAAGTAGCTGAGGTTCTCATACTCGCTCTGGCAGCGTCAACACCCCGGCACCTTCAGTGCTCTCGTAGAACACCAGGAAATGCCAGAGATGGAACCCAAATTCATGAACTCGGCTCTCTTTCTCTGCCTTCCTTCTCTCCTTTTACTCTATTGTATGTATCTAGGTCACTGTATCTTGAACAATGACTTGTAAACTATTTTAAGAAATCACATTTCTATGTTTTTCTATTACTATTTGTTTGCTCCTCGCGCATTCATTTTGAAATCTGTTACTTGTCGGCAGATAAGCTACAACAGGTGCCAAACATTTAGGTGAAAAAAAATACCTTTTCACTTTTTCCTCCTACTTTAAAGAAAGACAGGCACTACTTAGTTTCAGCTACGGGAGTCCTTGGCCCAGCTCAAGGAAACAAGGTGTTGTAAGATGCCAGTGGCCGAGAATCTCTGGGGTTAGGAGAGGGTTAGCAGGAAGGGAGGACAGCTGAGAGGAAAAAGGGGACCTTCCAGGGTGGCGTTTTGGTTCATCCTTTGGATCCATGGAAGCAGGTGTCATGGAAACTGTGTTGTGTTCCAGGACATTTGAATGGCCGTAGTTACTGGTGGGCAGGGGTTAAGGGCATTAAAAGTCTCACACTTGAGTGTGGTATTGGTGATTTTTGTTCTCATCCTCGAGTGGAAGGAATGAACCTGTGGCAAGACCCTTGGAAGAGTCGCTTGTTGCATTCATTACTTACTGTTGCATAATGAATTACCCCCAAAAGTTAGTGGGCTTAACACATCATTTATTATTCCACAGATTTCTGTGTGTCAGGAACGCAGTCACAACTTGGCTGGGTCCCCTGGCTCTGGGTCTCTTCACAGGCTGTCATCGAGGTGTCAGTGGGGGAGTCAGTCACCTTCAGACGCCACTGGGAGTGGAGCTACTTCCAAGTTTACACAGGTGGTGGTTGGCAGATTTCAGTTGCCTGCAGGTTGTTGGACCAACAGCTTCAGTTCTTCACAGGCTGTTGGCTGTCCTTTCCATTGGCTAGCTCACAACACAGCCATTGGCTTCATCAGCACAACCAGTGAAAGAAAAAGGAGAATGAAAGCAAGATGGAAGTCAGTGTTTTGTAATCTTTTTTTGGCTGTGCTGGGTCTTAGCTGTGGCATGTGGGATCTTCAACTTTTGGTGTGACACACAGGATCTTTAGTGCAACATGAAAACTCTGTTTCTGCATGTGGGATCTAGTTCCCTGATCAGGGATCAAACCCAGCCCTCCTACATTGGGAGCATGGAGTTTTAGTCACTATACCACCAGGGAAGTCCCTGTAATCTGATCTTTAAAGTAACAGTCCCTCACTTGGCCACTGCATGATCAGGCCACTGAAGATGGCTGTTCTCTTGCTCTTTGAACATCCCCTGCTCGACCAGACCCTGTTTCACCTGCACCCTACTCGCATGAACATGCTTGCCTCCTGCCGCAGCAGTGGCTGATCTAGTCCCTCATCCAGAAGAGTTCCACCTGCTAGTTTATTAAGGGAAATACCTTCTTTGTGATGGTCGTTAATCTGAGCAGCTGTGAGAGTCATACCCCAGCTGATGGTTTCCCTGGTTGACTGATGAGTCAACCTGACATTGATCCCCCTATAACTAGTTGCCTTATTCTTCCCCAAGTAGCAAAGATGGCTGTTGTGTTCTGCCTGGTCTCTGCGGTAATGGTGGGATCTTGCTCCAGGACCTTTTGTTTCACACATGTAAGATGCCCTCTCTCTCTGTTACTGTCTCCAAGTTCTTTCTTCACTCACGAGGCTAGGCAATCACTCGTGAGGCTAGGCAAGGTGCAGCCTGACAGCCACATCCTATTGATAAGAAGCAAGTCACCAGGTCCAGTTCACATTCAAGGGGAGAAAATTACACAAGAGCAGTGGTAACATGTGAGTTTAGAGAAGAGAGGCTCTGTTTTAAGTCTTAAGATAAAGCCAAGGACTCCAGCCCTGTTTGCTTGAGACTCTGTGTCGGGATCCTGCTGGAAGCAATCCAGTGGGGTTTGGCATTATCTCATCTCTGTCTGTCACACGTCTTCTTCAGGAAATCAGTTACAGGAGTAATTGGCAGTCTGCCTGGCCAAATACCATCTACCAGCACCCAGCCCATCTCATAATCCCATCAGAGGAAACTCTGATTTCCCTTTTGGTAAAATTTCAAGTATAATAGTTTCCCACTCTGGAAAGCTCTTCCCTCTCTAGAGCTCACTCAAGCCCATCTCTTCTCTGAAGTCTTCTTAGAATCAATTGAAAAGATGGAAAGAGATGCTTTTTTGGAGAAATAATTGCCCAAAGATAAAATAATTCTGCAGGTAAGGAAACAAGGTAACCAGCTGCAAGTCAGACTGAGGGATGGGATAGATAGGGTGGCAACCATTGGTGTGAACTTTTTCTCTTTGGCAGAGAACCTTCCAGAGGGAAAACAGGTGCATCTAGCTGCTGAGTGCGGATTAGTCCTTGTTGATTTTTGTCTTTTTTTTGGTGGCATCTCGCAGCTTGTGGGACCTTACTTCTCGGACCTTAGGGATTGAACCCAGGCCATGGCAGTGAACTCAGATGGCTCAGATGATAAAGAATCCGCCTGCAATGCAGGAGACCTGGGTTTGATTCCTGGGTCCAGAAGATCCCCTGGAGAAGGGCATGGCTACCCACTCCAGTATTCTTGCCTGGAGAATTCTATGAACAGAGAAGGAATGTGGGGTCACAAAGAGTCAGACGCGACTGAGCAACCAACACTTTCACCTTTCTCCTAACTAACCAATTCTTTATTTCTTACAACAGAGGATTGGACTAACAGTTATTTTTAAATCCCCCTGTTCAAATTATGGTGTGGTTTCTCTCTCTTGACTGGACCCAGATTGATACACTAAGTTTTGCCATAATTTGTTATGCAGCAACCAATAACCAACACAACACACCTTATGTCACTGTCCACTGCCAGCTCTCCTTTCATTACCATCTGCCAATTGTTATCATGTGCCTGCCCAGAGCAGGCTTTTCCTTCAAGGGTTTTATAAGCAGTCAGATAGGACCTACTGCAAAAAGAACAAAATTTATAAGACCCAAAGTTTAATGTGCCAAATGCCAAATGAGAGACTCGGATGAGAAGTGCTGCTGGAAGCCCCAAAAGTGGGTATAGTTGAAGAAAACCCTAGACTACCATGGGGACACAGACCATGGGAAAGGAGGAAGACGAGCCCTGTAGGCAGGGAGAAGTTTGTATCAAAGCCTCAGGGGCAGGACTACACGTGACAGGATTAGGTGGGCTGTGACTTGTTTGCTCCAGTTTGACTAGTAACAGTGTTGACATGCTTGGCTAGTGGCAAGCAGGATGAACAGAAGCTGAAGGGCCTTCAATGCAAACCGAATTCATTTGGCGCAATTATGTAGCAAAGGACTCCAGTGACCATGCCTTCCAGGACAAAATCCTGTCTGCTTTTCATGTAGGTACACTTGTACTTGTCAGATCAGCTGACTTAGCTTTGGGGCTGAGGAAAGTTCATTTTGGTGGTGGGGAACCTCTGAAGGTTTTTGAGGTTGGTGCAATGTGGGGTTTTGATCTTTTTTTAGTTTTTTGGCCATGCCACATCGCATGTGGGATCTTAGTTCCCTGACCAGGGATCAAACCCATACCCCCTGCCGTGGAAGCACAGAGTCTTAACCACTGCACTGCCAGGTAAGTCCCAATGTAGGATTCAAAGATTAGTTGGCAGTGTGTAGGGCTGGAGGGTGGAGGACAGAAATAGGAGAATGACTTCCCAGAAGTACTGACATGGGGGAGAGTAAAGCAGTGGGAATTCGAGCATGTGATGGGGAAGAGTTTTTAAGGTGACTCGCCACACCTTGCTAGTGATATGGGAATATGGGGGAGCTGGCAGAGAGGTGGTTAGGATGATGTTGGCATTTGACAAGTTCCAGTGGGGTGGCTATACTGTAGCCAACTAGCAGGGAGGTGCAGCCTAAGTCCTGAGCTCAGGAGAAAGATGAGAGCTGGTGATTCAGACCTGGCAGTGACTGTTCACCCAGAGATGGTGATCAAACTTGGGGAGATAGTGATAAGGATGGTCCCTTAGTAAGAACTGGCTCTCTTGGTGAAAAAGTAGGTGGATAAAATGAAATCAATCTTGCATCAATGGTTACTGAGGCTGGACGAGTGTCCACAAAGGTTTCTACTTTCCCACGTTTTGCAAGTTTCCATAATAAAACATTAAAAAAAAAAAAAGGGCTCTCTGATCAGCATATCCTAACCTTCCACCCACCGTCCATCCACTCAAGCGACAGGGTCTTGGGTCAGGGAAATGGTGCGGACAGATTTCCTCGTAGTTCAGTCCTAAACCGGCCTCTAAAATCCAGAAGCATTGAGGTCTTTCTCAACTGCCACAGACTGTGGCTTAGAATCCATGGTCTCCTCTCATGGGGTTCAAGCCAAGGAATATGAAAAAAAAAAGTCCAGTAAAAATTAGGAGGTTCCAGTCCTACTTCTGCCCCAGACCAGTCATGTGACCTTGAGCAAGTCACTCTTCCTGCCCCTCCACCCCCCAGCTGACCTCTCAGGAGCTTGGGGTAAGAAAAAGAAATAACTGCAGCCATTTTTAAGCACTGAGATTTGGCAGTTGTTACTGTCGGGTAGCCCAGCCCATTCCGAGTAATCCAGTGCTATACTCTCTCACTGATTGTCTTTGGCCTCAGTCCCCAAACCCACCCTCTCCCTGAAACTCCCTGAAAGCACTGGCTCCACATTCAAAGTTAAAACCATCAAGAGACGGGGAGGGATAAGTTGGGAGATACACACACTACTATATATATAATAGATAACTAATAAGAACCTACTGTATAGCACAGAGCTCTCTACTCGGTACTCTGTAATGACCTACACGGGAATAGAATCTAAAAACGAGTGGGCATATGCACTCAAAAAACGGGCAGAAGACCCAAATAGACATTTCTCCAAAGAAGACATACAGATGGCCAATAGGTACATGAAAAGATGTTCAACATCGCTAATTATTAGAGATATACAAATCAGAGCCACAATGAGATCATCACCTCATACCAGTCAGAATGGCTATTATCAAAAAAATCTACAAACAGTAAATGCTAGAGAGCCACAATGAGATCATCACCTCATACCAGTCAGAATGGCTATTATCAAAAAAATCTACAAACAGTAAATGCTAGAGAGGGTGTGGAAATAAGGGAACCCTCCTGCACCGTTCGTGGGAATGTAAATTCATATAGCCACCACGGAGAACAGTATGGAGGTTCCTTAAAAAAACTAAAAACAGTGCTACCATATGATCCTGCAATTCCACTCCTGAGCATGTATTGGGAGAAAAGCATGATCTGAAAGGATACATGCACCCCAGTGTTCACTGCAGCACCATTGTTTACAATAGCCAAGACACGGAAGCATCGACAGAAGAATGTCCATCGACAGAAGAATGGATACAGATGTGGTACATATATACAATGGAATATTACCCAGTCATTAAAAAGAATGAAATAATGCCATTTGCAGCAACATGGACAGACCCAGAGAGTGTGTCATACCGAGTGGAGTAAGTCAGAGAGAGGAGGAGTATCATATGACATCACTTATATGTGGAATCTAAAAAGAAATGATACAAATGAACTTACTTATAAAACAGAAACACAGAAGCGGAAGAGCAGGGAGGTCAGGCAACTTGGCTAATATCATCCACTCAGAAGTGGAAGCACATAGAGATAGGCGGAAAAAAAAAAAAAAAAGATTCACAGACTTCAAAAACAAGCCTGTGGTTGCCAGGGGAAGGATGAAAGGGGAAGGGATAGTTAGGGATCTACTGTATAGTACGTGAAACTCTGCTCAGTGTTATATGGCAGCCCGGATGGGAGGGAAGTTTGGGGGAGAAGGGATACATGTATACGTACGGCTGAGTCCCTTCACTGTTCACCTGAAACTATCACAACATTGTTAATTGGCTATACCTCGATACCAAATAAAAAAATTTAAAAAGAGTAGGTATATGTGTAACTGACTCATTTTGCTGTATAGCAGAAACTAATACAACACTATAAATCAACTACACACCAATAAAAATTATCAGTCAAAAAAAATTAATAGGGGACTTCTCTGGCCGTCCAGTTGTTAAGAGACCACACTTCTACTGCAGGGGGTACAGGCTTAGCTCCCACATGCTGCATGGTCTGGTCACAATAAATAAATTTTAAAAAGGAGCAAGAGAAGGGAGTCTGTCCAACTAAACAGGAAAGTGGGAATGTGTTTCAGGAGACAAGCCCACACTTTGACAGGTAGTTATGCTGGCTAAAATCTCCACCCACCCCAGAAGGCCCTGGACAGACACAGTCCCCCAACCTCCTCTCCCACACTCATTTATTGGCTCTCCGTAATTTTATTCCCCGTTATTAAAGCAGGAATGACTGGGTGGGCAGGAAGGCCGGATTCCCACATCCTGGGGGCACTGCAGGCTGACTATGACTTTGCAGGCCTGGATCTGCACATCCTCCTCGGGGTGGATGACCAGGGCGAGCAGCCGGTCTGCCAGTCGTGAGTCGTCCCCAAAGAGAGCTTCATGTAAAGACTGTTCGTTGTAATGCCACTTCACGGCGCGGTAGTGGGGTGAACTCCGGCCTTCACTCAACCGCTCTGCGAAGACCAGGACCTCAAACAGCAGACTCCCAGGCTGCGTGGACTGGAACAGGTTCAGGAAATTGCAGTGCACCTGTGAGCAGGATGCAGCGAGCAATCAAGTCCAAGGCAAGTTCTAAAGTTCTTCCATCCTCCTATTGCCTCAGCTTCCCAATATACCTAAGTTTCAGATGCAACTGTGTAGGAATCTTTTAGTTTTCAATATCATTCTCTAGCATAATTCCATTGTGGTCATAAAACGGGAGTAACATGATAATATTGATTCAGGGAAGTTTGTTGAGACCACCTTTTAAAGCTTAGTGTGTGGTTAATGTTTGTAAATATTTTGTGTACTAGAGAGGAATGTGCACGCACTTGTTCTGGATATATCTAATGGCTTAAGCTTCTTTGTGTTATTTGCAGCAAGTGTAACCTTTACTAGTTTTAGATATTTATCTATTAATTGCTGAAACAATAGTTAAAACCTTCCAAATCTTCCAGTGTGGTGGTAAACATAAATCAACTACTGAATAATTATTCAGTCGTAAGAAGGAAATCCTGCTACTTGTGACAATATGGATGGACTCAGGGAACATTATGGTAAGTGAGATAACCCAGACAGAGAAAGACAAATACTGCATGGAATCACTTCAGTTCAGTTCAGTCGCTCAGTCGTGTCCGACTCTGTGCGACCCCATAGACGGCAGCCCACCAGGCTCCCCCGTCCCTGGGATTCCCCAGGCAAGAGCACTGGAGTGGGTTGCCATTGCCTTCTCCAATGCATGAAAGTGAAAAGGGAAAGTGAAGTCGCTCAGTTGTGTCCGAAGACCAGCGATCCTGTGGACTGCAGCCCACCAGGCTCCGCCATCCATGGGATTTTCCAGGCAAGAGTACTGGAGTGGGATATCACTTACATGTGGAATATTAAAATAACATAGTCAAACTAATATAAACAGTAGAAAAGTAGTTTCTGGGGGCTGGGGTAGGGTGTGGGGAAATAGGGAAAGGTTGGTAAAAGGGCACACGTACTGTGCTTAGTCGTGTCTGACTCTCTGCGACCCCAGGCTCCTCTGTCCATGGGGATTCTCCAGGCAAGAACACTGGAGTGGGTTGCCATGCCCTCCTCCAGGAGGTCTTCCCGACCCAGGGATTAAGCTCAGGTCTCCCCCATTGCAGGCAGATTCTTTACCAGCTGAGCCACCATGGAAGCCCAAGAATACTGGAGTGGGTAGCCTATCCCTTCTCCAGGGGATCTTCCCGACTCAGGAATTGAACTGGGGTCTCCTGCATTGCAGGCAGATTCTTTACCAGCTGAGCTGCCAGGGAAGCCCAAAAGGGTACATACTTTCAGCTAAAAGATGAAAAAGATCTGAGGATCTAATACAAAACATGGTGACTACAGTTGATACTAATAATACTGTATTATCTAACTGAAATTAGCTAAGAGAATGAAGCTTAAATGTTCCCCCCCAAAACAGACAAATCTGTGAGGTAAGGAGATAGATGTGTTAATTAATCCGATGGTAGGAATCTTTTCAGAATGTTGTAACTTTTCCCTATTATTAAAATACCTAGACTAATTCGCGTCACCTGTGTTCCTGACTCTCAGCCTTCAGAAAGTCCCTCAAAGGAAAATCTGACTCTGCTGAGAGGACAGAAGGGGGGTGGTTTGCAATCTGGATCTAGTGCAGGGGCAGGAGGAGGAACAAGATGATCTTGTCAGGGCTAGGTCTGCCTCAAGAATCCACCATCCCTCCTTCCCCAGTATCTGAGTCAACATCGTCGGCCCACCTTTCAGTTCCTTTCTCACCTGGCAGTTGAGAATATCATAGAGGAGGTGGTCCTTCTGTGCCAGCTTGCTCAGCAATCGTATGGCCTGCACCTAAATAAAGACGAGGGTCACGCGTGAGAAGGGAGGTGGGCCTGAGCAGGGACGACACGAATCTCTGCTCTTCCCTCTAGGCGTTGTGCCAGGGCCGGGCAGGGTGTCGGGGCCTCGGGCACCTGTGCCAGGATATAGTCCGACTGCAGGATCTCCATCAAAGCAGGCATCGCCCGTCGCAGCTGTGGATGCGCGAAGTCGGGCAGCGGGAAGTTGTTGAGGAGTCTGAGGCCTGCAATGTGCAGCTCTGAGTCCCAGATGGTGGAGAGCAGCTCCAGCACCCTCACGGAGTGTTCCTGGGGAGGGGCGGGCGGGGAAGAGAAGGGTTTCCTGCTTTCACAGGACGGCCCTCAACATTAGCCCACCCTCTGCCTTCACTCAGGACAACTGAGCCGACCCCAACAGACAGTTCCCCACTTGAGCTCTCCCTGTCATTTGACCTAGTTGACCCCTCCCACCTCCTCGAAACTCTGTCTTCCCTCGGCCTCTCTGTCACATGCTTCTTTCCCAGGTTCTTCTGCCAACCTCCTCTTCTGTCTTCCTCCCTCCCTTAGTGACACGGTGTTAAAGACTCACAGACTCAGTGTTAAAGACTATCCATATGCTGATGCCTTTCAAGTTCCTGTCTCCAGCCCAGACCTCTCCCTAAACTCCAGACTCAGATGCAACTGCCAATTCCACTTCTTTCCCAGAATCTTACTAAACCTCTGAGTTAACACATTCCTATCCCCACACCTGCTCCCTCCACCACCCGTCTTGTCTCCGCTATTGGTTACACCTGCCTTCCAGTTAGTTACTCAGACCAAAACTCTCTGGTCTTCCATGACTCCTCTCTTTCTCTCACACCCTTTTCCAATCCCTCAGAAAATCCTGTTGGCTCTGCCTTCAAAATCTACCAACAATCAAGCCACTCCTTGCCATACCCCTTCCACCACTGTGTTCCAAGCCACCAGCACCTCTCCCCCTGGTTTCTGCAATAGCCTCCCCCTCTCTGCTTCCAGCCCTGTGCCCTCCATCTATTCTCAGAACAGCAGACAGGTTGGACATTCACGCCTCTCCTCCAGAGCCGTTGGTCCATTCAGAATAAAGGCTAAAATCCTTACAGTGGCTTACAAGATCTTCCCCTGTTCCCCCCCCATTACTTCTTTGCCCCATCTCCTATTCTCTCCTTTGCTCCCACGACTTCCATCACAATGGCCTCAGCCATTCCCTGAAATTGCCGGGTACACACTTATCTTAAGGTCTTTGCACAGGCTGGCCCCTCTGCTTAGAATGCTCTCCCTTCAGATATTCATAGCTCACTCTGACTCTTACCTCTTTCAAGACTTTGCTATTTAATGTCACCTTCTTTGGGGGGAGGGGGGTGGCCTTCCCTGACCACCACTCCCAACCCCACCTTCCTTACCCAGCCCTCTTTTATTCTTCCCTATACCACTGTCACATGGAACATTTTTGTTTTGAAATTTTTATCTCCAAATGATTCTAAATTCACTAGAAGTTGCAAAAACAGAGAGATCCCAATGTGCCTTTCACCCAGTTTTCCTCCATAGTTACATCTTAAATAATTACAGTATCAAAACCAGGGAAATGGTATTAGTACAATGTGTACATACAGTTGTGTCATTTTATCACATATGTAGATTCATGTAACCACCACTACAGTCAACTAATTATTTCATCAGACTCACCACAGATCACCCTTGTAGGTGATCTTATTGTTCACACTTACCCCTGCCCATCAAAACCAGCCCTCACCAGTGCAGGCCACCCATCTGTCTTCCACCTCTCTGATATTGTCAATTTTGAGGTTATAGAAGTGAAAGCATACTTTGTAATCTTCCGAACCTGATGTTTTCTACTCAGTATAATGCCCTTGGGATCCAACCAAGTTGTCGTGTGTATCAATAGCTCATTCCTTTTCATTACTGAGGGATGTTCCATAGTACTACATTACCAGTTCACTTAGTCATGTATCTACTAAGAGCCAATTCGGTTGTTTCCCTTTTGATTGTTATAAATGGAGCCGCTGTGAACAGGTTTCTGGACAGATGTAAGTTTTTATTTCTTCAGGATAAACGCTCAAGAGTGCAACTGCTGGTTTGCATGGTAAATGTAGAGTTTTTTGTTTTTAAACTACCAAACTATTTTCCAGAGTGGCTGCTTTACCATTTTACATTCCCACCAGCAACATGAGAGATTCAGTTTCTCTCCATCTTCACCAGCATTTGGTACTGTCAGACTTTTTAGTTTAGATCATCTAATAGGTATATAGTAATATTTCATTGTGGTCTTATATTTGCATTTCCCTAGTGTCTAGTTAAATGTTCAACATTTATTCATGTGCTTATTTGCAGTTATGTATCTGCTTTAGTGATATATTTCCATATCTTGTGCCCATTTCTAACTGGATTTTTTAAAATACTGAGTTTTCAGAGCTCTTTTATATAAACTAGATATGAGTCTTTTGTCAGATATGTGATTTGCAACTATTTTCTTTCAACCTGCAGCTTATTTTTTGATCCTCTTAACAGGGTCTTTCCCTAAAAAAAGTTTTTAATTTTGATGAAGTTCAATTTATCATTTTTATTTTATAGATTGTGCTTTGTGTCATTTCTATGACCTCTTTATCAAGCCCTAGACCCCAAAGATTTTCTCCTTTGAAACTGCAGCATTACCCTGATGTCAGCCTTCTTTATTACCATTCTTCTTGATTTTTCTCAATAGCATTTGCCCCCAAGAAACACTATGTTTCACTTATTTTTATTTTTTAAGATTTTGTTGATTTTTAATTATTTTTGGCTGCACTGGATCTTTGTTGTAGCCCTCAGACTTAGTTGCTCCATGGGATGTGGGAATCTTCCAGTACCAGGGATTGAACCTGTGTCCTAGGCATTGCAAGGCAGACTCTCAACCACTGGACCATGAGGGAAGCCCTCACTTATTTGTGTATTGCCTGCCTTGCTTTCTGCTAGGATTTAAGTTCGCTCGGGATAAGGTTCCTTCTTGTTCCATTCACTGTTGTATCTCATACGCCTAGCACTGTGCCCAGGCACAAAGGAAGTGCTCAATATACGTCTGTTGAATGAAAAAAGGGATCTCGGCTTCTGAGCTGCAAGAGGCTTGGGGCTTATTACCAAAGGCAGGTACCTTACAAGCTGTACCTTTGCAAGTCGCATAAGATGGACGCCAGAAGCCTGGAGTGGGAAGCACAGAATTCCCATTAGTACCCTGCTCCTTCCTGCCCTCATCCCTCGCTGTCTGCTGAGATCTGAAGGGCAGGTAGGAGTTAGCAAATCTGGGGTGGGCTTTCAGGAAGCAGAACACCAGGTGCAAAGGCTGGGAGAGGAGAGAGCTTGAAACACGCAGTTTCCCTCCATACCAGCAGTTTCCCAGCTTGAAACAGCTGGGGTGTGGGCAGGGAGGTGGAGCTGGTTGTACACGTTAAAATTTTTTGTGTATTTCCATCTGCACTGGGTTTTAGTTGTGGCATGCAGGATCTCTAGGTGCAGCGTGTGGGATCTAGTCCCCTGCTGCTGCTGCTCAGTCGCGTCAGTTGTGTCTGACTCTGTGCGACCCCATAGACGGCAGCCCACCAGGCTCCCCCATCCGTGGGATTCTCCAGGCAAGAACACTGGAGTGGGTTGCCATTTCCTTCTCCAATGCATGAAAGTGAAAAGTGAAAGTGAAGTCGCTCAGTCGTGTCTGACTCTTAGTGACTCCCTGGACTGCAGCCCACCAGGCTCCTCCGTCCATGGGATTTTCCAGGCAAGAGTACTGCAGTGGGGTGCCATGGCCTTCTCCGCCAGTCACCAACGGCCAATGATTAATCAATCATGCCTACATAATAAAGCCCCATAAATATCCCTACATGACAGGGTTTGGAGAACCTTGGGGTGGTGAATATATCAAGGTGCTAGGAGGGTGGCAGGCCTGAAGAAGGCATGGAAGCTCTTCCCCCACACTCTGCTCTTGCACGTCCTTCCACGTGGCTGCTCCTCAGTTGTATATTTTTTCCCCCTTGGCTTTGCAGCGTGTGGTATGTGGGATCTTAGTTCACCAGCCAGGGATCGAACCTGTACTCCCTGCATTGGGAGCATGGACTCTTGACCACTGAAGCACCAGGGAAGTCACTCCTCAGTTGTATTTTTTATAATGATATGTAAGTAAAACATTTTCCTGCATTCTGTGACTCTTTATAGTGAATTATCCAGTCTGAGGAGAGGAGTCAGGAGAACCTCCAACTTTACAGCTGGTCGGTCAGAAGTGGGAGACGGTCTTATGGTATTCAGCCTTCAGCGGTGGGGTCTATACTAACCCCAGGGAGACATGTCAGAACTGAACTGTTGGACACCCAGCTGGTGTCAAGAGTTGACTAGTGTCAGAAAGAACCTCAGAGGTTTCTGCTGTTTAGGGTTCAGAGATTCTCCAAGGGACCGAGTTCAGTTTTATCCTGGGATTTGAAGACTTTTCTGCCCCTATTGGGAAAGTGATCACCATTTTCCCACCAATTTCCAAGGAAAAATATATTTCTGAGTTACAAACTCAGACCCAAACAGACTCCTGGAACATGAGCATTCATCCTAGGCCCACTAAAGGGCCCATGGCCTATGGACACTCTGTGCGCTCTGCCCCACCCTTACTGCCAGGCTCACCTGGATTTTGAGCCTGAATTTTCTGATGCCAGAGAAAGCTTTAAGTGTGTTCAGGGCTTGGATTTTGACACTGTCATCTTTGTCATCCAGCATGGAGCCCACCAACGTGATGTCATCGTTAGTACAAGCAGAGGCCTAGAGTGTGCCAAGAGAAACGGAAGAGGCGGGAGAAGCAGGTGTCCCGGCCGCCCATTCCCCCCACCCCCGACACACACCCTGTCACCAAGACCCCTAAACACAACCCATCCCACCATCAGAGAGACAGGTACCAGGACACGGTCTGGCTAGTCGGGGCAGGGGGATGGGGAGCAGGGGAACCAGGACACACGCTGGTAGCCCCCAGGGGCCAGGCTGACGGGGAGGGGTCTCCTGCCTCCCTTCCCTCACCTCGGACTCCAGCAAGTACACACAGCGCGTGATGCTGTGTAGGATCATGCTCTTGGTGTACGCATCCTGCTTGCACTCCAAAGAGTTGAGGAGCCTCCGGAGCTCACCTGAGTTCCTCCCGTGCCGCTCTCGCTCGACTGCCAGGCCTAGACAGCCACCCCAGACCAGTTCAGGCTGCGGACTCAGAGGTGATGAAAGAAGGGGATTGGGAAGCAGGGCAGAGGGACCTGGGAGACAAGGTTGCCTTGCCTTTTCTGAAGAGAAGACTTCCTGCCATACGCAGGACCACCATGTGCAGTTGATCAGGGTGTGCACTGCACAAGGGCACCACATCTAATGCTACATCGTTCATATCATAAACAAAAACGTTTTGTACATTTACCATAACAACTTTCTGGCATATGGCAGCCATATATAGTGTTTCATCGTAACTGGTATATGGCAATGACATTCCAGCAGATGGCAACAAAAAGTCCTGCAGAAAGGGTTCCTTTCTCAACTTTGCATTGAGTGGTCATAGAGATTAGCGGAGGCACTGGGCATGTAGGTCCCTCAGTTTTCCCTTGGGGAGAACTGCTGATACCAAGTTTCCATCCATCCTAGATGCCAAAGTGAACGCGGATTTAGGAACCTGCCAGATGACTCCTGAGGATGCACCTGAGCGCCATCCACTACCTGGGGACCCTGCTCCAGCGTCTCAAGAGTGGGTCTGGGGAAGGAGGAGGTGAGAAAGGGGCACGAGAGAGGAATGTGGAGGAGTCCCCTCGGAGACCTGGGGAAAAGGTACCTCCTGGGGCCGAGCCCTCTCCCCAAGGTGGGGACACTCACGGGCGATGCACATGGGCGAGGCAGAGCAGAAGGGTGGCTGACAGTTTAAGGCAGTCTTGATGGCCTTGTAGAGGAGGTAGATGGCCCCGGCGCCTGTGGCCAGGCTCACCACACCTTTGCGGATGTCCATTTGCCCCGGGCGCTGGGGGGGTGCAGGACATGCCCAAGCACCCAGCGAAGGCCTTCCGGAACCAGAACTCCAGCAAGGCCAGGAACCAGGGCACCAGAATCAGAACATGGGCAACAAAGGGAACTGGGGAAACAGTAGGAGGGAGGGTGGCAGTCTGGGAACAGGACAGACAGGGAGCTTCAGAGGCTGCAGGAAATCAAGTTCAAGACTCCAGGGAAACAGAAGGTCTGGGGCAGAAAGGTCCTTCCCAGACTCCATTTTTAGGGGGCCCAGGTTTGTGGGGCCCCAGCAGCCAGCTCCAGAGGCTGCCTTTCCTCCATTAGAGGGCAAAGTGAAAAGTGAAAGTGAAGTCGCTCAGCTGTGTCCAACTCTTTGCAACCCCATGGACTGTACCTGCCAGGCTCCTCCATCCGTGGGATTTTCCAGGCAAGATTACTGGAGTGGGTTGCCATTTCCTTCTCCAGGGAATCTTACCAACCCCAGGGATTGAACCCAAGTCTCCTGCCTTGCAGGCAGACTCTTTACCGTCTGAGCCACAAGGGGGCTTCCCCATTAGAGGGCAGCAGAGGCCCAATTTCTGGAAGTTTGGAAGTTTGCTAGGGGTGGGGTCGGGGTTGGGGGGGTTGGGATGCGGCCCCTGGCAGCCCTGTTCCCTCACTTGCCTGGCCCTCAAGCGTTTCTGTAGGCAAGGGTCCCCCTTTCCATCAGAGGATGAAAATACAAGCACCTTACAAAGTTTTCCAGAATCCCAAGGCAAATCCATTATCTTACAGCATCCACGTGTTGCTCTCAATGTTGACCAAAAGCTCATAAGGGTAGTTGTCTCTGCACCTCCAATAGCCAGTAGAGTCCTGCACTTTGGAGATGCTCAAGTTATGACTTCTGTTATTCCTTGAGGATGGGAGGAAAGAACATCAGAGAATCTGAATACAGGGATGGATGCCAGGCCCATTTAACCAGTGTGTCTCTGGAGGAGAAGGGGCCCTTGCCTGGATCATTTATAACCTGAGAGGACCCAGATTTAGCATTCTAAAACTCCAGGGTTAAAGCCTGGGTGGGTCTGTGCCATTAAACCATGGAGGCCTGAATCTGGGAGTATCGCATCCCATTCCCCCCCCCCCCCCCACCCGCCAACATACACTCACAGGGTGGGATGGGGTTGGAGGCCTCTGGAAAATGCCACCACCCTGGAGGAGGAGAACCCAACTTTGGAGGCCTCAGTCCCCACTACCTCCACCACTAGGATGGGGCAGGTGAGACCAGATCCTTCCCTCTTCCTCCGTCCACCCCCAGTGTCCCCACAGCCTCTGGCCTCACCTTCTGGTGCAGAACAGGGAGGAGCCCAAGGCCTGCTCAGGCCCAGAGTCCGCACTGAGCATGGCAGCACCACAACAGGGCTTCTCCCGCCTGGCCCTGAGCTCCTGTTGGAAGGCTCGGGGCCCAGGGCTGCTGCGTCTGGGCTTGCAGGAGGTGTGGAAACACATCACCAAGGATGGTACAGCAGCCAGCCAGGTCTGTTCACTCAGAGCCTTCATCCACGTCACTCCAGGCTGCAGGCAACACTCCCAGGGGGCCCATTCTCTTCCATCCTTCAGCCCCAAAGTGGGTGTATGGTCAGGCCATTCAAGATGGCTGTTCTCTTGCTCTTTGTACTTCCTTTGCTCTACTGTCCCTCTTGAAAAAAAAAAAATTTGGCTGTGCCCGGTCTTAGCGTGGGGGATCTTTCGTCTTCGCTGCAGCATGAGAACTCTTAGTTGAGGCTTGTGGGATCTAGTTCCCTGACCAGGAATTGAACGCCAGGCCCCCTGTGTTGGGAGCTCAGTCTCAGCCACGGGACAACTAGGGAAGTCCCTTGACCAGTCCTGATTTTGCCTGCACCCTACTCACGTGACCACGTTTACCCACTGCCCCAGCTAATAGCTGATCTCACCCCTGCTCTACCTGCTAATTTATTAAAGGAAACATCCGCCCTCACGCTGGTTCTTAACTGAGGGGCTGTGAGGGATGTGCCCCAGCTGGTTTCCTTGGTAACTGAGGAGCCAACCTGACCTCAATTCCCCCTACAAATAGTAGTCTCCTTCTACCCTGAGTGGGGAAGATTGCTGCTTTGGCCTGCCCGCTGTTATCCACGGGTTGTTGCTCCATGACCTTTTGCTTAAAACCAGCGCCAATTCCCTCCCGAAACCTCCGGTCCAACAAACCATTGAGGTCTCCATCATTGTCTCCAGACTCTTTCTTTGGTCTTGAGGTGGGGCAACCACAAGGCTTTCAGGACTGCGGGGTGCAGTCCAATGACTGATCAGCTGGCCAGGAGACCAAAGAAACACCCAAGATGTCGAGAAGTCAAGAATGGGGAACGGGAAAGTCACAGGCATGATCTCGAGGTGGCTGTCCACCAGCAGGTGGGGCCCTGTGGCAGCTGACTGCCATGAGAGATGTCTTTCTCGTCCACTAAATTGATTCTCTTCCACTCTGGTAACCTCAGAGTCTCTGTTTTCAGTTTAAAAGCAGCAGCCCTATGCTCAGGGCTCATCTGACTACACAAGGATGCCTGGTGAATACAGACAAAATGCAAGGAAGTGGATGATCTACAAAGGACAAGCATACCTCCAACTTCTCACCACTGAACAATTACAGACACAGGCTTTAGGGGATCTTAATTCAGGGGCAGGCTTGTGAATTGGACGTGGCTGAAATGTCTGGTTGGGGTCTGTGGCAACAACAAAATAAAGAGTACCCCTGGCCTTCTGGTCCCAGCTGTGGAAGGGGGCAGAGCAATGATACACACCACGAAGGGACAACAGCCATGTGCAGCTTACAGGGTGCTACAACAGACGGAAGACACTACAAAAGGCTTACCTGAGTCTAGCAATGCAAAAATCCACTATTTGGGGTCTAGGATAGCTGTGTGAAATACAGCACCCCCAAGCACATTGACCATGACCAAAGACTCCACTGAACCAGCCACGAACTTCAAGAATAGGCTGATAAAAATGACACACGCTGGCATTTCCACTTGCCTTATGGACATCCCTCCCCCGACTTCTACCGGGCTAATGGAAAGGATGAAAGAATAACAACTGAAATGGAAACCCATTCTTTCCACAGGTGGACCAGAGGCCAACCGAAGCTCTCAGAACTCCAAACTGAACATCCCAGGGGCAGTCAGCCCAGGGCTATGTTAACCCAGAAGTGACTAGTCAATACAGTCTGAGCTTAACTGTTGACCACCTAAAGAAGAATGCCAACTATCTGGACAACTTACTTTTGCTCTCACCACAGGATCTTACCCCCTGGGGAACACATTATTAAATGACCCAGGGATTGGCAGGTAAGTCCCTGGTGGTTTGGGTTTGCTGCCTCGTGGGGAGTAGGATTGGCAAGGGAATTATAGATTTCACCTGGATTTATACTAGACCCACCTAGGACTACTAAAATTAATTAACCCAGCTCCTAATGGAGAAAAAGTGCCATTATACCCTGTAGGCTGAGTTTATACCACCCAGCAGTCTTCAGCACTATGAATGTCTCTGTTGCGGTCCTAGGCTCTTTCTTTGGTCTCAAGGTTGGGCAACTCTGGGGCTTACAGGTCTGCAGGGTGCAGCCCACCAGTGGGTGACTACACGGACTCCCCGCAGTGAAATATGACAGAGGCTGCTGGAGGCCCCCTTCCTCCACTGCCATGGGACCACCTATCAAGCTCCATGAACTCTGGGCAGGAAATGGTGCCTAACGGAACCATTTTAGGTTCCGACTCCCCTGGTGGATCCAAGGAGAGGTCCTTCAGAACAAAGTTCCAGCCCTCTTCTGAGGGGGACCCAGGGCTACTGGCCTCCTCAGCCTATACAGCTGACCCCACGACCCTCACATCCTAAACAAATCCAGTGCTCAACCTGCTCTTTAAAGCTCTCCAAAGATGCAGAGTTCTTTCCTGGCTTTAAGCTAATTCCTTCCTGCTATATCTAACCCTATTTTGTTTTTGGTTCTGCTCTCAAATGCTTCAGAGGGATCAGAAGCAGAGGCAGCCACCCCACTGTACGTTTTTGCTAACCCACAGCATGATATAGGAAAAAGAAAAAAAAAAAAGAATGTGTATTTGTTGGTGGAAAGTCAAGGACTGTTCTTTCTTGGGAGTAACTGCTTTTGATTCAGATGATGTCTCTTCTTTTGAGGAGAATTAAAATATACTTGCTTTTGTGAAATGATGGTGACCACACATGATAGTGAACGTTCTTGGAGAGCATAAATGAAGACTGCAGCTCTCAGTGAGAACTTGGGTTTTGGTTCTTTCCCCCTGTCAAATCCCCAGATTTGGAATATTGGCTAGATAGAAGTCCATATACACACACAGCCAACTCCAAGTTTCTTACCCGCCCTCACCAAGGCAAAAGAACACAGGCTGCCCTAGCATACCTCTCTGCCATCTGCACCAGCTTTCCACCTTGAAGGCCTCTGATGTTCCCATCGTGGTGGTGTTCAGTCGCTCAGTAGTGTCTGACTCTTTGCAACCCCATGGACTGCAGCATGCCCGGCTTCCCTGTCCTTTACCATCTCTGGAAGCTTGCTCAAACTCAAGTCCATTAAGTCAGTGATGCCATCCAACCATCTCCTCTGTTGTCTCCTTCTCCTCCTACCTTCTCTCTTTCCCAGCATCAGGGTCTTTTCTTCACATCAGGTGACCAAAGTTATTGGAGTTTCAGTATCAGTCCTTCCAGTGAATACTCAGAGTTGATTTCCCAACATATTAGGTGCAGTTTATGTAGTGAGTGAGTGTGGGTTCAACCCAGATTTCCAGCTCAGTTAACTGAGTTAAGCTTTGTAATCTTTTTGTGCCTCATTTTCCCCACCTATAAAATGGGTATAATAGTAATACCTACTTCTTGGGCTTATCAGAACAGTGCTCAGCACACAGAGCTCACCAAATGTGACTATGATCATTGCAATTACATGCAGGCTTCCCCTTGGATAAAAATATCAGGTGTGGGAAGGAAGTGAGCACACACTTGGTTGGCCTGTGTGAGGCGTGAAAAGTACATTAATCAGCCCCTTCCCTTACCCTCTACCCCTCCCACTCTGGTTGTCCTCAGGCTAATCAATCTCAACTCCTGTAACCCATTTACTTTCTTTGAACAGTTTTGGAGTCCTTGAACCCTTCAATCCCACCAAATACCTAAACCTGGAGAGCTAGGGGCACCCAGCCCATTGCCCTGGGCTCTTCAGTTCCTAAAAACCATCCTTCCACTTGTTAAAAACCCTAGGACTACCTGCTTACTCTATCAGGACTCCAGTTATGGGTGTTTCAGCCTAGTTAATTAGAGGAGACTGACATGTTATTAGGAACGTGCTGTGCAAGTAAGCCTTTAAGTGGGTCCTGCATTCGCATGCTCAGAAGCTAAGGGGAAATCATCTTACTCTATAATGAAAAGCGCCTTGGAGTCCTTCGACCTTCGGTTTGGGCAAGTTCCATAATCTGAGCCTCCTCCGGAAAACGGGTCTATCAATACCCACCTACTACACGGAAGTGCGCCGTCAGAACTGAATGCGACGCAGTACGCCCGTGACTCTAGGTGAACCCGGGAAGCTCTGCACGTGCGAGCTGCCCCCGCAGAGGGCGGAGAAGGGCACGTCTGGGGACAGCCCGCGCCCTGACGGGGACCCCGCGCGCTCCGAGACCATGCCGTCCAAGCTCGCGCATACCCCGGGCCGGGGACCAGGCTGGCGGGCTTCTCGAGGAGCTCGTGACACCGGCGAAGGCGTGGGGACGCGGGAAAAAGGCGGCGAAAACCCGGGGAAGCGAAGGGGGCGGGGACCCCGCAGAAGGAGGACCGGGGGTGGGGCGGAGGCCGAGGCTCCTCCCGCCCCCGGCCTACTCCCGTCTTGCCCCCCCCCCCTCCAACTGCTCCCCGCTCCTCCCCCGCCCCGCGCGCATCCGGCGGCGGGCACAGGATGTTCTTTCGCTCGGGCCCCCCCACCCCCGCCCCCGCTCTCACTTTCCCTCCGCTCCCATCCCCCACTCCCGCCGCCGGCACCTTGTTTAACTCTTTCCCTCCCGCGCTCCACGGCGCCCGGCGCGACCTGGGGGAGGGTGGGGGGTCCCAGGGTCCCACCCTTCCCGCCCACTCCCATGACAGGGAGCTCGCTCGAGGGCGGCCTGGGAAGAAAGGGGCCCCGGCCGAGCGCTCGGCCTCGGTTCTCCGGATCCACTGGCCCGTCGGGGGTCGGGGGGTAAGGGATGAACAGAGATCCTAAGGCCTGAAGCCGGCCTTCTCCGGACCCTCCAGGCCAGCTCACCACCGGTGCCGGGTGGGCTGGGGGTGGGGGTGCCCGCAAATCCGGCGAATCCCGCGACCGAGGAGGGCAGCCAGTTGGGCGGGGTTAGCGCCAAGCCAGACGTAGGGTCAGCAAGGTCCAGGACCCCAGCCTCATCCTCTCCCCGGTTGGGATGAGAAGGGGCCCCCCCGGGTCTCCGGGAGAGGATGGAGAGAGGTCACGCCCCTCGCGTATACGTCACTGTTTCCAAGGCAACCAGGGGCGGAGACGCGGGCTGGGGAAAGAGAGCTTAGCGAAACCAGGTTTCTAGAGACACTGGGGCACGGGGGTGGAGGGTGCATTGGGGTGGGGAGGTGGCGTGGGCGGCCTTTTCAATCTTTGCTTTTCGCTCGCTGGTGCTCCAAGAAGCTGAGGGCAGGGCAGGTTCGGTTCATTCGACAGACGTTCGTTGAGCTTGGACCGTGCTTGGCATCAGGCTTAGGCACTGTGTTCCGGCGGCGCTGAATCAGAACCCTGCCCTCGCTGATTATTTTGAGTCAGGGTTGAGTGGCTATGCATCCCGTGTTACCTCCGTGGAACTGGTGTTAATTGTTAACAGTGTCCTTTTACTCGCTTAGAAATGTCTTAGTGGGGGTTGGAGGGCAGTAAAGGTACCTCATCCTCCAATTCAAGAAAACTCCCACGGTGCAGGCTGTTATCTGCTCACTTTGCGGCCAGCACTGTGTGTTCTCTGCAATCCTTGCCTCTCATTCTGCAAGGTAAGTATCTCTAGCACCTTTTACAGATGAAGCAGGCTCAGAAAGGTGAAGAAATTGCCCAAGGCCGTACAGCTAACTGTTGGACCTAGGTCATTGGGGCCTTCAAAATCCAACAACCCAATCTTAGTCTTTCTTCTCAAGACAGATGACATTAAGTAAATAAATAACCCTGTCCCTCCCATGAAGGAGCTTATAATATTTGAGGGTGAAAATATTACAGGACATAATGAAGCAATAAAATATAGGAAAGATTAAAGGCCACCCATAAGGCTTAGAGGGAAGTTGATGACAAAATGATCCAAGTCGGGTCGAGATTATCAGAGCCTTTGAGCTGGGTTATGAGGTGGTGATGGGATCAAGCTCACTGGGTCTGTGTGTTTGTGTGTGTGTGATGTGCTGCCAAGAAAGAGAACAACTTAAGGGCATCAGATCAGCGACCCAGAGCGAGGCAGGCTGGACTCTCCAGTGGCAAGATCCCTCTGTAAATCCTAAAGCCACTGCTTGCACTCTTCTCTGCCCTCCACCCTCCTCAGTGGTTTTCTGCTCCTTGCTGGAGCAGAGGCTCTGGACAGGCAGTTAGACTCATTCCACTCAGCGCTCCAGTACTTTAGAGTTGGCATTTGGCACAACTTTGGTAGCTCAGATGGTAAAGTGTCTGCCTACAGTGCAGGAGACCCGGGTTCGATCCCCGGGTGGGGAAGATCCCCTGGAGAAAGAAATGGAAACCCATTCCAGTGTTCTTGCCTGGAAAATTCCATGAGTGGAGGAGCCTTGTAGTCCATGGGGTCCTGAAGAGTCAGGACTGAGTGACTTCCCTCACTCTGATGTTAATTTGGATGTCAGCTTCTCTCTTCTCATTCCTCACCCCTACCCTGAAGATTCTGGGAAATTTAAAAACCTGGGCTGCTCAAAACAAAAGGGCCTGCATGAGCATCAGGAAACCAATAGGCTTGATGCTAACAAGACGACCAAGCCAGGAAAGAGAACTGTGAGGAGAAAAGAGGCACAACCCAATGGACAGAACACTCGAGGAACACTGGATGCCTTCCTACTGTGCACCAGGCCTTGTGCTGGATTCTGTGGTATGGGTGCACCGTGAATGAGTGTGGGCCCCTTTGTATGGAACACACAGATTAGTAGCTGGTGTATACCCCGTGTGCTTGAAGAGTCTGAAGTTGATAACATACATAATAAGCAGTGTTTGAGAAGATTATTCCAGCAGGGTGTATAGGAGGAGGGAAAAACCTGAGTCAGAAAGGACAGTGTGCCAGTGACTGTGGGAATGTGGGCCAAGGTGGAATTGGTATTTCCAGTCTATGGTATTGGAAAGGAAGGGGTGAGGAAAGTAACAAACAATACACCTTGTAATAAAAGCAGGAGTGGGAAGAATTTGGTAATACATGGTGAAGGAGAGAAAACAGTTAAGAACTTTTTAAGTTAACTTGTTTTTACATTTTTATTATTTTTGGCTGCACTGGGTCTTCATTGCTGAACACAGGCTTTCTCTAGATGCAGCCAGTGGGGGCTGCTCGCTAGTTGCACTGCATGGGTTTCTCATTGCAGTGGCTTCTCTTGCTGTAGAGCACATGGGCTCTGGGTGCACGGGCTTTAGTAGTTGTGGGACGCAGACTCTGTTCCCCCCTGGCATATGGGATCTTTCCAGACCAGGGATCGAACCGGCATCCCTTGCATTGCAAGGCAGATTCGTAACCACTGGTCCACCAGGGAAGCCCCAAGAGTTAAGAATTAATCCTCCTTCATGGTGAGTTTGGGCAGTAGGAAGGTCACTGCAGGCAAGGAGGAGGAGCTGGTGTGAGGGCCCCGAGGGTGAGTTCTGTCACTCCTGGGCCATGTGGGGGCAGGTATCCTCTAGGCGATTGGACTTGGACACAGGGACGTCCTGAAGAGTTGTGGCTGCCTCGTAAAAGAGTGTCCTCGTCACTGCGGGTATGCAAACAGCTTCAGAGCATTGGCCTAGGATACTGTGGAAAGATTTCATACATCAGGTAGAAGGCTGGAGTCGACAACAGTAAAAGTGGCTCCTGACTGAGGGATTTGGTGAGCATTGGCTGGGTAAGCACATGTGTGGGAAGGACGCCTGTATGTGTGGGAAGATGGTTGGCATCCATCGCCTCAACTTTGGCTACAGAAGGTGCCCGAGATGCCTGGGAAGTGGGGGTTGAGGCCCAGGTGAGGCATGTCAGCAGCCTAGGATCCCGCCCCCCCGCCCCACCTTGGAAGGCCCTGGAGCCCAGGACTGTGCTGACTGCCAGGGCATTTCCTGGAACTTGGCAGAGGATGGAACCCCTCCCTGCCTGCCCTGGCACGCTCCAGGTACACCGTGTCCCGGGATGTGAGTGGGGGGGGAACCTTGCAGACACCCCAGGAGACTGGGGTGTAGGAATGGTCCCCACCCCCCAGGAAGAGTCCTGCTCTGGGCAGACATCTGAGCTTCCGCCCTGCGGCTGTCATCCTCACAATGGCCCCACCAGACCACAGGGGACAGCAGGCCCAGAGGAGGAAGGAGAAGCCTTGTGGCTGGGTGGCAGGATTCATGGGTCTTTGTTGTGGCTTTGGGTGGGAGGGTGGGTCAGGCAGAAAAGCGGGGTCTCAGGCTTCAGAGCACTTCCCCACCTGCTTCTCCTTCCCTGCTGGTGATCTGGTGAGCTAGCACACCCACTAACCCTGCTGGGTAATCTTCAGGGGCCTAGTGGTTTTGAGGGGAGGGGACAGGAAGAGCCTCTGAACTCTGGGTCAACTGGGGACAGAGATGGGGAAGACTTCCTTGCCCTGCATCCATCCCATCTCTCCCAGCGTCCTCTTCTAACCCATTCCAACCTAGACCAAATTTCTACCTCCATCTGCAACTAAGAGTTACGGCCCTCCACCATGCCAAGACCTCTAGAAGCCTCCCAGAGTGGTGGGAGAAGGAGACGATCAGCTTGTCCGGCGGGCCACACCTGCCGGACTGGTTGAGATGAATGCCCCTCCCGAGTGGACAGAGTCCACTCAAGTCCGGCCGGGGGTCCCCGAAACGCTGGAATGGAGGGGCGAGAAGGCAGAGGGCTGTGCAAACCGGCCACGTGGAGGTCCAGAGCGACAGACAGGGGCGGGAGCTGCGAGCGGGCTGTAAGCTCGCTCCTCCCGCTCGAGGGAGCCTCGGAGAGAGCTGAGTCGTCGCTGACCGCAGGCTGCAAGAGCGGTTGATCTGGTGAGCGAGCACACCCACTTACCCAGCTGCTGAGTCAGGCTGTTCTCGCTCCCCGTTCGCCCGCCCGCCCGCTCGGGACATTGTGTTCCAGCCCCGGCGCGCTGGCACCAGGCCCAGGCGCTCACACCAGCCTCCTCGCCCTGTTTGTGCTCGCGGCTTGCGCTCGGCGCGCAGCCTCCCCACCGCCGCCGCCGCAGTCCCGCCGGTGCACGCTGGGGCCGGGCCCCGCGCAGACACCAGGGATGGTCGGGAGCTGGTACGCAACTCCAGCACCCATCCCCCGATCCCCCTCCCCGTGCCCAGGGGTCCCTTAGGCTCTGCCCGATCACCGGGGTTAGCAAATCCAGATCACTCCATTCGCCACCTGAGTCCCGGTTTGGATCCCTGGGCGAGTGGGGGGCCTGGGGCAGCACAGTTGGGAAGGGGCGGGGGGCAGGTATTGGTAGCTAAACGCGAGAGAAGGAGCCACCCAGGCTGCCGCCCAAGCTCAGTCCAGGAGTCTGGAGGAGGAGAGCAAGGAACTCCCCAGCCCCATACTTGCGAGACCTGGGATGCGGTCACGTGACAACGGAAGCCCGCTAGAGGGGGCCAGTTCAAGCCATCTCCCCGGAGCCTCCCGGTTCTCAGACCCCTTCCCTGATCCTTTCTTCACACAAGCCTGGAGACTCCAGTGATTCCCACGGGCTGGCAAACCAAGCCCAACTTTCAGCTAGCTTGGGAACCCCCTGGCTGGACGCCAGGAGTAAGTAGGAAGAGCCTGGACTCTAGCGGGTGGGAGTGGGTGGCAGGGTGGAAGAAGACGACCCCAAACCCGAGCCTGACCCCTCCCTTCGTCCAGCCCAAATCCGGGTGTATTAGCGGCCACGTCTTCTTACCCATCCTTCTGCAGAAAGAGGTCCCTGAGCACTTGTCCGAAAGGTTCCTGGACCAAGGAGGGGACAAAGGACTTATATACTGAGCACCTACCATCTCTAAGGCTGTGTTGTGTCTTGCTAAGGAGGTCATTAAAAAAGTTTCCAACGCAATTCCGAAAGCCCTTTCTTCTCCCTCCTTCCAACCTCCACAGTCTGCTGTGCCATTTCCCCCATGCTGGGAGGGCCCATCTTCCAAGGTCTACCCACTTCTCAAGCTCTAGCACATAAAGCCTATTTGGAACAGTGCCAGCCAAATCTGACTCCTCTCTCCTCTGAAAGCCCAGCGCACTCAGTCTGTACCTTTCTCACGGCACAGCGTGTGGCCTGTCTCATATTCTAGTGATCTGTTTACTAAGCCTGTTCTTCTAACCAGATTAGAAAGTCCTTGAGGCAGAAACAAAGTCTGCTTCTCTGAGCCTTCTCCCATGGCTTGAGCTCATCCCCCACAGGCCAAGCTTGGCACTGGAGTTGATGTTCAATAAATGTTAGGTGTATTGAAATGATTTCCTGCCCTTGGGCAGTTTGAAGGCCAGTTGAAGAGACAAACACATGGCATGTGAGGTTAAATAATAACCCAAGCCAGCAGGTGGTGAGTACCAAATGTATGAGAGCTATAGGGATTCAGTGGGAAGGAGATGGTGATATTGGGAAAGATCCCAGGAGGCTCTAGGCTTTGAGCTGTGTGTGTGGAGGAGGAGAGAGGTGTGGAGGTGACTCAGTCTGGTTTACATCACCGCAGACCCGCCTCCACAATAGGCACTTCACCATGCATTATCTCTAATATTTAAGAGAGCGGGCTGGGTTTGGGAAGAGTGGAGGGGACCCAAGCCAGACATGCTCAGAGCCAACCAGAGCTCAGAGGCAGCCTTGGATCTGGGCTTCCCACCCTCACTCCCCGGGCACTGCCTGTTCCCTGGCCTGCCACTCCTACATACTACACCCAAGAGAGCTGCCCAGTGCTGCCCAGCTCTGGATGCCCTCTAGTCCCTCCCTGGTGCACAACTGGCTGTGTGACCTTGGGCCAGGCACTCATCTGAGCCTCCATTGCAGCACTTCCAGGCTGTGACTCTGTGAGTCAGTGTCCCAGGGATGCTTGCCACCTCCCCTGATGTGACCTGGGCTGCTGTGGCTCTCCCCTCCCCTAGCCTCTACCCCCCTCGTTGCTCCCTCCCAGTCTGGAGCTGCTGAGAGGAACACTGGGTACAGAGTGTGAGCAGGGATAGGAGGTTTCCTGTGGTTGCAAAAGGAACACCGGGACTTTCCCTGCTGTGGGAGAAGTGGAGGAGGAGGAGGCAGGGCCAACCTCGAAGGAACCTCTGCTCTCCTCCCTCCCCTCAGTGCTCCCAGCTCTGAAAAAGGCTGGTACAGTTTGTTACGCTGGGGCCGGAATGTACCGTGTGTTTCATATGGCCTCTGTCCAGTCCTACACTGGCTGCTTTATATTTATACTTCCTTCTTCAGCCGTGGCATCCTGCTGCCTGTCACCCCTGCTCTCATCTGCTCACCTCCCACCTGGGCTCCCCCACCCACCAGGGGTTCTACACTCTTCTGGGTGGTAAGGGTGGGGGGCTGAGCAAGCCCTGGAGGAAAGTTGGACTCTGGGAGGCTGAAGCCGTCAGTCCCCTTCTCCCTCCCATCAGCCAGCACAAAACAGCCTCTAAGGCCATGGACACTCCAAGCTGGGTCTGAAGTTTCTCTGGGCCTTTGAGGTTGACCCCCCTCCACCACTCCTTGGCCACCTTTACTTTCCTGAGTGCTTCAGCAGTGTGCTTGAGCCCAGCTAGAGAGGTGAACTGAAGGCTCTATTTAAGTTGCCACCCCCATACACACACCCCAAAAGCTTGGCAGACTTGTTAATCCTTAGTCACAGAACAAGGCAGAGGTGGGAGGGGGATTCTCACTGCCCCCCACCCTAGGAGTCAAGCATACCTAGTAGATGCTGCAAAATGGAATTTGACACTCGGTGACATACTGATTTTTGAGTTGTGAACACTTTAATCTCCTCAAAGTGGGTTTAACATTCAGAGATCGATACATTTATGATCTGGCCTTCCTCCCCCGAGAGCACGTGATGTTATTATTCACAATAAGAGCTAATGTCCATTGCCTCCTAGGGACCAAGCATTGGGTTCAGGGGTTTATATACACAAGCTCACTTACTCTTCACAGTGACTCTAGGAGGTGGGTGCTTCTGTCCCCAGCTTTGACAGTTAAGGAAACTGATGCTCAGAGAAGTAACAGAGCTGAGATCCACATTTAGTTCTATCTCACAGCAATGCCAGCACTTCTGAGTGTCCTGCTAGATGACTTAGGTCTGTATCTAAATCACAAACCCTCCATTTCTCAAGCCTCAGAGTCCTATTCTTCCCATCCTTCAAATGATTCCAGGAACTCTGCCTCCTGAGAGCCTGAATATGCCTGGAGGTATAGTCTGACAACAGGAAAACCATTTTCAGCCCATTGGACAGGCTGAAATGCAGAGGCCCCAGGGAACACTCAGAGGTGGAGGTGAGTGGTCAGGCCTGCTGGCTATGGGCAGCCTCAGTCATCTCTCAGCTGGCTGGCATGCCAGCTCCCATTCAGCCCCTCACTTGGGAGTAAACTTTGCCTCACTCACTGTACCACTCTGGGATTACTCTGGGAACTAAGAACCAGACCTTGGATCCAGGTCTCTGAACTCAGAACTTCTTGATACTTGCTGACATGGTGGTATGGCCTCTCCTAGGACCCACTTACAGCAGGGCTTTGGCAGAAATCACCACCATTATGTCAGATCCCTGGCCATATCAGGGTGTGTCCATTTCACTTATACTTCCTAACTCACTACGTTCACTTCGATCTTAATGTTCCTCTAAAGGAAGGAGAATAGTGGCCATTTTCATAAAGGGAAAACTGAGGCATGAACAGCTCAATTGTTCACTCAAGGGCAAGAAACTAGATTTGTGACTCTGATATCTGGGGTGTTTTGTTTCATAACACTGAGCCTCTCCTAAGAGACAAAGAGTTTCCCAAGAGGTCCCCAAGCCCGGTGAGGTGTGACCTTTCATCCAGCCCTTTCACCCTAGGATACTGCCCATGCCACCCTTATCTACCCCAGGGCTGAAGCAAGGGCCCCAGACATCCTGTAGTCAGCTGGCCTGGCCTGGTCTCTGGTTTCCTGTCCTCTGTGGCTCTCACAAGCACATTTTGTCCCCTCTGAGCCCAGTTCTTTCTTCCTCTTTTATCCTTCCTTTTTTTGTTCGCTCTTTGCTCACTGAGAGCCCTGTTTATATGCCTCCATCCATCTGTGTTTACTTTTTACCTTTGCTTTTTGTATGTCCCTTCTCCTGGAAAGTTTCCTAAGGTCCTCCATGCCCTCTGCCCTTGACACCGCCTTGTTTTTAAGGAAGCATCTTCCATTTCTACCACCACCCCTACTTCTTCGCCTCCAACTCGAGAAGAAGGGTCAGATTACTCTGGTTCATGCCTTCAGTGCGCACTTAATGAGTGCCTCCTCCGTGTCCCAGGAACTGTAATAGTGCCTAGGATCTAAAGTCCAAAAAGCTGTGCTGGATCATCTATTAAGCACCTACTGTGTGCATCCGGTGTTGTGCTTCAACCTAGGGGCACAAAAGCTGGTCATTGTCCTCAAGAAATCTCCAGGTAAGAGAATTCCTTTGTGGTATAGTGGTTAGGACGCCAGAGTCTGGGTTCAGTCTCTGGTTGGGGAACTAAGATCCCCCAGGCGGTACAGTGCCTCCCCTGCCCCCCACCACCAAAGATCTCCAGGCTACTTGGGAAGATGCATATAAACAAGTCACTTTAATGCCCTGGGAAGTCAGGGACTGGGTGTGACCAGAGGCCTCAGGGAGGGCTCTGCTGAGGAGGCCAGTCTTCAAGTCTGAGAGGAGCTGGCCTGGCAGAGAAAGGGTGCAGGGCATGCCAAGTAGAAGGAACAGGGTGTATAAAGGCACATGGTGTGAAGCTGCCCTGGGTTCTCTGGCGGGCACTTTGAGTTGTTTGGTCTGGCCTGAACCTGGAGTGCAGGTTGGGGAGCCTGAGCAGATGTGGCCAGAGGCAGGCAGCCCCAGATGGTACAGAACCTCCTGCTCAGCAAGAGTTGATCTTTATCCTGGAGCAGCCGGAAACCAAAGCAGCCTGATGGCTCCCTCCAGCTTAGGAGCCCCGGGGTTGGGCTGGGGCCAGGCCTGAAATACTCTCAAGTCTCCATTAACCCGCATTTACTGCCCTTTGGCTCCACAAGACCGGAGAGAGAGGCAGACGCTTCAATATCATGCTGTTTCCAAAGCATAATCATTCATTCATTCATAAATATTTCACAAATTCTCCTGTTCGCCCAGTGGGGCTCTGAGCACTGGGAAGAGGTCGTTGACCACCCCCCGCCCCCCACTGAGGTCCCAGCTCTCAAGAAATGTTACCTCCTCAGCAGCTGGGGAGGGAGGATAGGCCACAAAGAAACAAAACAAAAGAAGTAATTGAAAAAGATAATCTCAGATCCATCGTGCTGAGTGCAAAGAACAAAACAGTGGTGCAATTGCAAGTGATGGAGTGGGCTGGGTAGTCCATGGAGGCTGCTTTAAGGACAGTTACCTTTGAGAGACTGAGATGGCAAGAACAAACCAGTAATGTGAACGTGTGGGGACTTAGGGTTCTAGGCCTAGGAAAAATCACTTGCAAAGGGCCTGAAACATGATGGAGCTTGGGGTCTTTCAGGTTTAGAAAAACGCTGGGTTCATTACTCTCCAGCAAGTCTATGCAAGGATCATTGTACCCATTTTGTAGAGATGGAAACTGAGGATCAGAATGGTTAAGTTCCTTGGCCAACATCCTAACTGGTAGTCCAAATTTGGACTCTAAATCCACTGCTCTTTTTTTCTACCAAAATATCATGTTGCTGTACAACCAGTGTCCTAAATTATTTAAGACCATCCAGTTTCCAAAATTCTGCCTCATTGTTCTCTGGACATTCATCCTGGACATTCTCTGTGTCCCAAATCATGACTTCAAGCCCCGTCTCTCCCACGTTCTACCAGCCGCAGCCGACGATGGGTGTATCATCCCCCTAAGCCTCAGTTTCATCATCAGTAAATAGGGAGAGTAAGAATCCCAATGGCAGAGGCTTGCCGATTGAGGATTGTATGAGGTCATCTATGTATGGTCAGTACAGTGCCTGGAGCAGGGCCCACATTCCACTTGTGGTCGTTCTTAAAACTGGGGTCGCAGCAGAGTGATCTGGCCACCACGTGCGGGGCGGGGGCGCTGCGGGGAAGAGGGCAGGAGGGCCTCTTCCCTTTGCTCAGCCGCCGGCTTCTCATGCCGGGATCCCATACTGACACATCTTGTACTTCCCGTTTCCAGGGAAATTCCTCGCCTCTGGACCGCACCCGCCCTTGAGGACCTCCCGATCTCTTTGGGCAGAGCGGAAGCCGGACAGAGCTGGGGACAGTGAAGCGGCCACAGCCGTGTGTGTGCCTGGAGCGCCCCCTCCCCGGGGGTGGGGGGCTGGTGGCCCCGCTGCAGGAGGGCAGGGACGGCAGAGGGAGCCTGGTGAGGGCCGCTGGGACAGAGTCCTTCTTAAAGGAGGTGCGGACCCCGTGGAGTACGTGACTCCTGACCCTCCAGCCTGCACGCTCCAGTTAGCAGGACAGAGACCCCTCCCCATGCATCCCCAGCCTTCCCGGGGCTTTCTGCTCTGCGGGGAGGCCCTGTCAACCCTGGCCCCCGCAACACCCCTCCCAGGCACCCCTGAGAGGACCAGCTGGAGCTGGGGGTGGGAGCAGGCAGAGTCCTGCCAGGACTATCAGACCCCTAGCCTGTCTCCCCCCTACCCCTCCCTCGCCCCCAACTGCTGCACTGCTTTGAGGTTTAAAGCAAAACCTGGTTCCGTCCTTCCTGCTGCTCGGTGGCCCTGACAGTGCTGCCTGGGGTTATTTTTAGCAGGGATGCGGGAAGGCACATTTCTCCTGGACTTTCACTGGGGACAACCCCCACCCCCCAGGCAAGACTCTCCCTGGGGAGGCTGTTTCGGAAACACCCCCTCCCAGAAAGGGGAAAAGGGTGTGTTTTCTGTTCCTTCAACTCACCAGAACAGGAGTTGCAGTCAAGCCTGGGGTTACCCTGATGGGAAATGCTAGGTTCCAAAGCCCAAGGGCTGCCCTCATCCCTGATCTCTGCGTTCCCTTAAATCTGGGGTCCTGATGCCCAGTGTGTGGGAGTTGGGGGTCCAAAGGGAGCCAGCGCTATGGACTCCATGGGGGCACCAGTTGTTCTGGGTGGTGTTTATGTGGGTACTTGCTTTATAATTCATTAAACTGATCTTGTCTGGTCTGCATATTTCTCTGTATGGGTGTCTTTTCTGTTAGCAGTAGTTTATCAAGGTATAACCTACACCCAGTAAAATACACAAATCTTAACCGCACAGCTCAGTGAATTTTGACAAATATGTATACCTGTGTAACCAACACCTAGATCAAGACTTTGAACGTTCTCAGTAGCCCTACGTTCTCTCGTGCCTGCTCCCAGTCAGGCCCCACCCCTGAGGTGACCAAGATCTGATTTCTATTCCCATATTCATTGGAAGGACTGGTGACTGATGCTGAAGCTTAAACTCTAATACTTTGGCAACCTGATGCGAAGAACTAACTTGTTAGAAAAGACCCTGATGCTGGGAAAGATGGAAGGCAGGAGGAAAAGGGGACGACAGAGGATAAGATAGTTGGATGGCATCACCGACTCAATGGATGTGAGTTTGGGTAAGCTCCAGGAGTTAGTGATGGACACAAAGGCCTGGAGTGCTGCAGTCCATGTAGTTGCAAAGAGCCGGACACGACCGAGTGACTGAACTGAACTGAAAAACTAGCTTTGGTGTGTGTGTGTATGTCTTACAGGGTTAGAAGAAATACAGCTGCTATCATAAAAGAAAGAAATGGGCAATAAAAAATTTAACGTGAAAGGGGGCCTCGAAAAAGGAGGGTAATTGGAATCTGAAAAACTAGGGAAAAACCAGCATGGGAAATGGGAGGTTCCAGAACTAGCTCAACCCCTCAGCTTTGGGACTGGGGAGCTTGGGATAGTCCCCTGAGCAGAGAGGCAGTGAGCGGGGGCGCACTCCTGGCCTCACTCCTGTCAGGGCTCCTCCCGGGTCCAGCTGCCCCCATTTTCTGCTAGAGATCCAGGCCCTTCCTCCAGCCCCCTCACCACAGCATTTTTAGCAAGGCCAAGGCTTCAAGGAAATGGCATTCTCAAAGGCATCCACCTAGAGACAGGGGGAAGTCAGAGCTTCTGTGCAGTCAAGGTGGTTAGACTTCTCTGCCTTCCCTTCCAAGATCTTTGTGATTCGGTGCCTCCTTTACCCTGCATGAAGGGGAGGGGAGAGGCTGAGGCTCTCAAAGAGGGTGGAAGAGGAAAAGTCAAGGAGCCCATCCTTCCTTCTTTCCTTTATTTCAAAACACTTATTTGGGACTTCCCTGGTGGTCCAGTGGTTGAGACTTTGCCTTCCAGTGCAGAAGGTACTGGTTCAGTCCCACATGCCTCACAGCCAAAAAACCAAAACATGAAAAACAGAAACAATATTGTAACAAATTCCATAAAGACTTTAAAAATAGTCCACATCAAAAAAAGCCTTAAGAGAAAAACACTTCTTTGAGCACCTACACTGAAGATACAGCACCCGCATTGCTGTATCTTCTGCTCCTGCTGGGAACTGGAGAATGACCGTGACGAACTTTAGCTCCCTAGGGAGTCCAAGGCAGCATTCCCAGGTGAGCCGAGGCCCACTTCCCAATGGAGAGGAGGGGCTCAGAGAGGCAAAGTGACTTGATCAGTGTCACACAGCCAGCTGCTAGCCGAGGGAGGGGTCCCTGACTCAGCCTAGCTGGGGGTGAGAGAGCAAAGGAAGCGAAACCAGCAGTCTGGCTCCTTGGCTCCCTCCCTCGCAGGCTCTCGGGAGCAGCAGAATGAACACTGACCTGGAGGGCAGGAGCCATCGCTCCTGCGTCTAGGGCTCAGAAGCATGTCCTCTCTATGGGCCTCGGTTTTCTCCCAAGTCCGTTGAGGAGGCAGCCTCAAGAGAAGCTTTAAGCGTCCTTTAGCACTAAGCCTTTCAGGCGAACTGGGCATTTTCCTGCCTCGGGGCCTTTGCTCAGGTTTTTCTCCAAATGGAAACCCCTTTTCCCTCCAGCTTCCTTCCTCTGACTGCCTCCCAGTCTTTTGCCATCTAATCCCAGGGCTACCCTCTGAGGCCCTCACAGTGCAGGGTTTTTTTTGAGGGGGTATCCCCCAGGTCTCTACCACCAGGACAGGCAGAGCCTCCCTCCCTTTGCACCACCCCTCCCACCTTGGGACGGGGCCTCCGATGGGGTGGGGAGGTGTTTGTTCCGTCAGCCACACTGGAGGTGAAGTGAATTTTTGCTCCCACCCCACATTTCCATGTGCTCCTTTCAACTTGCCGAGAATGAGCTCATCCTTCCCCGGGGCCTGCAAGAGGTTGTGCCTTTCTGCTGGGCAGCCAGCCCTACCCAGGGCATCAAACTGGGGCCCTTTTGGCAAAGGTGGCTGCCCTGGGAGGCGAGTCCAGAAAGGATGGGAAGGACAGGCAGGGTCGGATGGTCGCTCTGCCTCACCCAACCCATCCTCATTCACAGACACCTGGGCAGAAGTCTTTCCTACCACAAACATATGGCTCCTGTTCCCATCACCACACCCAAACCTACACCTACCCACTTGCTCACAAACAGATGGGCAACTTTGTAAACGTGTACCCCATGGCTCCCTCTGCCCCTCCCCCAGACAGGCATTGCACACAGATACATGAGCATCGCACAGAGACACGTGGGCACACAGACACAAGGGCACACGTGGGTACATCATGGGCAGCAGTCATGCCCACAAGGACCTTGCAGGGGGAAACACTCATGTGCGTGTGCACACAGGCATGCATGTTTGCACACCAGATTACACACATACACCCACTGTCCTCTCCACCCTCAGCTCTCAGATGGAGGGGCCCAGCTTATACTTGGAATGAGGAGAGTGCTCCATTGTTGGGGTCTGGTGTCTCTGGATTTATAAAAAACCAGGGTCTTTTGTTTCCCAATTTTCCATAGGGATGGCCCTATGGGAGGCAGGGAAAGCCCTAAGAGCTGTGAGCTCAATCCAAGGTGGCACCGTGTGTGGGTGACAGACAGGAATGGGGCAGAGAGGTGGGGGGAGGACTCTGTCCTGGGGACGATGTCTCCAAGGAGGCTCGTTTTGTGAGGCTGATCTCTCCGCTTTCACTGCCATGCTTTTCACTCCATTCCATCCATTCACGGGCCTCAGGCCCATGTTCTCTTCCTATGTGTGTGTGAGGGGGTGGGTGGAAGTCTTCGATAAAGGCCCAGTCCCAAGGTTGATATGGCATCTCAGGGGCTAACAGCAGGGTGCCAGGCAGGCTGGCCCCCCTCAAGTGAAAGGGTCGGGGCGGGGGGGGTGGGGGGCTTCTCTTGGATTCCTCCAGGGCAGCACAGCAGTAGTTCAGAGAACAGGAGGTGGAATGGTTGTGTCTGTGACATAGTTACCCGATCTAGAGGGTTGGGCAGGGAGCGAGCTTGGATTCTATTAAACCCAATTTAGCTGCAGTCACAGAGTACACAGTGTATGCCTGATGTGGTGTTGGGGTGGGTGGGGAGGAGGAGGGGGTGGATACAGAAATGGGTAAGACACAGTAACTGTTTTCTTAGACTGTGTGAGTGTGTGTGTGTGTTGGGTGGTGGCCCATGAACCCCCACACAGGCAGAACAACCCCTGGGAGGAGAACTTAAACACAACGTACTCCACACGGAAGCCACCACCTCTGCCCGTTCCTCCCTAGAGCATCACAAACGCGCCCTCTGCCTGATCCTCCTGCTGTGTTTCCTGTGTTGATTTACTGTTACTCTAAGGCCGTGTCGTCCCAGGGCGACACCTGGGGGGGCTTCCCCAGACCTGCCCTCTCCTACTGCAGCCGTCGGCCCCCACCCTGTGGGTTTCTTGTCCCATCTCTTCCATCTGCTCTCTCGTTTCAGGGCTCTGGACATCTCTCACGGTCTGGGCATCTCTCACCACCTCCCTCCTGGACTTTGAAGGGATGAGGGAAGTCTCACCTCCAGGTCCATATCATCCTCCCCACTGTTGCCAGAAGCATCTCCCTCAGACAGTGGCTCCATCACTTAGTGGCCTTCACTGGCTCCCTATTACCATCAGAATAAAGTCCTAAATGCCTGGCATGGCACAGGCATCCATCTGTGTACAACACACACAGCACCCCTGTACCACTTAGCCTGCCCCAACTCCCGGGTCCCCCAACTGGCATTGCTGGTGGACACCTCTAAGCCTTTGTATGTGTCACCCTTCTCTGTGTCCCTGAAGGGCCTCACTGTTGAATGGGACACTCAGCTGCAAGGGTTTCTCTTCATTGATTGAGTCAGCAAGATTGGTGCCATCTGCCTTCCCATGCTACTAGAGCCCGATGCTGAAAGGATGACCCCTGCACTCATGAATTTCAGGCACCAGGTAGCAGAGGCAAGAGACTCCTTGGGGGCTTTAAGACGCTCCCGCAAACCCACCAAGGAAGCTTCTGGGGAAACCACTCCTGCTGACATAACCACATGGCTGGGCGTGGGGGGGAACTTCCTTGGTGGCTCGGTGGTAGAGAGTCCACCTGCGAATGCAGGAGACACGAGTTCACTCCCTGGTCTGGGAAGATCATACTGTGGGGCAACTCAGCCCATGCACCACTCCTACTGAGCCTGTGCTCTAGAGCTCGGAAACTGCAACGAGAAACAACCACAGTGAGAAGCTTGTGTAGCGCAACTAGAGAGTAACATCTGCTTGCTGCAACTAGAGAAAAAGCCTGCACAGCAACAAACGTCCAGCACAGCCAAAAATAAATGAATACATAAATATTCGAAAAAAACAAGGGGCCCCTGTTCTCTGTAAAAGGCAGATAAACATTTCTGTATGGAGGGTTGAGATGAATGAGTCAGACTCAACAGTTGGAAATTCTGGGTGACAGGTTTAATTCTCTTCAGAATTAGGAGTAGAAGAAGAAGTAATGAGGTTAGAAATGATTATTTGCAAGCTACTTCCTAGAAAATACAGTGGGAAGCAGATAATGTACCAGACAAGTAAATAAGCACGCAAATGGTGTGTTTCCCATCAACTTTACTACAGGCAAAAATTTGCATAACAATTCAACACACCCATCGTACAGTTTGATGAGTTTTGACTAATGTGTTTGCCTGGGTAACCTCTATCACAACATAGATTATTTTCTTAAAAAATTTCTTTTCAAAATCAATCCCAACCTGGCCTAGCAGCTCCTAATCTGCTTTCTGTCTGTCACTTTGCATTAGGTTGGTATTTCCTAGAATCTCAAGTACATGTAATCACACTCTTTTGCAACTGGCTTCTTTTGTGCACCATAATGATTTTGAGATTTGTTCCTGTTTTTGCATGTATTAGTAGTATATTATTCCATCATATGACTGTACCACTACTTGCTATCCCTACTCCTGTAGTTGGAGGTTATCCTTTTTTTAAATATTTGTTTATTTGGTTGTGCCAGTTCTTAGAGGAGGCTGTGGGATCTGTGAACTCTTAGTTGCCGCATGTCGGATCTAGTTCTCTGACCAGGGATTGAGCCCAGGGCCCCTGCTTTGGGTACACAGAGTCTTAACCACTGGACCACCAGGAAAGTCCCTGATCGTAGTTTGAGGCTATTATGAGAAAGTTGCTATGAACACTCTTGTACAACTCTTTCTGTGAACATACATTTTTGTTTCTCCTGGGAGCAGAAGTGCTGAGTTATAGGGTGCTGCTGCTGCTGCTTCTGCTCAGTCGCTTCAGTCGTGTCTGACTCTGTGTGATCCCATAGACGGCAGCCCACCAGGCTCCACCGTCCCTGGGATTCTCCAGGCAAGAACACTGGAGTGGGTTGCCATTGCCTTCTCCAATGCATGAAAGTGAAAAGTGAAAGTGAAGTCGCTCGTGTCCAGCTCTTCGCGACCCCTGGACTGCAGCCCACCAGGCTCCTCTGTCCATGGGATTTTCCAGGCAAGAGTACTGGAGTGGGGTGCCATTGCCTTCTCTGAGTTATAGGGTAACTGTACGTTTAATGTCAAAAGAAGTTACCAAACTGTATCCCCAAGTGGCTGTATGTTCCCACCAGGAAAGGACAAGAGTTCCAATTTTTCTGCAGCCTTGCCAACTCTTCGTATTGTTGGGGTTTTTCATTTTAGCAGTACTGGTTAGATGTGCAGTGGTCTCTCACTGAAGCACACATACGCCCACCTCTCTAACCTTTTCTGGAACCACTGCCCCTGCCCCCACATTTTCCCCCAGTCTCCCTGACCATCTCTCTGTTTCTCCCATGTTCTGGGCTTCTTTCCTGGAATTCTCATCCTCTCAAAATTTCCATAACTAGTTCCTTTTCATGATTCAGTTCTCAGCACAAGTGTCACCTCCTCAGAGGCCTTTCCTCACCACTCTCTCTCTCTATTGGTGTCCTCAACATTTTTGATCATATTACTGTTTTTTTTTTTCCTTTGTAGCAGTGAGTCCTATCTGAAAGAATCTTATTTGTCTACTTGTTAATTGTCCGCCCAATAAGAATATCAGTTCCAGGACCACAGGCATTTTGTGTGTTTTGTTTATCTAGAGCTTAATAGAGTAAATGTTCAATGTGTATTGTTGAACAGATTTGCAGTCCAAACTGGATGTTTGATATATTGATATTTGAGGTGCTGGGAATTAAAGGGTATGCATATCAACAAAGAAAAAATATGTAAAGCATAAATTACTTTTATTGCCTGGGGAAATTTGATTTTGTGTGTAAATATGCTTGGAAATCTAAAAATACAGAAAAATAGAAAGAGGAGGAATATCAACCATAGTTCCACCAAATACTGTGGTTTTAAAATGTAAATTGACTAGGTTTAAAATCTTGATTTTTTTTGAAGTTAAAATTAACTTAATTAAATAATATTTCAACATGAAAAAAAATTCAAATAGTATACCCTTCTGGGAAAAGCTACTCATATACAAACATAGCTATAGCCATCTAAATTTCTTTCAAAAATAGTACCATTCTGTGTACATTACCATTCTGTGTACATTGCTTTGCACCTTAGTTTTTCATTTAACAATTTATCATAGAAATCATTCTACATCAATATGTGTATTGGTTAAGATTAGGTTCAGCTACAAGAGATGGAAAATTCAAAATATCAGTGTCCTGAAAACTTAGACATTGGTTTCTCTTCCACTAATGAAATCCAGAGGAAAGTAGCCAGGCAATACTAGGACTATGCAGTTTTCAAGGATCCAGATTCCTTCTGTCTTTTGCTATGCCATACTCAACATGGGGCTTCTACCTCATGGACCAATATGGCTGTCTGAGCTCCACCCATTACATCTGCATCTAGCCAGCAGAAAGAGGGAAAAAAAGAGACATCCTCTCTCCCATTAGGGACATTTTCTATGACATTTCTGCTCAGCTCCCATTAGTCAGAACACAGGGACACATATGGTTACAAAGGAGATTGTGAAATATAGTCTTTGTTCTAGGTAGATATGTATACCAGTTCAAAAGGCAGATGAGGGAATCCCCTGGTGGTCCAGTGGTTAGGATTCTGCACTTTCACTGTTGCAGGTAAGAGTTCAATCCCTGTAAGATCCTACAAGCCACAGAGCATGGTCAAAAAAAAAAAAAAATGCAGAGGAGAAAAGGAGAATGGATATTGGGAGTGACTAACAATCTCTCTTAGAGTATACAAAGATTTGCCTCATTTTCAAAACTGGAATTTTTTTATAGCCACCTGTCAATGGAAAGTGGGAGCCAGTCACCAAACCTCTTGTCCTACATTTCCAAATAGAAATTTCCAAATTCTCCCTGAGGTGTGTGATTGGTAGAGCTATGATCCAGCTGCAAGGGAGGTTTGGAATTTGAGTTCTGATTTCCAGGTTGAGAGGTGAAATTTGTGACAGAAGGATTTCCCCAAATATAGAAACGCCATTTAGAACTAGGACCATTTCTCTTATCAAAGACAGCTATATACATTAGACAAATATTTTTGAATCTTAAAAACATCAAAAATCTAGCAAGGTAGTGAGGAATTACTGGACCAAGATACACGAAAAGAATCCAGAGAGATTAGAGTTGCGAGATAAAATACAGGACTCCCACTTAGTTTCAGATAAACAACAAAATATTTTTTAGCTTGAGTATGCCCATTCAATATTTGGGACATAGTGATACTAGAAAATAATTTGCTGTTTATTTGAAATTAAACTTGATGTCCTGTGTTTTTGTTTATTAAATCTGGCAACCCTAACAGAGAAGTGAGTCCAGCACTTGGGGCTGCTTTTACCCAAGGGCATTTGCCAGTCTGAGTCATCAGAGGCTGAGCTGTGCTTTTGAAAGTTTCTTAAGACTAGGGGTATAGAATTGTAATTCAGAGCGTCCCAAGGTTGGAGATTCTGATAGACCACTGCTGTGGTAGGCTATTACTTCAGTGACCCCTAATGAACTATAACTATGGGTATTCTCCTGACTCTGAGCTGGCCCTGTGATACACTTTCCCTGATAGAATGCAGTGCCAGTGATGTTGGGCTGGGCCTTGTTCAAGCCTTAAGAAGACAGCTTCCATATTTTAGCTCTGGGGGATGCCAGCTGCCACGTAAGAAGTCCTACTACCCTAAAGAATTGGGACCTAACCAAGGAATGAGTGGCAGGTGCCCAACTGGACTTCAGAATTGTCATGGACCTGTGGCTGCTATAGGGTTTCTCTGGTGGCTCAGATGGTAAAGCGACTGCCTGCAATGTGGGAGACCCGGGTTCGATCCCTGGATCGGGAAGATACCCTGGAGAAGGAAAGGGCAACCCACTCCAGTACTCTTGTCTGGAAAAATCCACGGACCAGGGAGCCTGGTAGGCTACAGTCCGTGGGGTCACTAAGAGTCGGACACGGCTGAGCGGCTTCACTTTCTTTCTTTCTTTGTGGCTGCTATGTGTCTGCCATTTTCTCCTTTCTAAACAGGAGTATCTATTGCAATTTTCCTTCTTCTGCCTAACATTTACCTGAGGGCCATAGATAATTTGTCTCTAATTCAAAGTTGTCAGATTCAGAGAAGAATTCCTCAAGAAACCTCAATTATACACAGACCTGAATTAGATGATGAAATTACGGACTTCGAGCTCAATCTTGGTACAGGAATGGGGTGAGATGGGGAGGGGTCTTTTTTAATATTTATTTTTATTTGGCTGCTCTGGATCTTCACGGTGGCACACAGGATAAACAGTCTTCATTGTGGCATCTAGGATCCTTAGCTATGGCATGTGGGATCTAGTTCCCTGGATAGGGACTGAACCCAGGTCCTCTGCATTGGGAGCATGGAACTCAGCCACTGCACCACCAGGGAAGAGAGGTCTTAAGAGGTGTATTTTGCACATGGGAGGAAGTATATCATTAGGGGACAGAGGGCGGATTATGATAGATTGTTACTGCAATGGGCCCCCGTGCACCATGTAGCTCCGAAATGACATTATTGTAAGTTCCTTCCCCTTGAATCTGGGCTGGCCCGGGACCCGCTTTAACGAACAGAACATGGTGGCGTGATACTGTCAGTGCCTAAACCTTAAGAAGGCCTGGCAGCTTCCACATTTGCCCTTTGGAGGAAGCCAACCACCATGTTTAGAAGCCCAGTTATGCAACTCACTGGTTTTAATGTTCTCACAGATACGTGTCACCATCACCACAGTTAACTTTAGAACACTTTCATCACCTCAAAGAGAAACCTGTGCCATTTGCCTATTATCCTCCTACCCTTCCTTCCCCTACACTCCCAGTTCTAAGCAATCTCTAATCTACTTCCTGTCTCCTGTCTCCTCTCTTACAGACATTTCATGTAAATGGAATCAAACAACATGCAGTCTTTTGTGATGGGCTGCTTTCACCTAGCATAATGTTTTTGAGATTCATCCATGTTAAGAATCCGCCTGCCAAGGCAGGGGACGTGGGTTCAATCCCTGGTCTGGGATGATTCCAAATGCTGCGGATCAACTAAGCGTGTGCGTCACAACTACTGAGTCCACCAGCTGCAACTACTGAGCTGGTGTGCTGCAAGTACTGAAGCCTGCAAGCCCTAGAGCCCAGGCTCTGCAACAAAAGAAGCCACGGCAAGGAGAAGCCTGTGCACCAGAATAAAGAGTAGCCCCACTTGCTGCAACTAGAGAAAGTGTTGTGTGCGGCAACGGAGACCCAGCGCAGCCACAAAAAATAAACAAAAGATTCATCCATGTTGTAGCATCTATCAGTACTTCATTCTTCTTTATGGCAAAATAATGATTCACCGTATGGATATACCACATTTTGTTTATCAGGTGATAGACATTTGGGTTGTTTTCACTTTTGGGCTATTATGAATTTATGCTGATACTTATGTTGGTGTACAAGTATCTGTCAGAATCTTTGTTTTCATCTCTTTGGGAGTATATACCTAGGAGCAGAATTGCTGGGTCATATGGTAATTCTTTAACATTTTAGGAAGTGCCAAACTATTTCACATTGCCACTAGCAAAACACAAGGGCTTCGATTTCTCCGTACTTATCAACACTAGTTGCCTTGTGGAAAATCAGCTGATCACAGATGTATGGGTTTACTTCTGGATTCTCAATTCTTTCATTGACCTAATATATTTCATTGTCAAGAATATGTATACCCGTGTGCTGTTACCAAGAGTTGGTTACTGTTGTCTTGCAGTAAGTTTTATTTTATTTTATTTTATTTTTGCAGTAAGTTTTAAATTCAGGAAATGTAAGTCTTCCTACTTAGACTGTCTTTTTAAAGATTGTTTTGGCTACTCTAAATCCCTTGCAATTTCATTAGAATTTTAGAATCAGCTTGATGATTTTTGTAAAGAAGTCAGTTGAGAGTCTGATAGAATTATACTAAACTTGTAGATCAATTTTAGGAGTATCGTCATCTTAACAATGTTAAGTTTTTTGATGCATAGGATGTTTTACCAGTAGTTTAGGTCCTTAATTTCTTTCAACATTTTATAGTTTTCAGTGTATAAATTTGGCATTGTTTTTAGTTTTCAGTATATAAATTTGGCATTGTTTTTGATAAATTCATTCCTAAGTATTTTATTCTTTTTGATGCCATTATAAATGAAATTTTTCTTAAATTTTATTTTGGATTATTCATTGAAAGTGGATAGAAATACAATTACTATTTTAAAAAGTATCCTTTATATTTTATTATTTTATTTTAAATTTATTTGACTGTGCTGGGTCTTAACTATGGCAGGTGGGATCTTTAGTTGTGGCAGGTGAGCTCTTAGTGGTGGCAGGTCAGATCTAGTTCCCTGACCAGGCGTTGAACCTGAGTCCCCTGCACTGAGAGCATGGAGGCTTAGTCACTGAACCACCAGGGAAGTCTCACAATTGCTATTTATTATTGATCTTGTATCCTGCAACCTTGTTGAATTTATTTGTTTCAACAGGTTTTTGGTGGATTCCTTAGGATATTCTATACACAAGATCACGTCATCTGTGAATAGTGATAGTTTTACTTTTTCCTTTCCATTTCCTTTTCTTTGAATGTGTGTGAATGCATCTTTTGTTCAAGTATAGTTGATTCACAGTATTATATTAGTTTTAGGCATACAACCCACGTGTGTGTGTGTGCTCAATCACGTCCAGCTCTTTGCGGCCCCACGGACTGTAGCCCACCAGGTTTCTCTGTCCTTGGGATTTCCCAGGCAAGAATACTGAAGGGGGTTGCCATTTCCTTCTCCAGGGGATCTTCCCACCCCAGGGATCGGACCCAAGTCTCCTGTACCTCCTGGCATGGGCTGCTGGATTCTTTACCACTCAGCTATCTAGGAATTCCAGTCATACAATGCAGTGATTCAATATTTTTATAGATTATATTCCATTTAAAGTCTTACAAAATAATGGCTATATTTCCCTGTGCCTTAGGATATATCTTTGTTGCTTCTGTGTTTTTAAAAAATAATTTTATGTATTTTTGGCTGTGCTGGGTCTTCACTGTCACATGGGCTTTCTCTTTAGGTGTGGCGAGCGGGGCTACTCTCTAGCCGTGGTATGTGGGCTTCTCATGGCGGTGGTTTCCCTTGGTGCAGAGCACCGGCTCTAGAGTGTGGGGGCTTCAGTGGTTGTGGTCCATGGGCTTAGCTGACTTGAGGCATGTGGGATCTTTCTGGACCAGGGATCGAACCCCTGTTTCCTGCATTGGCAGGTGGATTCTTTACCACTGAGCCACCACGGAAGCCCCACTTCTGTATTCTACACATAATAGTTTGCATCTTAATCCCATACCCCTATTTTGCTACTTCCCCTTTCCTCTCCTCAAGGGTAACCACTAGTTGGTGCCCGGTATCTGTAAGTCTGTTTGTGTTTTGTGATATACATTTGCATGTGTTTTTTTTTTTTAGGTTCTACATATAAATGATAACATAGAGAATTTGTCTTTCTACATCTGACTTACTCCACTAAGCATGATAAATTCTAGGTCCATCCACATTGTTACAAATGGCAGAATTTCCTTCTTTTTTATGGTTGAGTAATATCCCATGTAGAAGTAGAAGTGAAAGTCACTCAGTCATGTCCAAGTCTTTGTGACCCCATGGACTGTACAGTCCATGGAATTCTCCCGGCTAGAATACTGCAGTGGGTAGCCTTTCCCTTCCCAGGGGATCTTCCCAACCCAGGGATGGAACCCCAGGTCTCCCGCATTGCAGGCAGCTTCTTTACCAGCTGAGCCACAAGGGAATATTCCATTATATATATGTGTGTGTGTGTGTGTGTGTGTGTCAGATTTTCTTTATCCACTCACCTGGACACAGGTTGCTTCCATATGTTGGATATTGTAAATAATACTGCTATGATCATTGGAGTGTATGTATCTTTTAGAATTAGTGTTTTCATTTTCTCAAGCTATATACCCAGGAGTAGAACTACTGGATCATATGGTACTTCATTTTTTTTGTTTGTTTATTTTTGTTTTTGAGGAACCTCCATACAGTTTTTCATAGTGGCCATACTGTGGATGCCTTTTAATTTCTATTTCTTGACTAATTGCTCTGGCTAGGACCTCCAAAGCAATAGTAAATAGAAGTGGCAAGAGTGGACATCCTGTTTTGTTCCTTGTCTTGTTTTCTGGACTTGTTATCCAGTTTTTCAGTATTAGGTACAATATTACCAAGTTGTGAGCTTTTTTGCAGATATTCTATCAGGTTGAGGATGGCTGCCTATCTTTACAAATAAAGTTTGATTATTATACAGTCAGGTCATTCATTTATGTGCTGTCTATGGTGTTTCATACTATAATGACAGAGACCATATGGCCTGCAAGCCTCAAATATTTACCACCTGGACCTTTAAGAAAAAAAAAATCTGCTGACATCTGTTTCAAAGTGCTAAATTTGGGGACAGTTTACTATGAAACAGTATATAACTAAAAAAAAGTCCTCCCCATTTTTGACTGGGACCTCAGAGAATTGTAGCACTGACTAAGGGGGACCCATAAATGAACAAATCCTCCCACAGACTCTTCAAGGGATCAGAGAGGCTCAAAATCAAAAGCCCTGAAACTGGGTTGCAAGCATGCTAAGTTGCTTGAGTCCTGTCTGACTCTTTGCTACCCTATGGATCATAGCCCGCCAGGCTCCTCTGTCCATGGGATTGTCCAGGCAAGAATACTGGAGTGGGTAGCCATGCCATTCCTGAAGAGAATCTTCCTGAGCTAGGGATTGAACCTGTGTCTCTTAAATCTCCTGCATTGGTAGATGGGTTCTTTACCACTAGCACAGCCTGGGAAGCCAAAATTGGGTTGAGAATCCTAACTGGCTAGTGTTTCTCCAGGATGGGGAAACAAATGGAAATCCTTTCTTTTTCCTTCTTTCTTTTAGAAATCATTTTATTTATTTGGCTGCACTGCAGCTTAGTTGAGGTATGCATGCAGGATCTTTAGTTGTGGCCTGTAGGATCTTTTAGTTGGGACATGCAGGCTCTAGTTTCCTGACCCAGGGATTGAATTGCAGTCCCTTGCACTAGGAGCTCAGAGTCACAGCCACTGGACCACCAGGGAAGTCCCTAGAAATCCTTTCTGGAGGAAGATATCACTGCTGCCTCAAATTATTTTTTAAATACAATGTTCAAAACATAACCAGATACACGAGGAGATAAAACAGCATGAAGAAGAATCAGTAGGAAAAACTGACAATGAAAGCGGACCTAGGAGGACTCCAGATTGTGCCCTGCTGCCCACCATGGACACAGACCCTGAAACTACTATATTTACTATGTTTAAGAAGGGAAAAGCCAAACTTGAAAATGAAGTAGGGCACTAAGAGAAAGTGACATAGCAGATCTGAAAAAGAACCAAATAGAAATTCTAGAACTAAAAAAAAAAAATAGAATAACCAAATTTGAGAGCTCAATGGAGAATTTTTTAAAATGCTGAAGAGAGAACGAGTGAACTGAAAGAGAAGAAAATTTTTAGAATAAAGCATTTAAGGACAAAAGATAGAAAATACAGAAGAAAGGGATGTAGTAAGAAGGCCTAATATGTATTTCAACTGGGAGCCCAGAAGGAAAGAGGAAAAGGTATAGTAACAGTATTTGAACATATAATGGCTGAGAGTTTTTCAAAATTGGTGGAAAACTCTATAAGAGGTGATATCCATGAAATGACAGATACTCATCCCATGATATTGTGACTCAAAATCCTTCATTTACAAATCTGCCTTTAGGAGGATTCCAAAACCAACATGGAGGTGGCACCGTAGTGAATGGAATAGTGCCCAGGAGGGCTGAGTTCAAGTACAAATCCTGCTACCTCTTAGCTATGCCACCTGGAGAAAGTTGCCACACTTCAGTTTTCTCAACTGACAGGACCAGTAACACAAGCCTTCTCCACATTCTCATTGTGAGAATGAGCGATACAATGTATGTGAACAAACCAAGTGAACGCCAAATGTTTTTTCTTATTTTGGCTGCATTATGAAGCTTCTGGGATCTTAGTTCTCTGATCAGTGAACTGCACCCTGAGCAGGCTGGTGAGGCCTGCTGTGGTGACAGGTTTTGCAAATTGCTCTGTGCCTGAGGAGAGGGTTGCTAACCCTACACCTGGGTGTTTGCAGCTGGGGCCCACATTATCCTCAAATTCTGAAGGGCAGCAAAGCTCAGGGAAATTGCAAAGCACACGTGTTTCCAAGTGCTGAGGAGGGCAAGTGCAGTGACCGGAGTGGTTTTCTGAGAGAGGGCGGAGCCAGCCCGGCTGCCATCGGAACTGACTGTTCCCCCACAGACTCTGGCCTAGGAAAAAAAAAAGCCTGCAGCTGTATCTACAGGGCCTGTTGTTGTTTGCTGCGGTGTGTTACAACACAGCCTGGCAGCCTCCCTCCCGCGTCTTTCTCTCTTCCTCCGCCTGGTCCCAGGCCATGTGACATGGCCCCAAGGCACAGCAGATTTGACCACACTGTTCCTGCTGTTCCCTCAGTTACTAGGCTCTTCCAGGTCTGCCTTCTTCTTGCTCACGCTGTCCCCCTTCTCTTCCCACCTCCCCCCCACCCAGAGTTTCCTTTCTTCCTCTTCCACATCCATCAGTCTGGCAAACACCATCTCTTTATACTCTTTTATGACTCAGATCTAGCGTCATCTCTTCAATGAGGCTTTCCTTGACTCCCTCTCCCAGGAAGAGCTGATTGCCCCCCTCCTGGGACTCCTCCACTGGTCCATGCATATCCACTCCCTATGCAGGTATCTTGTCACGATCTCTGGATCATGAGACCCATGGAAATGCAACGTGGATGGCACTGTCTCTTAGGTCTGGGACAATGTCCTCTCACTTCAGTACACCGTGCATATAGCATAGTGCTTAATTCCAGGCTGTTAAAAAGCATATGGGTGTATGCTGAGCAGCTTCAGTTGTGTCTCTTTGCGATCCTATGGACTGTGGTCTGCCAGGCTCCTCTGTCCATGGGAATTCTCCAGGTAAGAATACTGGAATGGGTTGCCATAACCTCCTCCAGGGGATCTTCCCAAACCAGGGACTGAACCAGTGTCTCTTAAAGCTTGGGCCTTGGCAGGCGGGTTCTTTACCACTAGCGCGCTCCCTGAGAATCCCCATTAAAATCACAGTAGATGCTTAAACAACTGGTGTTAGTATGCAGAATTAATGCACCAATAAACTGTTTCAGTGACACTCCTTGGCATCTGGTAAAAAGGGAAGCTTCCAGGCACTGAAGCAGGGCATTCACCCTTGAGGAGGTTTCAGTGTCAGCTCTAGGGGTTATTACTGCAGATGGCCCCTCTTGAAGGCAGGGATGGTTATTTGCAGAAGAAGCTCTTCATAAGTACCTAAATGATCCCAGGTGATATAGCGTTGAGACCAGATGTGGAGTTAGGAGACGTTAGGTTTCCATAGGTAATTATTAGGCTCCATAGCTGTGGGACTTCAGGTTTCTGTTCCCTCAAAAATGAGGAGATTGAGTGAGCCACTCTCTAAGGCCCAGGCGCTGCTAGCTCAGTCCCCCTCATCCGAATCTTGGTGTGGCCATTTCACTCCAGGGGCCTGAGCCCCCTCCTGAAGTCCAGCTGCTCCGCAGGCCTACCTGTTGGCAGGTGGCAGAGAGCACAGACATCCTCTGCTATCTCAGTCACCTGGGATCTCAGGTTTGAAAGGTGGAAAGCCTAGTCTTAACAGTCCCTGAGTGTCCAGAGGCCAAGTGCTATGTGCTATGGTTCTCCAGATGGGATGTTTTCCCCCTGTTCCAAATGGACAATACCAGTTCCCCTGGTACTGTTTCCCAGGACTAACCTGGCTTGCTTACCTGACGCAAACAAGCCTGGCCTGCCCCTCTCCATCCCCGGATAAGGTCGGGTGGGCTGACAGAACTGTCAGAGAGAGGTCCCAGTGTGAAGTCCACTAGCTTGCTTGGGCATTAGTTTCCCGGAGGTAAGGGATGGCGTGAGGGGGCGTCGGTCAGTTTCCTCCCTCTCTTCCCCGTAGCCCCCACAATAGGGCAAGGGCCAGACACGTGGGCTGGCGTGGGGGAGGCGGAGGTTACACAGAGGCGGAGGTGCAAATGGCCGGGGGCGGGGCCTTATTTGCATGGACGGCGTTCGGCCGCCAATCGGGACGGGAGGAGCGGCAGCCCGCGCGGCTTTTGGGGGCGGACTGACAGCCCCGGGGCCCTATGGGAGGCGGGTCCTGCGGCCCGCGAGGGCGGGACTGCGCCGGGCGCTGCCCGGGGGGACTCGGGCCGCTTCGCGGGCGCTGCCAGTCTCCGGCGGCGGCGTCCGGCGCGGGCGGCCTGCTGGGCGGGCGGAGGGGCCGGCGGCGCGCGGTTGAGGCAGAGCGGCAGAGCGGACGAGCCGCCACGGCGACAGGTACTGGCGCCACGGCCTCGGGGGGATGAGGCGGGGTGGCCGCGGGGCCCCGGGAGCCGCGTTCCCTCCCTCGCGGTCCCGCCGCCTCCTCGCCCGGCGCCCCAGCCCGGGACCAGCGCTGCGGAGCCGGCGGGGCCGGGACGCCTCGGAGCCGGCGCGGCGGAGGCAGTCCTTCTGCGTCCCGCCGGGCGAGCGGGGCTGGGGCTCCCTTCCCCTCCGGCGGCGCGGAGCCGGCGGCCGCGCGCTCGCTCCGGGAGGCGAGGCCGGTCGCTCCCCGCGGGTCCTCACTCGGCTTTATTTTTTCGGTTTCCCGCCCTGGGTAACAGGTTCCGGCCCCGGCACCCGTCTCGGCTGCCTCCGACTCGCCCGCGGTCCGGGAGCTGCCGCCGCCTGCGGCAGAGAAACTTCGCTCTCCCGGGCCCGCGGTGAGCCGCGCGCCGGGACGCGTCGCGGGCGCGCCGGAGCCTCGCTCACCTGGCGGGCCCGCCGAGGGAGGGGTCGCGGGGCGTCCCGCCGCAGCCGCCGGCCTCCGCTTTCGGTCTGCGCCCCCCGGGCGGTGGGTGTGGATCTGCGCGTTCACCGCCCTTCACCTGCCGCCCCGGGAGGGGGACCGGTGCCTGGGAACACGGCCTCCCCGCCCTCGGCTGCCGGCAGAGGGAACCGGGGCAGCGCCGTTCCTAGAGGTGATTATCCCAAGTGCCAGGTGAGAGCCACTGAAAAGTTGTTTCAGGGTTCGGTAATTCGGTTCACTCCGGGGGCTTTGGAACGCCTTCTCCCATAATGATTTCTTTTTTTAAAGAGTGTGCTGACCGCAGTATAAGGAGTCAAAACCCAGTATTGATTGGGGTGCGGGGTGGGTGGGGAAGGTGGGGAGTGTGGCCGGCTTGCCGGTTGCCTTCTTTCCATTGACTTGGCCGGGAGTAACATCTTAGTTTACAAATCGGTTTCTGCAGTGGTGGTGAAAGCACGCATAGTAAGGTACAAGTTGTAAATGGAGAATGCAGAGCTCGAGATATCCTTCACTGTGGTTCAGGACAGAGTGTACAACGTTTGGCCGCCATTCAGTAAATTCTGCATGAAGCAGTTTGAGCTCGTGGTTTTGGATTTACTTTACAAGAGTGGAATAAGGCTTAGCTTTGAATGGGAGCTTTCTTTGCTTCTCTGAGGGCACACAGGAGTGTTTATTTTCATTGTCTTCTCGTTTTGTTACATTGTAGACAAGGGAAAAGTTAAGGCATATTTCGGTTCAGTATTTTTAATAGTCTATGGGAATTCTTCACCCCCCTAGCCCCTCGGCCCCGCATAAGAATTATTTTAAAATTCGACGGTAGAGTTGAAAAACTTCTTGTGGGAAGTTTTTATGTTATACTCTCACTTATTTTCTGTTTCTCTCTCTCCCAGCTGACCTCACTTAAAATCTGCAGTTACGGCCCTTACCAATTTAGGGCATCTATAGAAAAAAAAGTTTTAAAATAATATATAATTATTTTAAAATATATTATAAAGGTTATTGATAACATTCATTTGTGAGGAGCAGTTGATTTAAATAACTCAGATTTTTCTTCTTGCATGTCTTTTTTTTAAATGTCTGTGCTGGATATGATTTGAATAAAAGATATAAGTAACTTCTTAAGGACAGTTACAGTTTTGATTTAATTATGTTACTTTGCTAGTGTTTCATTGAATGGTAATTTTAGTCACATAGTTAACGAGTAACACCTTTGGAAGGTGCACTGTAACCAATAGGCTAGTTGTGACTGCGATTTTTTTTTTAAATCAAAGATGGTTTTTATAATTTTTTTTTATTTCTCGAAAACAACAGGCTTATCTGCTGTGAGTTCTTTGTCTTTCAAACATGAGCATTTAAACATATTGGATTAGGCAACTAGTGAATTCTTCAGTTTTCTGTTTATTCTTGCAAGAACATATTTCAGTTGTTTTGTTTCCTAAAGTCTTTTTAGCTTAGAACAATCAGTCTAGAGAAGGAAGAACATCCTCTTTCTATAGCTGTAGAAATTATTGCTGTTGAAAGCGGAGTTGGTTTTTCGATGCTTAGTGAAGGTAGATGGAGCAGTGACTTGGGCAGAGTGGGTTTTATTCTGCATAAGTAGTTCTGAGGAATCTTATGAGACTAGGGTTATGGGTGATCTATATAGTTGTTGTTTAAAGTGTATAGGAGTATATTAGTCTAACTGCTGTGTATAATTAGAAGTTTTATAGTTTTTATCTTGTGATGATGCTTAAAGGTGCCATATGCCATAAATTAAAGCTATATTTCATAGTTTCATTTACAAAAGCATGTTTTGGGAGCTTTAACTGTAAAAGTGCCTTTTAATTAAAATACTGTTTTCAAATTCAGTTTTTACATGTTTTAATTACTGATTTTTGTCCACTTTTAACTTTTGGTAGACTGTATCGTAAAATGGTCAACCACGCTATAGTTTCAAAATTAAGTATAAGTTGAATTCTTACATCTACATAATAAATGTTGGGAGTATTTTTAAGTCACTTACCCTCAGGTGTGGCTCCTTTTGAATTGGGGGGGGTGGGCAAATTTTTTGATTAAACAAAACTGTAGAAGAACAGGGACACATGTGAAACAAGCTATGTTTGGGGCTAAATCACATGATATTGATAGTAATACTTCTTTATTTAACAGTAAAATGCGTGCTGCATCTGTTATTAAGAATATTTTCTGTAGGCCTTTAATATAATTTTTCACAATTCCTAACAAAGAATCTATATTGTACATATTTTGACACACTGAATTCTGTACTTATTTTATGCTGAACAGTTAAATATTTTATACTTTTTATAATTCTGAAACTTTGAACTTTCTAACCTGGCTGATTATAATTAGATTTTGTTTTTCATTATTTTGGATTCTGAATTTTTTTTTACAGTGCATTTTTAACTTCTGACATTATGTCAGGAAAATTAAAAGTTTAAGGAAAATTAAATTTATACTCATTCAAGACTAGGTGGAAGTAGGTAGGTTAATCATGTAACTATTGATTTAAAAACAGTAGCCACTTAAGTGTGGGTTTTTTTTTTTTTTTTGCAAAAAGATGCGTATTTATTGTGTAGAAGATAGTTCTGCCAAATGAGACAGGTTTAGGTAATTTATAGCAGGACCTTGTGGACGTAACTAACAGGTTCCTAAGGATATTTCAGTAGTATTTGAAACATTAAAATTCAAGCACTCAAATTATTTGTACCTCATTTTTGTCATGGTGAGACTTGACCTGCGTTCTACTGAAACTCAAACATGTAAGGCTATAATCCTTAAATGGGGCAAGTTGGTTTTACGCTTATTTTAGTGTTCTAGTCTTTTGGAAGACAGCTAGTTAATAAGAGTGAAGGACCACCAGAGGGAGAATGGGGTCTACACATTTGATTTAACCTATTTTCTACTCTTGGTCTGGAAGAGAAACGTTTTAAAAAATAGGAATAAAATTTTAGCTCTCTAAAACAGTCAGGCAAAAAGATATTGAAAGTTGGAAATTGTAGCTCTTTGGAACTGCTGTCATTTTTGTAACACTTAATCAAGGTTGTTTTTTTCTTTTTAGAAAAAGGTACAGTTACTAGCAAAATAAAAGTTATGTATTTTCAGAGTGAAATAATGGGTTTTTAAGTAAACAGTTCCACATCTGTGAAAGTTAGGGAACATCCGAATGCCAAAAATTTTTTTTAAGATTAAAAATACAGTCCATTTGAGTTGTATGGTCTTGAAATTGCTCATTTTTTGGAAGGAGGAATAAAGATGGAGAAAGATCAAGACTAGAAGAGGAGTTTTATCCCTTTTGTAGTTTGCATACCTTTGCTAAAGCAGGTGATGGTTAATTTTTGGAACCATTTGTAATATTCAGTTTGTAGTCTTGGCAGTTTATGTGTGATGTTAAATGAAGAACCACTCCTAGTCCCCTGAAAATGATCATCTGATTATCAAAAACAGGGTTGGGGATTTCAAATTGATCTCATCAAAAATCAGATTTGTGTGTATGTTTCTCAGTGTTCCTGTCTCTGGAAATTAAAGATCCTTCTAGCTGCTGAAAATTACACATGGAATTTGAAGGTCAGAATGTCTGTCACAGACAATGCTGCAATAAGTTGCTTTTTGGAATGGAGGTCTTTTTCTGAATAAGTATGAAATGGTCTTTACTCATGTTAAGTATTAACAAATGGAATTATTTCCATGTTTAACTTTTTAAAAAAGCAAGATAATGAAATAAAATCTTGTAATCTTAATGTATTTTGGATTTTACCCCCTAGCATAAAAAAATTACTTCATGATGGATGGCCATATTTAATGTTCTGAAATTCTAGTTTGGAAAGGGGATTTGTTATGAGAAGATGGTATTTCATTGATGCGAAATAGAGTAACTTACATAGAGAGAAATTTCTCTTTAGAATTATACTTAGGTTAAAATATACTTATTAAGAATTTAAATGTCATCTAAATTATTTTCATTGTGAACTTTATAAGTTCATTTAAAATACCTTTCGAGTTATTCCTAGGTAGACCTCTCAGAGTCCATTTGTGTACACACACATATATACACGCACACATAAATGACGTACACCAGATAGATAAATATCTATGCTATATGTATTTGCATTATATATGTAACCATATCTGCTTATTATAGGTATACATATAAATCATCTGTATGACTTCACAGGCTAATTTTATGTGAATTCTTTTTTCCAAATGAAATTTTGCTTCATCAAGAGGAACAAAGTACATGTCCACACAGAGATTGATAAAAATGTTCATAGAATCTTTCTTCACAATAATAATAAACGAATGACTCACACAGTGACATAGAAGAATCTCAGAAATATTATTCAGAGCAAGAGAAACCAAACACAAGTATGTATTGTTAGATGCTGTTTATAAAAAATACAAGAACAGGCAAAACTTCGGTATGGTGCTAGAAGTCAGGAAAGCAGTTTCTGGGTAAAGGCTGTGGATAACTGGAAAGGGACAAAGGGAAACATTTTCTGTAAGGAAACTCTTCAGTTTTCAAAAAATTAATTTGACTTTGCTGGGTCTTTGTTGCAGCATGTGGGACCTAGTTCCCTGACTAGGGATCAAACCCTGACCCCCCTGCACTGGGAGAGTGGAGTCTTAGCCACTGGACCACCAGGGAAGTCCCAAAAGGGAATTTTTTAGGGGATAGAAATATTCTATAGCTTGGTTTGGGATTTGAGTGATGAAATTCAAGTATACGCTTTCAGGGTAATTTTTAATTTTCATATATTTTTAACTTACAGAACAGTTTCAAGACCAGTACAGAGAACTTCCAGATTCATCAATTGGTGGTGTATACACATGTTCAAATTTACCAAGCCGAATACTTAAGATCCGTGCATTTTGTGGTATGTAACTTTTACTTTCATAAGGAAAAAGGCTATGAAAATTTGTTGAAGATGAGCAGAACGACTTTGGTATCTGGAAAAAGTGAAATACCTCAATTTGAAATATGAAAGCAGTGCTTTAATAATAATGTAGAAAAAGAGCATTACTGACCTGTCTTTTGTCTCTACGTATATGTATCTGTGCTGCTTCTCTCTGAAGTCTCATGACAACATATTTCTGTTAGAAGAAACAGAGTCCTGAAAATGATTCAAGGCACAACTGCCAGCAAGGAAACTGGTTTATTTTGTTACGCTGTATAAGTCACCTAGGGAATGAGACTGCTACCTAGTGATAGCGTCCCGGGAGTTTAAGGTAGTGATAACTCCTGTTAAGAGTTGCGCATCTTCAGCGTGCTAGGTTTTTCTTGAACATGTACGATCTTCACTTCCTAGAATTCACCAAAGAAGAGGGAAACAAATTTGGTTGTCATTTTTGGGTGGTGTTTATAATAGGGAGGAAAGAGTGGTGCTTAACAAACCATATAAACTAATCTGGATCATAGGTTAAGTGGTGAATCTAAGTGGTGAATTTGGTGCTATCAGTTTTAGTAGTACCGCTATAGAGTGATTTGATTTGGGTTAAACCTATTTAAGTCATATCTTAAAATATGTCAGTTGTTAAGACATTCAGCTTTTTTTTCTTGACTTACTGTTTTATGTAAGCTTAAATATGTGTTCTTCACAATTTAGGATTGGGCATTTATGGATATCACTTTTCATCCTTTTTTTTTTTTTGCATCTACATAAGAAATTTTGTTTATTTGGTTATTTGCTAGAGTGCAAGATGATTTGAAGTAACAGGAGAACTAACCAACAGGTTCAACAAATTAATCATTGATGACTGGGGATAAACATTTACGTTGCCTTTACTAACCAAAACTGCCTGTATATATTGTCTGTAAATTTTTTCTGTAACAACCGTAAGTTCTTTGACGAGAAAAATGACAAATGTCAAACTCAGCCAACATGGGTAATAGGACTGACTTTCTTCATTTGGTGAACACGCTCATCTTCCTCTGAAATGGCTGGGCCTCCCCCCCGCCTTTTTCTTTAAAAAAAAAAAAGCTTTATTTATTTGGCTGCACCGGGTCTTAGTTGCAGCATATGGGATCTAGTTTCTTGACCAGGGATTGAACCCAGGCCCCCTGCATCAGGAGCGCAGAGTCTTAGCCACTGGACCACCAGGGAAGTCCCTCTCCCTTTTATAGACACTAAATTTCACTGGTCTGTTGAGCATGAATAAAACGTTATTTGAAAAGTTTTAAGAATTTTGTTTTGAGTTGTCAAGGCTTAACTGCAGATAGAACTTTAAAAATACTTACAGATAGCTTTTCTTTTGGACTTTTTATTATGCAAGTTTCAAACATACACAGAACGAGAGACACTAGTATAATGAACATCTATATACCTATTCTCCAGATTTATTAATTATCCACAGTTCAGTTAATGTGCTTTTAAAACTGTTACATTCTCACAAATATTGTACAGCAGTAGTATTAGTATACCAGATTTTTTCCCCCGAAATTTTGTTGTACGTAGAGAAACCTGAAAAGCAGTGTGTTTTAGCTCAGAGACTTAGCTTTGGACAATCAGTAATTCTGAAACCATTCTTATTCTTAATTCCTTTCTGTCAGTTCATAGCCTAGAAAAGAAAGATAAATTTTTTAGCTTTTCCTTTATAGTAAATTAGTCCAAATACTCTATAGAATAAAATATTATTCATCTGAAAAGTTAGATTATCTTCAAAATGTAGTGTCTGAGGAATGCTGTTGTTTAGATGTTTTGCTATTATTTTCTTTCTCTAAAAACTAAGTCTTTGCTGTGCTTTTTTAGGTTCCAAATTCATATCTTCTTAAGGCCTTCCAAAACTGAAGCCCAAAATTTCACCTATGTCTTGAAACTAAATATGTTTAAATACCATCTCTGTAGCAACTGCACACCAACACCCCCTCCCTCCACCCCCAGTCAAAACACTTCCTTGACTTTCCTCTTTAGCTGTTTGTGACACTGTTATTCTTACTGGTCATTTTTTTTTTTTTTAACTCTTCCTTTACTTAAGCTCAATGAGTCACTAAATCACTTTGTTTCTAAATTTACGCTTTTTTGTCCTTTTCATTTGCACTCTTAATTGTCCTAATTTGGGTAACATGTTAGCAGGAAGTTATCCTTAATCTATAATGAACTTGATATATATAAAAATTAAGATATACTACTAAATAGAATAGGGCATTTTCTTCCCTTTCAGAGAAGGCTTCATTCAGTCTTATAAGCAAACACATAATTTTGAAGGCCTAGGAAATCATTATATTTGAACCAAGGTGATGTAGGTGATTTCCAAACCACTCAACCTGGTGAATGATGGCTGGCAAGGGGTATAGGCAGCAGACTTTCTTAGACCACAGAAATGGCCCAAATGAGTTCCTTCTAGCCCAGAATATCTGCAGGTGCTTTGCAGTGGGGAAGATACTGAGTGTATATAACACATTTTCAGGACGTCTTGTACTTCTGTGGTAAAAATAAGAGATCTGTTGGTTTACCTGAAAACTCTTCTGTTTCTTGTGGCAAATTTCCTGTCCAAGATAGTTCTCATCAAAAAGCCATTATGCCGGAAGTGACTTGACACTCTTATTACTTTCCCTTCTCTTTACAGGCTCCTAGAATTGAGGTTAGTTGAGAGGATATAAAATAGAAATGGGAAATTAAATGATGTCTGTTCCACTTCCCATGAGAAGTAGCCAGCCTCCAGTGGTCTTGAGCCTGAGTCCTTTCCAGATGGATTGTAGTTTATCAACTTGGCTTGCCTTTGGTCAGCTTATGCAGATCTTCTTTCTGCTTTTCTGGGGATTGTCTGAATTTCCTCCTGGTGGAAATCAAAACACAATTTTATATTACTGACTCGGGGATAAGCGAATGCAATTTGATACTGTTTTAGATAATCTAGTATATCTGATTATTTTATTCTGTGGGAAGTAAGAATAATACAGGGATTCTGAGATGCTTATGCAGAAATCAATGGTTATTAAGAGGAGAAAATTACACCATTTACAGGAAGGCTGTTATGGTGGGGGCAGACATTGGATGAGGAGTATCGCTACATGATCTTGGGCGAGTCACAGTTGCCGTTGTTAGGATTAGCGGGATCTTTCTCCATAGTACAGAAACTAGAGATGAGTGCTAGGGTGGAGGGAGTGGGGAGCCTGCAGGGAGAAGGAATGGGATGGAAGAGTTTCCAAGGATTATTTTGGTTTAAAATATGTTAAAATCTTCCTGAAGTGTTGGGGATGGCAGCTCTGCCTGTGGTATCAGAATTTGGTCCTGAGGTCTTGGTGCACTGGGAGCAGCTGTGCCTCTTAATTCTGAGTGAATGGTGTTCAGCATAGTGCTGCAGAATAAGTGAGAGTTGAGTTGAGTTGTTAGGACTGATTCTGTCTTCAGGGTGTTTTGTGGTTGGGTGGAGATTAAGAGTCTAGTTAGACCCTAAGGTAAGAGTATCACCACTGCTTTGTGATACGGGACAGGATACATAGCTTCTCTCTGAACCTGTTTCCTCATCTGTCATATTGGGAGGTGCATGAAGTATTAATACCTACCTAAGGGTTGTGAGGTTTAAATGAGACACTACATACAAAGTACTTAGCCCAGAACCTGGCATATGTCTTCAGTAAATATTAAATACAATTATAGTTTCATTAATAAGCAGTTTTGTGTTTGGATAATAAGTTCTGTTAGGTTCTGAGTAGTGTTGTTACAGAGTAAATACGATCATGTCCTTAGACAAGATAGAACATGTACACAAAAGATAAGTAACAGCCTGAGTCCTGTAAGTGACAAATGAGCGGTGTACTTAAGAACTCCTGAGGCAGGGGTGATCGCTAAGCAGATGAGGATTTCAGGGAGGCGACAGAACTCCACCTGAGCTTTGTAGGACTAGTTAGCAGGTTAAGGGGATAGGCTCCTGGGAGCCAGGCTGCCTGTGCTAGAATCCTGACTCTGCTGCTGTGTAATCTTAGCAAGTTACATGGCCTCCTTCCTAGGACTGTTGAGAGAATTAAATGAGTTAATACATCCCAAGTGCTTAGAACGGTGCCCAAACGTGGTTAGAAGACCCAGCATGACCCCAAAAAACCAGAAACAAGCCACGTTGTTAGAGCATGATAAATTGTTGTTATAAATTGAGAGAAGGGAGAATGCATTTCAGGTAGACCATCGAATGATAACGAAAGAGAGGTTATCGTAGGTTTGTTTGCAATGATGAAGCCAAATGGATTTGAGGGAATAACCTGTGGAAAATAGTGGGGGATTGTGTTGGGGCAGATTTATGAGTGATTAAGCCAGGGAGTATGACATCTTCCCCATGTATTTTGGGGGAACTTGGGAAGATTTTTTTGGTTATTTGTAAAGCATTCTTGTGTGCTGTAAATAACATTTCTAAGTCTGTGTCTCTTGCATTTCTCACTGTCTTTCCTAATTTCAGTATAACTGAAACTACTATTCATACTAATTTTGACAAAGAAGTTCATGATCCTCTACTTTGAACCATTATGGCTCTTTAATCTATCCATTTCTTTTTGTAAACATGTATTTTGGCTAACTTTCCCTATTTTTCTCCTTATTCTATTTGTTTACATAGTGCTTATTCCTTTTCTTCAAAGTTTAGTGGGTTTCTGCTGTTTTCCTCTCTGCCCTCAAATATCCCAGTAGGATCCTAAATCACCAAAGTCACAAACTAGAAAGGGATAGGGCAAAACGGTAAGGAAAGTGGGGAAATATTCTCTAGTCCAGCAGTCTTATTTTACAGATGAGGACATTGAGGTCCAGAGGAAGTTAAGTGAAGATCCACAGCTAATAATTAGCAGCCTATACCTTTCATAGCTAAACAAGGGCTGTTTTTTTTTTTTTTAATTGTCATCCTAGTATGATTCTTGCCCATCTGGGTGGGAATTAGAGTAGTATCACTAATAATATTTCTACTAACAATTATCAGACCCCAAGGTAAGAATAATTTTACTACTAGGAATAATGTGATAATAATTCACTCTATTAATGAGAAGCCGATGATTACACTTCTTAAACTAGCATTACTATTCTTAATGTTTAAAACCAAAGCTCCAAAGTCTGCTTTAGAGAGAAAAGGATTTCTTTTATTTTTAAAGTTTTAAATTATAAATGTAATAGTGTTATAAATAACATTCTCAAAAAAAGTGGACTTTTTGTTTTTATCATGGTGGAACACAGGTTCTTTTATAGAGTGATTGATGGGCCGGTAAGGTTGGCATGAAATGTTGGGAACTATTGTACTTGGACCTCACAGCCCCCAAACCTGACCTTCTGCTCAGACAGTGGTCTCTAAGCTTACATCTTCAGTCTCTTACATTTTACCATATGCCACACGTAAAGGTGAGAAGCTTGCTTAAGCACTGTACTCTTCTAGATCGTTTTCCTCCCTAGATGTAACGTGACAGACTATATTTTATAAAGCCCTAATCTTTATATAGTGTCTGGATACTCTAGTTGCTCAATAAACGCTTCCTTCACTTTTTACAGAGCACGTACTTTTTTCTCACTAATGTCAGTTCCTAATCTCCAAATCACTGTCACACCACTTTTCTGCCCTTGCAATGTCTTGTTTTAACTTTGGCAAGATGCTGTCCTTGTGTTTTGAAAACTTGTGTGATGTGCAAATACTTTTTTAGTCACTTTAAGCATAATTTTGTCATAAAATTATTTCACGACTGGTAATATTTTCATGTTCTGTATTCTTCTCCAAGATGAAAGAAGGAACAAGAGTCTTGGGTTACATAAAGATGCCCCAGACCTCTCTGCTCATCCTGCCATATCCCTTAAAAAAAAATAAAGGCTTCTAACCAGAAATACTTATTTTTCTTTATCATTTTCAAACACCGTGAAGTTGAATTGTATAGTACACAAAGAATTTTTTCTGTGTCCTCAGTGCTTTGTATCAGATCCCTTAGTTGTATTATCTATGGTTTAGTTTCTTTTTCCTGTCCTCATTTTTCTGAGGATTTTTTTCTCTTATGATCTGCAGCTTGTTTTGTATTTAGATGATTACTCTTTGTAGCAAATTATAACTTCTATTTATGCTAATAGAAGGGAAGAGAAATACTTCAAAATTAAATTTTAGATTTTTTTTTTGGTAACTGTGTGTGTATATAAGTTTCTCTTAGCCTCTTTCTTCAAATTATAGGAGTTTGTTTTCTGTTTTTAAATTTTTTTATTGTAAACTATTTGTTTTAAAGAAATTTGTTAAATTATATTTTAGGAGTGGTTTCTAGCCTTTGTCTCTAAATTTATTTAGTAGTACTATATAAATTGTGTATAATTATGATATGTGCACTGTGTATAGTACTATATTATATATGTAATGTATAGCATAAATATAGTATATGTTAATTAGCTTCTTTGGGTGTAAGCCTTCCAGTTCTTGTTTGATGAGAGAGAAAGGAACAATTGATTTTTGTAACTTTTATATAAATTATTTGGCTGTCTTGCTTATTCTATTTATTATTTGTGGCTTCTGTAAGTGGAGAGCTTTAATATTATACATTCTTATAGACTGTAGTCTTTGTTACAAAATGAATTTATTTCTTTTTTCATTTTTAATATGACTATTTAGATTTTCTGTTTAATTCATGGTATATTTTTGTTTAGTTTTTGGTTAGATTTGTCAGTTTGGGTTGTAGTTCATCTTGATATTGTTTTTGTTTATTACTATCTCCTTTAATAAACTATTTGGTATTACCATGTGCTGAATATTTTTGTTTGTGTGTCTATAGCTGCTAAACAAGTGTGACTGAGTTTTCCTCTTTCTTTAAGATTCCTAAGTAAATATTTTTATACCTGTTGTCTATTTTGTATGTAAAATGCTGATAACAGTAAATAAAATTTTAGTACAGTTTATGTGAGCTAATTTTTTATGACAGTTATCTATCTTTGTCAGACCAATTTTGTTAGAAAATTGAAAACATTTAAAATCTAATAATTCTCCTCATCTAGTGTCCCTAAATTAGTAATTTGTTTTGATCCTTGTGTCATTTTATCAGTCTTTTATTTTGAGAACTCACCAATAACTTTTTTAAAAGTGAATCATGAAGTGTGTGAAACAACTTTGAAAGGGGAAAGTAGAGATACATTTTAGGACCTACATTTTTTGTAAATTGGATTAACAAGTTATTCAGTGATATAAAGATATATCTTTTAAATTAAGTTTCTTCTATATTCATTGAAAAGAGTTGATATTTGTAATTAAAATTAAAAGGCAAGCACTCTTAAAAACCAGAATTCAAGCATAAAATATTTGAGAAATAATGAGCAGGATGAGAGTGGAAAGAAATCTTTAAACCAGTAATCTGAAGCAAGATATTTTCTCTACTTAAACATTGAATTTAGCTCCGAGCCTCCTGGCAAGCAAGAGGAAAAAGGAAACAGGATGGGTTTCATCGTTATTGTCTGATAAAGAAAGCTTACCAGTTTTTAATGAGAGAGAAACCTGTTCTGAGTTAAAGAGGTTGTTATGTGAATTCTTAATAAGGAATGTATTTCTATTTCCAGTTTTATACCTTAACTAATTACTGCTATTGCTGTGTTAGCTGTCATATACCATTCATATGCACTGTAGTTATATTTGGTCATATTAAGTTCACATCCACTGTTGTCAAAAGTGGAAATACCACGGCTAGGGTGTGTTTATACATTGCCTCTAGAATTGTAGCCATTGACGAACAGGAAACTGAAAGCTAAAAGTTCAGGAAATGTATTTAAACTTTGTGGAAAAAATGTATAGGATACTTTACTGAAATCCATGGCTGTTTGAAGACTAAAAAATTATGTGTGCGTTTAGTTAGAGAATAATAATATGGATTCTTACAACAATGTTGTCAGATGCTTAAATATGACAATAAATACAGTATGCACGTTGTGTGCCAGGAAAATTGTGCAATGCTAGAAAAAAATGCAGTGGATTATATGTGTTAGCTATACTCTCAAGAAATAAAACAGCTGGCACAGCCGTCGAATTCTTCAAGGATGTCTTATTTTCGGAGAATTACAGAGTGTTGGTTTTAGTTTTAGCTCCAGGGAAGGAGAGGTCCCTGTTTTATAAGATAGTCCATTTCACTCTTAAGAAATTCTAATGGTTAAGTTTTATTTTCTCATATTGTGTTGAAGTTTGTTCCCTTGTAATTTATCAATGTACTCTATAGTTTTCTTAGTTTTGAAAAGAAAATTATTAACTGATAAAATAGTAAAATTTTTGAAAATTACTTAAAAAATAAATAATTATTCATTATACATTTCAAGTGTTTGGGTTTTGTTTGTTTTAAATATGGTGGCATTTTAGGTGCCTCAGGAAATGCTACATGTTGGGGTCTTTATTTTTGAAATTGTTTAGAAGATTTCTGTTACAGGACATGTGATTAACATATGCTGGGTAACCTGTTTTCTTACTGTTTCTATACTTAGCTGTTTTAACAGGATGTGATCTATATGGTTTCAGCATTCTTATTGTTTGAAACTGCATGAAGTTTTAGCAGCTTCTTAGAAATGGGAATTTTCTAATACTGTTTTTTTTTGTTGTTGTTGTTGTTCTATTTCAACAAAAGAGGTCGGTTATGATTCTTTCTTTCCTGTTCTGTGATTTGAAGTTATAGTCACTCAAAATATTCAGGGACCACATTGAATGAGAATTTTATGTGTTACAAAGTTCTTCTAGGAAATGTAGCTGTATTATATGTCAGCAATTATCCTTTTAATAGCCTCGTTAAAATTAGCCTTTTTTCAGGATTGATTGGATTTGGATCTGTCATGTTTTTGCCTCTGAACCATTGGGATGGCCAGGGGGCTGGAAGGAGCTGACTGGTGGGACTAGGGTAGGCCCATCCCTAGTGATTGGGAATAGGGATTGGGGATAGGGATTGGGAATCCCTAGCAGTGATTCCCTAGTGGAAAGTCCCAGAATGCTGTTTGCAGTGGAGGGTGGAATGGGCTCCAGGCTGACAAAACAAGGGGTCTCGACCAGGCCAGACCATACAGGGCTTGGTATAATGAGTTAGGGGGGTGGACTTTAGGCAGTAGTTGATCTGTTTTTGCAACAAAGGATTCTTTTCAAGAACAGCTCTTACTTTCTCCTTATTGTATAGTACACGTTTATTGTAGAAGAATTTAGTGAGTATATATAAATCCATACAGAAAAGAAAAATTTCCTATAATGTTTCTTTCCTTTTGAATTTTCTTAGCTAATTTCCCTTAAATTTCATTTACCATCTAAGTTACTTTTTAAAATTTATTTGAAATGGTGCTTGTTGAATTGTTCTTTCACAAAGTGTGACTCTGATAACTTCTTCAGTTAATTATGAAGGAGAATAGGAGTAGTTAACATTTAAAGCCCTTGTTTTTGTTTGATTCTATTAATTTGTATCTGTTTTGTGGGAAACTGTGGGCATAATAGGCACGATGAGAACACAGACCTGAAAGTCAAAGTGGTTCTTACAAGGCGAACAGGAAAAATGGACCCGGGACAAGGTTCATTGTTCACCATTATGTCAGTATCATCAGGTACAGTGCCTGACATGTAGTTAGTGTTCCATAAATAATTGTTGAATGAATGGAGTTTTTCATTAAGCACTTTGAATAGCTCATATTTCCTGCACTGTAGAAAGTCAAATTCAGTTACATTCATCCAAAATTGAGTCTTTGCTGTGCTCAGCCCTGTTTTAAAAATGAAAGTTAAGATGATTTTTTTAAAAAAAGATAACGTATGTGTACACACACACACCATACAAAAAGTAAAACTCCCTTGTTTCTTTCTCTGAATCCCAATCTCCAGAATTTGCTACTGTTAGTGACTGGTATTTTTTTCCTAGATATTTTCTTGCCGTTACAAATATATGTACATTTTCTTTATACAAATAAAATAGTTTACATTGTTGTATAACTTGCTTTTTCCCTTCTTAAACATCTTTCCATATCAACTCATATGTAACAGCTCCATTTCTTAAGAATTTTAAAAAAATTATTTATTTGACTGCAGTGGGTGTTAGCTGTGGCGTCTTTAGTTGCAGCATGCAGGCGCCCAGTTGCGGCATGTGGGATCCAGTTCCATGGCCAGAGATTGGATCTGGGCCCCCTCCATAAGGAGTGCAGAGTCCTAGCCACTGGACCACTGGGGAAGTCCTTGTAACTGCTTCTTTATTTTTAATTGCTGCATAGTATTCCATTGTGGAGATGGATAATAACAGTCAAGGAAGTTTCAGTAGTGTGCCACTTTTTTTTTTAACCGTCCACATATAATTTTGCTTTCTTCTGTGAGACTGTCTATAGGATATTTCCTGGAAGTGCTATTGGAGGGCTAAAGGATATTTGCACTTACACTTTTTATCAGTTCAGTCGCTCGGTCATGTTTGACACTCTGCGACCCCATGGACTCTAGCACGCCAGGCCTCCCTGTCCATCACCAACTCCCAAAACTTGCTCAGACTCATGTCCATTGAGTCAGTGATGCCATCCAACCATCTTATCCTCAGTCGTCCCTTTCTCCTCCTGCCTTCAGTCTTTCCCAGCATTAGGTCTTTTTCCAGTGAGTCAGTTCTTCACACCAGGTGGCCAAAGTATTGGCGTTTCAACTTCAGCATCAGTCCTTCCAACGAATATTCAGGACTGATTTCCTTTAGGATGGACTGGTTTGATCTCCTTGCAGTCCAAGGGACTCTCAAGAGTCCTCTCCAACACCACAGTTCAAAAGCATCAATTCTTCAGTACTCAGCTTTCTTTATAGTCCAACTCTCACATCCATACATGACTACTGGAAAAACCATAGCTTTGACTGGACTGACTTTTGTTGGCAGAGTAATGTCTCTGCTTTTTAATATGCTGTCTAGGTTGGTCATAACTTTTCTTCCAAGGAGCAATTGTCTTTTAATTTCATGGCTGCAGTCACCATCTGTAGTGATTCTGGAGCCCAAGAAATAGTCTGTCACTGTTTCCATTGTTTCCACGTCTATTTGCCATGAAATGATGGGACCAGATGCCATGATCCTAGTTTTCTGAATGTTGCATTTTAAGCCTACTTTTTCACTCTCCTCTTTCACTTTCATCATGAGGCTCTTTAGTTCTTCTTCACTTTCTTCCATAAGGGTGGTGTCATCTGCATATCTGAGGTTATTGATATTTCTCCCAGCAATCTTGATTCCAGCTTGTGCTTCATCCAGCCTGGCATTTTGCCTGATGTCCTCTGCATATAAGTTAAATAAGCAGGGTGACAGTATACAGACTTGACGTACTCCTTTCCCTGTTTGGAACCAGTCTGTTGTTCCATGTCCAGTTCTAACTGTTGCTTCTTGACCTGCATACAGATTTCTCAGGAGGCAAGTCAGGTGGTATGGTATTCCCATCTCTTTAAGGATTTTCCACAGTTTGTTGTGAACCACACAGGCAAAGGCTTTGGTGTAGTCAATAAAGCAGAAGTAGATGTGTTTCTGGAAGCCTCTTGCTTTTTCAGTGATCTAGCGGAACTTGACAATTTGATCTCTGGTTCCTCTGCCTTTTCAAAATCCAGCTTGAACATCTGGAAGTTCACGGTTCACGTATTGCTGAAGCCTGGCTTGGAGGATTTGAGCATTACTTTACTAGTGTGTGAGATGAGTGCAATTGTGTGGTAGTTTGAACATTCTTTAGCATTGCCTTTCTTTGGGATTGGAATGAAAACTGACCTATTCCAATCCTGTGGCCACTGCTGAGTTTTCCAGATTTGCTGGCATATTGAGTGTAGCACTTTCACAGCATCTTTCAGGATTTGAAATAGCTCAACTGGAATTCCATCACCTCCATGAGTTTTGTTTGTAGCAATGCTTCCTAAGGCCTACTTGACTTTGCGTTCCAGGATGTCTGGCTCTAGGTGAGTGATCACACCATCGTGGTTATCTGGGTCATGAAGATCTTTTTTGTATAGTTCTCCTATGTATTCTTACCACTTTTTATAGATGTTGGAAAATTCCCGTTAAAGATAGTACAGTGCTTTGCAGTCATTAAGGACATGAGGTGTTATTTTCTAATAACTACATGCTTTCATTTTGTGGGTTAGAAGAGTTCAACTTTAGAAAATGAATCCTCCTTATGGTAATTTGAGTGGTTCAGAAGATGGATTAAATCAAATATTCCCATTGCCTGACATAAGTAGTTGAAGTCAAGTGGAAGATGGTAGCCTATACTGTCTACAGACTTGAGTATATGTTACATTGATCCAGATGTGAAAGATCAAAATGTTGGTTTTCAAAGGTTTTGTCTCCTTGGGATGTTTAAGTTCAACATTTACAAGTGACCGTCTGAAAGGATGGAAGGCCTTGAGTATTGGTTTGAGAAGTTTGGTATCATTGTTCTCAGAAACTATTTTAAGTCCTTGAACTGGGGCGTGTACTGTATGAGAGAGGTTTACTGGTGGTATGTACCAAATGAATAGAAGGGAGTGAGTGGGCTGGAGGGCTGTGGTGACTCAGCAAGGAAAGGAAGAAAACCCAGAATGTGGTGATAGCTGTGGAATTGAAAAGTTAAGATAGTAGGAAACAATGCATAGTTGGTGGGTCCTGTTGATTAAGTGGAGAAAAATGAAGTTTTTGAAGTTGTAAGAGACAGCCAGACAATACAGATGATGAAATAAATAGAGGAAGAGCCAATTTTGAAAAAGTTGATTTTCTCTTTAAAAAAATAAAATAGGGCTATAAAAAGGTTCTTAAGTATCTATAGCCAGGCAATTCAGGAGAGATTAAAAAACTGGAGAAGGGAAGAGGGAGAAATTAACTAGATCTGGAAGTTATCTGCAGGTAATAGTTGAAATTAAGAGTGGATGAGTTCTGGGATGAAGTGATTGACCGGGGAAAAGCTGTTGATTGAAAACTACATTTTGAAAAGAGGTACTTGCAGTGATGGACTTCCCAGATGGCTCAGTGGTGAAGAATCCACCTGCCAATGCAGGAGACGTGGGTTTGATCCCTGGATGGGGAAGATCCCCTGGAGAAAGAAATGGCAACCCACTCTTGTATTCTTGCCTGGGAAATCCCATGGACAGAGGAGCCTCCTGGTCTACAGTCCACAGGTTGCAAAAGAGTTGGATATGACTTAGTGACTAAACAGCTTGCAATAATAGGAGACAGGATGAAAAAAACAATCAATAAAAGAAGTCAGTAATCTGAGAAACAGGAAAAGAATCAGGAGAAATCTTACTGGGATCTCATCTTCGTTTTTTTTAATGGCCTTATTTTTTAAAATTTAATTAATTGATTTTTTGGCTGCACTATGCGCCATGTGGGATCTTAGCTCCCAGAGCAGGGATCAAACCCCAGCCCCTGCATTGGAAATGTAGAGTCTTACCACTGGGCTACCTGGGGAGTCCTTTACCTTTTTCTTCTCTACATATGATACTGTGTTTACTGGATGTTTTACAGGTAGCTGCCATGTTCTTCCTTTGGTGTAATACCTCAGAAAATGCTATTGTGTGTATTTTAAAGTTGGAGTTAGTTTTATTCCTGAAGTTGACTACTATACTTGAAAAAAGGTCTTGGAAAAGTAGTTTTGGTGTCACGTGCTATGCTCCTTCTTTGTGTAGTTTCGTAAAATCTTTTCATTTTGTTCTAATATCTGTGAGTCCAACACAAGAAAAAAAAGCCAGCTTATTATTGACTAGATACAAGTCCAGATACCTTGTGCATTTTAACTGGTCATTTAAAAAATGTTTCTTGGCTTTGGAAGCTCAGCTAATAACAAATGATAAGAATGAGTATCTTGTTTTTAGAAGAACATAATGTGAATTTAGAGTGTACTGTCTTGGTGCTTGTTGGGAGGGACCCTAGTCACAGGAGATAACCGAGAGTCAAAGCCAGGGACCTGTGACTCCAGCAGAGTCAGTGGGAGCAGTGGTTCAAATGCAGGCTCGGGAGTCATTCTGCCTGGTCCCACTGCACACGAGCAACATTATGGCCCTGGATTTCACCATCTGGACACGCTAATGATAGTTCCTATATCAGGGTAATTAAGAGGATCCATCCTGGAACTTACATTCTAGTAATGAGAGACTGGAAATTTTCAGATAAATACATGTGCCAGGTGGTAAGTGGAGGAAAATAACGGGAGGGTTGGTTGTCGTTGTTTCTTGCTCTTTTATGTTGGGTAGTAGGGAGGGGATAAGAAACACTGATAAGAAAGTGTTTTAACAGAGACCTGCTGGAAGTGAGGAAGCGAACCAGAGACCAGTGAGGAAGCTGGTCTGGGCAGGAGTTCCAGGTGGAGGGGACAGCAAGAGCAGAAACCCCGAGGAGCGGCTCAACGAAGACACAGCAAGAAGGCTGGGATCACGGAGGCAGAGTGAGAGGGGGAGCAACAGGAAGTGATTTCAGAGGTGGCCACTGGCCAGCCCCTGGGTTTTTCCCCCTTTATTCTTATTGTTTTTTAAAATCTTTATGGGAGTTTAGCTACTTGACAATGCTGTGTTAGTCTCTGCTGTACAGCAGAGTTAATCAGCCATGCATATGCATGTACCTCCTTTTTCAAATCTCCTTCCCATTTGGGTCACTGCAGAGTCCTGAGCTATACAGTAGGTTCTCATTAATTACCTGTTTTATAGATAGCATTGATAGTGTACATGTAGAGTTCTAAGCATAAGAAGGATTTGGCTTTATTCTGTGTGAGATGGGAAGTTGTTAAGGGTATTACCAGAGTTCATTTTTTAAGTCAGTCTGATTGTCACTTCTTTTCTTAAAAATGCTTCAATTTTCTACTGCCTTTGGAATAGTTCAAATGCTTTCCTTGGCACACAAGGTCCTTCATAGTCAGGCCTCTGCCCATTTAGCATCATCTGCCTCCTTCCCACATATACCCTCCACTTTAGCCAAATTGGATTATGTGCAGTTCCCTGCATGGGTCACAGTGATTTGTGTCTTCGTGTTTCTCTGCACGCTGATTGTCCTGGGAGACACTCTTCCCCCTCAGCTCACATGGTCACGGCTCTGTTTTAGAGGGACCTCTTTGTGCTCCCACAGCACCCTGTACCTTGTTCTCTCACCATCCCCTCCCCTGGCCACTTTGTACTCTAGTTGCAGAGTCTTGTAATGTGCTGTGTTCTTTTATCAGCCTTGATTTCACTCTTGCCACATCCTTGCCAGTTTGAAATTTTGCCCATCCTTCAAGAATCAGCTCAAACACTGCCATTTTTTCTACCCTTTATAAATCTTTATAAACTGCCATCTTTTCCCTGACCTCATACTTTGTAGCTCTGTTATGCTTAATCATAATTATCCTGAATTAAAATGCTTCTCTGCCTCACCTCACACAGAATCCTCGGCTTGACTCATTTTCAATTTCTGTTGTAGCCCCCAGTATAGTGTATGATAATTAGAAAAACTGTTGGGTTTCAAGCTGATAAGCTATTGGGTTTCAAAAGCAGCACAGATGAACAGTTAAAGTGAGATGCCTATTAAGAAAACAAATTTATTATAACATAATGTTGTTGATGGCATGGTTACTGTGATTCTCTCATATAGTTACTACTTCCGAAAATTAGTGCACCCCTTTTGATATGTGTAGTTTGGCAGAATGTATTCAGACATAAATGTCCATGGTGGGTTTTTTTGAGTTGGTGATACCCCTTCTGGAAATCATCTTCAGAAAATAATGCAAACTAGAATAACAGTTACAATAGCTACCTCTGCCACTAATGTTGAAAGTTTACTGTGTGACAGGCACCATGTAAAGCCCTTTACACGCATTACTTTATTTCTCAGCATCCAAAGATGTATAGATGCTAGTAATCTTATGTCATGTATGGGGAAATTGAGGCACAAAGAAGTTAACTGACTTGCTGCTACAGACAGAATTCATACCCCTAATTTTATAATGTGATAAAAACCTAGGCACAAAACTCTTCACAGCTGTGTTACATAGAGTAAATTGGAAGCAATGTGTATCATTAATTATGGTTCATCCATTCAATAGATTAATCTTTTAATAGCTTAATTGAAATAAAATTCATATCACAATGTTTATCCCTTTAAAGTCTACAAGTCAGTGGTTTCCAGTATATTCACAGTTACACAACTGTTACCATTACCCCATTTCAGGACATTTTATCACCCCCAAAGAAAGCTCATACCCATTAGCAGTCACCCCCTTTCCCTGATTACCCGATAAAGTCACCAGTCTATTTTCTGTCTCTATCGATTTGCCTATTCTGGACATTTCATATACATGGAATTGTATAAGATACGGCATTTTGTGCTTGGCCTTCGTTTAGCATAATACTTCAAGGTTCATCCATGTTGCATCATGTTATAGTACTGCATTGCTTTTCATCACTGAATAATATTCTAATGTATGGATATATGACTTTTTATATATCTAATGGACATTCCTAACTAATGTCTAATGGACATATCCAACTAATGGACATTTGGAGTGTTTCTATACCTTAGCTCTTCTGAATATTCATGTCCAGGTTTTTGTGTGGACATATTTTCATTTTTCTTGGAATTGTTGATCAAATGATAACTCTTTAAATTTTAGAGGAACTCCCAGACTATTTTCCAAAGCAGCTGTGTCCTTTTACATTTCTTCTAGCAGTATATGAGTGCTCCACCTTCTCTACCTCTTTGATGATACTTGGTGTTACGATCTCTTTGCTAATAGCCATCCTCATGGTTATGGAGTGCTATCTCATTGTGGTTTTGATTTGCATTTCCTTGATGCCTAATGATGTTGAGCATCTTTTCGTGTGCTTATTTGCTGTTTGTAAATCTTGTCTGGAGAAATGTCTGAATCCTTTGCCCCCTTTTAACTGAGTTATTTTCCGTTATTGAGTTAAAGGAGTTCTTAGTATATTCTAGATACAATCTCATTATCAGATATTTGATTTGCAAAATTTTTCTTTCATCCTGTTGTGTTTTCACTTTTCTGATGGTGTCGTTTGTAGCACAAAGTTTTTAATTTTCATGAAGACTGATGTATCTTTTTTTTTTTTTTGCTTTGTTTCACATAAGAAAACAGTACCTAATCCAGGGTCAGTGAAGATTTACTCCTGTGTTTTCTTCAGAGTTTGATAGTTTTAGCTCTTATGAGGTCTTTGGTCCATTTTGAGTTAATTTTTTGTATATGGTGTGAGGTAGAGTGTCCAACTTCGTAATCTTTTGCATATTGAAATCCACCATTTGTTGAAAAGGCTCTTTGTTCTCATCTTGAATTGTCTTGGCACTTTTTTCAAATATCACTTGACCATAAATGTAAGAGTTTATCAGCTCTCAATTCTGTTCTGTTGATCTATGTGTCTGTCCTCATCTTAGTACCACACTATATTGATTCCTGTCACATTGTAGTAAGTTTTGGCACCATGAAGTGTGAATCCTTCCAACTTTGTTCTTTTCAAGGTTGTATTTTTTGACTGTTTTATTCAGTTTTGCTGTGAACCTATAACTGCTGTAAAAAATCTGTTTTTTAAAAAAGGACTCCTAAATTGTAATGTTGGGATTATGGTGATTTCTTTCCTCCTTCATTTCCTAAACTTGCTGTAACATATAACTATGTTATAAATTTTTAGTTTATGGTTTGGCTAATCAAATACTTTTTTTTTTTTTAAACTCAACAGGCAACTCTTAGCTTTGTAGCTAAAAATCAGAGTAACCTAACTTTCCAGGAAGAATGTATGAAGGTGAAGAGCTGGGGCATAAGGTTGTGGTTAGAATGAGCCAGACTCAGATTTGACACTTGGCTGCGTGAATGCGCCTTTCTGTCTCCAGTCAGTTTCCCTCAGTTTCTTCCTCCCCATCTCACTCTCCATTAAAAGCCTTCCCTCTCACCTTAACTAAGACTTTCCTCCAAATACTTAGGTGAAATTTTTGGCATCTGGCTAGTCTGTATAATTGTCATCCATAAATGGAATGAATGATGATTGAGTAGCATTAGGGCAAGGAGGCAGATAATGCAGTCTGAGTTGCCTAGGTCACTTTGATGGAAGTTGATTTTGAGAAGTGGACAGGGGAAGTCATCCAAGCAGAGCTCTTTACTGACTTCTCTGCCCTTTTGTTCCTTCAACTCTTTGCATCTGTGTATGTTGTTTTCTTAGGAAATTATATGCTGAGGGTAGAGATCCGCAGATGGTGCTCGGGCTAGTTAAAAGTTTAAATAGGTGCACAGAGAAGCAAGCCTGTGACTGCTCAGTGAAGACTGCTTTTCCTGTGTTGTTTGTCAGTACCACTGCACATTATGTGAGTTCTAAATAGTCTGGGGACTTTCTTTCCAGTTGAAGCAGTGTTAAAATCTCAATATATAGAAATACTTGATAGGTTTGTGTATCATAAGTGTCCATTTGAAGTTTGTTCCAAAACAAAAGCAAGTTTCACAGACCTGCTAAAACCTATTAAAATACCAGTGTCAATCACAAGCCACTGTAGCGTTATGACTTTGAAATATTAAGATGGTTTGCATTGTATTTTTTAGTTGAATTGATCAAAAGAAGGGCATTTTTAACCTGGATTTTTTAAAGTTGTGTTATATTTATTAATTGCATTTAGAAATGTAAAATCATACTTTTTTTATTCTCGTAAGGCTTAAACGTCTTACATATGTTAAAGAAAAATGAGATACTGCAGATATACAGGTTTTCAAAGATATTTGCAAAGCCATAGTTTTGACAGTTGTTTTAAAATCAAATACCTGCCATTTTAGGAGAGAGATGTCTTACTGCCAGTTATGGAAAAACTATATCCTTCAGATTTCAGACTGTAAAAATTCTAAATAATTTTTATTTTATTTTAAAATACTTTCTTCCCATTTGAAGCTCCATTCATAATTCTTGTGTCTCCCTTTATCTGCCTTAAAAATACACTTGTGGGCTTGTGCTTCTGGCCAACATAGAATAACAGAGATTGGATTTACTCTCTCAGCTGTTATCACAAAACAAACAAACAGAACCCCCAGAAAAAGATACATGAAGTTTCAAACACTGAACAACTGGCAGCAAAGGACGATAATCCCCAAGAAAGCAGAAACAGATGAAGTCTACAATTATCGTAGCTTACTGCTTGGAGAGAGTTTCCAGGCTGCAGCATAAGGAGGGAGAACCCAGCCTCAGCGCAGCAGTCTCTCTAGTAGAGGAAACAGAGCTGGAGGTAAAGAAGGCTATAGTCTGGAGAAGGGAGAACACAAAAAGGAAATTTCAGAGGTCTGCAGACTGTTCCCCCTTAAGCTTTCAGATGAGTAATAGTTAGTGCATATGTTGTATGGAAGCTGCCTAAAGCCAGGAGCCATCTGAAGAGAGAAGAGGGAATAATCACTGATTATTTTTCAAGGTTACAGTAGTATGCATTCCCACCAGCCAAAGGTTATAAACCACCTAAGTCACAGGACATTGGGTAGTGTACTCAGAAAGGATTTGCCCCAGCAGTGGTGCTTAACTATAGACTGCTCTCATCCCTTCTAACAAAGCTTAAAAATAGGCCTCAAAAGGATCAAACTGTTTCTGACTTGGTTCACTCTCTATAATAGGCTCTAGGTTCATCCACCTCATTAGGACTGACTCAAATAGTTCTCAGAAACCAACACAATATTGTAAAGCAGTTATCTTCCAATAAAAAAAAATCAGTCGTTGACACCATTTAAAAAGATCAAACTATTCCCAAGTAATTTAACTGCACCCCAGAACAAAGCTCAAAATGTATAGTTATACAAAAACTAGCACTCTGTTGTCCAAAAGATGACAAAAAAGTGTTGGTGAGGATGTGGAAAAAAGGGAACCCTTGTGCACCTGTCGGTGGGAATGTAGATTGGTACAGCCATGGTGTGGAGATTCTTCTAAAGATTAAAATAGAACTACTGTGTGACCTAGCAATTCCACTCCTGGATATTTATCGAAAGAAAACAAAATAGTAATTAGAAAAGATGTATGTAACCATATGTGCTCTTTGCAGCATTATTTACAACAGCCAAGATATGAAATCAACTTAATTACCCATCAACAGAGGAAAGAATGTAGCAGATGTGCTATCTTTATACAGTTGTTAAGTCAGACAGAAAGATTAATAATGTGTGATTTCACTTACATGTGGAATCCAAAACACAAAACCAATGAACAAACGTTAGCAAACAGCGTTACAGATACAGAGAACAAACAGCTGATTGCCAGAGGGGAGGGGAATAAGGGAAAGAAAGAAAGAGGTCAGAGAAATTAAGAAGTACAAACTTCTGGTTGCAAAAAAAAAAAAAAAAGAATCAAGGGTCTGAAATGTACAGTGTTGGGAATATAGTTAGTAACTATGCATATCTTTGGTGACCTGTTGTGACTAGACTTACTGTGGTGATCATTAGACTTACTGTAATTATCATTTTGAAATGTACAGAAATACTGAATCACTGTGTTTAACAGGAACTAACATAGTGTTGTAGGTCAATTATAACTCAAAAACAAACAAATTCATAGAAACGGAGACCAGATTTGTGGTTACCAGAGGCGGGGGCAGGAGAAGGGGAAATTGGGTGAAGGCAATCAAAAGATAGAAACTCCTAATTATAAGGTAAATAAGTACTAGGATGTAATGCACAACATGATAAATATACTGCTCTGTGTTATATAGGAAAGTTGTTAAGAGAGTAAATCCTGAGTTCTCATCGCAAGGAAATTTCTATTTAATTTTGTATCTATATGAGATGATGGCTGTTCACTAAAATTAGAGTGATCATTTCATGATGTATGTAAGTCAAACCATATGCTATACAGCTTCAACTTAAACAGTGCTAGATGTCAATTATATCTCAACAAAACTAGAGACAAAAGCACCAAGGTAAAATTCACATTTGGTCTCCAACCAAAAGCATCAGACTTGCAAGGAAGCAGTCCTTAAGGAGGAAAATTAAAAAATAGAAACAGATCCAGAAATAACGCAGTTCAGTTCAGTCACTCAGTCGTGTCCGACTCTTTGTGACCCCATGAATTGTAGCATGCCAGGCTTCCTGTCCATCATCAACCCTCTGAGTCCACCCAAACCCATGTCCATAGAGTCGGTGATGACATCCAGCCATCTCATCCTCTGTTGTCCCCTTCTCCTCCTGCCCCCAATCCTTCCCAGCATCAGAGTCTTTTCCAATGAGTCAGTTCTTTGCATCAGGTGGCCAAAGTATTGGAGTTTCAGCTTCAACATCAGTCCTTCCAATGAACACCCAGGACTGATTTCCTTTAGGATGGACTGGTTGGATCTCCTTGCAGTCCAAGGGACTCCCAAGCGTCTTCTCCAAACCACAGTTCAAAAGCATCAATTCTTCAGCGCTCAGCTTTCCTTATAGTCCAACTCTCACATCCATACATGACCACGGGAAAAACCATAGCCTTGACTGGACAGACCTTTGTTGGCAAAGTGATGTCTCTGCTTTTTAATATGCTGTCTAGGTTGGTCATAACTTTCCTTCCAAGGAGTAAGCATCTTTTTAATTTCATGGCTGCAGTCACCATCTGCAGTGATTTTGGAGCCCCCCCAAATAGTCAGCCACTGTTTCCACCGTTTCCCCATCTATCTGCCATGAAGTGATGGGACCAGATGCCATGATCTTAGTTTTCTGAATGTTGAGCTTTAAGCCAACTTTTTCACTCTCCTCTTTCACTTTCATCAAGAGGCTCTTTTGTTCTTCTTTACTTTCTTCCATAAGGGTGGTGTCATCTGCATACCTGAGGTTATTGATATTTCTCCCAGCAATCTTGATTCCAGCTTGTGCTTCTTCCAGCCCAGCGTTTCTCATGATGTACTCTGCATATATGTTAAATAAACAGGGTGACAATATACAGATTTGACGTACTCCTTTTCCTGTTTGGAACCAGTCTGTTGTTCCATGTCCAGGTCTAAGTGTTGCTTCCTGACCTGCATACACATTTCTCAAGAGGCAGGTCAAGTGGTCTGGTATTCCCATCTCTTTCAGACTTTTCCACAGTTTATTGTGATCCACACAGTCAAAGGCTTTGGCATAGTCAATAAAGAAGAAATAGATGTTTTTCTGGTACTCTCTTGCTTTTTCAATGATCCATCGGATGTTGGCAATTTGGTGATAGAATTAGTGGATAAAAACATTATTTTTGTTCACTAATATCTAGCACTGTATAATTTGAAGGGGTACAGCATATGGTTTGACTTACATACATCCTAAAATGGTCACAATAAGTTGAGTGAACAGCCATCATCTCATTTAACTGAACAAGTAGACAAAAAAATTAGTAATGATTTAGAAGAGTTAAACTATTATTAACCAACTGACCAAACTGACATTCATATGACATTCTACCCAATACAAGCAGAGTGCATGTTTTGTCCAGTTACACAGAAGAACATCCACTAACACATTTTGGTCCATAAAATAGTATCCGTAAGTTTGAAATTACTTAACTCATGAAAGATATGTTATCAGACTGAAAGGGAGTTAAATTTACAGTCAACAATAGAAAGATATCTGGAAAACTTACATTTAGAAACTAACTGATTTTTAAGAAGCTCATGAGTCTGAGGGAAAAAGATGAATTTAGAAAGCATTTTGTACTTAATGAAAACACAGCATATCAAAATTTGTGGGATGTAGCTAACGTAATGCTCAGGGAAAAATTCACTAAATACTTCCATTAGAGAAAGTCAAGTCGAGCAAATCATTGTCCTCAGCTTCTAGCTTAAGAAACTAGAAGAGAAAATCAGACCCATAGTAGGCAGAAGAAATAAGCTAAAGATCAAAGCCAAAACCATGAAATTGAAAAGCAAAGTTAATGAAATCAAAAGCTGGTTCTTTGAGAAGACCAGTAAAACTGATAAACCTCTATCCTGTTGGATCAGGAAAAAGAGGAGACCCAAGTTACCAGTACCAGGAATGAGTCAGCAAAGCTACAGATATTGTAGTCTTTAAAAGGCTGTGTAAAAGAAGGATATGAATTACTTTATGTCAGTACATTAGACACTTAAATGAAGTGGATAAATTTCTTGAAAGACACAAAATACCATTGCTCACTCAGTAAAATATGAATAGCCTGATTAATCTTATGTCTGTTAAAGAAATTGAATTCCTCCAAAGAAAACTCTGGGCCCAAATGACTTCCCTGATGAATTCTAGCAAATATTTTTGGAGGTCATAATACAAAATTTACACAAGTTCTTCCATTAAGTTGGAGAGAATCCTTAACTCATTCTATAACAATTGTATTGTCCTGATACTAAAACCGAAACACTACAAGAAAAGGAAGTTACAGACCAGTATCCTTCATGAACACAGTTGCACAACTCTTAACAAAATTTTAGCAAATACACTCCAACAACATATAAAAAGATAAAGACATAGTGACCAAGTGAGCTTTGTCTCAGGAATTCAAGGTTGGTTTAACATTTCAAAATCAATATCATGTACCATGTCAATAAGATAAAAATGGAAAGCCATATGATCAATTCAATAGATGCAGAAAAAGCATTTAACAAAATCCAACATTAAAAACTGTCAACAAATTAGGGAAAGAAGGAAACTTCCTCCGTCTAATAAAGGACATCAGAAAACTGATAGCTGAAATCATACCACTGAAAGACTGAATCCTTCCCGTCCAATATTAGGAACAAGGCATGATGTCCAATGTGAGTCACAACTTCTCTTCAGGATTGTACTTGAACTTATAGCCAGTGCAATCAAATAAGAAAAAGAAAAGGCATTCAGATTGGAATAGAAGAAATAAAACTTTTAATCACAGATAACATGATTGCCTGTGATTTCTTTAAAAAGAAAAAAAGCCACTAGAATTAAGTGCACTTAGCAAAGTGGCCCCCTTCATGAATCATACCCTTGTGGCTAAGAGACTCACATACAGTGAGGTTATGAGCCATGCCATACAGGGGCATCCAAGACAGATGAGTAATAGCAAAGAATATTGAATCAACTCTGAACATTCATTGGGAGGACTTGCTGAAGCTCCAGTACTTTGGCCACCTGATGCGAAGAGCTGACTCATTGGAAAAGACCCTGATGCTGGGAAAGATTGAACACAGGATGAGAAGAGGGGGCAGAGGATAAGATGGTTAGATAGCATCACTGACTCAATGGATATGAATTTGAGCAAATTCCCGGAGATAGTAGAGGGCAGAGGAGCCTGGTGTGCGCCAGTGCTTGACGTTGCAGAGTTGCACATGACTTAGCAACTGAACACCAACAAGCAAACTTGCAGAATACAAGATCAATACAGAAAAGTCAACTATGTTTCTATATACTAGGAAACGAACAGCCAGAAATTGAACTTTTAAAAGGATACCATTTGTAGTAAAATTTAAAATACTAAGTATCTAAGGATAAATTTCCTAAAAGATATGTAAGATCTCTCCACTGGAATCTATTAAATATTACTGAAAGGAATTAAGGAAAACTCAGATAAATGAAGATACACTGTATTCAAGGATTGGAAGACTCAGTATTGTCAGGTTTCTCTAAAGGTATAGATTCAGTACAACCTCAATCAGAAATTCAGCTGACAATGTGTAGAGAGTGTCAAGTTGGTTTTAAAGTTTATATGGTAATGCAAAGGTCCTAGAATAGAAGAGGGCTTCCTTTGTGGCTCAGCTGGTGAAGAATCTGCCTGCAATGCAGGAGACTTGGGTTTGAGCCCTGGATTGGGAAGATTCCCTGGAGTTAGGGAAAGGCTATCCACTCCAGTATTCTGGCCTGGAGAATTCCATGGACTACACAGTCCATGGGGTTGCAAAGAGTCGGACACAACTGAGTGGCTTTCACTTCGCTTAGAATAAAAGAACAGAGAGGACTTAAAACCATCTGATCTCTAAAACTTACTATAGCTACAAAAATCAAGACAGTGATATTGATGTAAAGATAAGTAGACCCATGGAACAGAAAATATGGTCAGTTTTTTGGTACGGTGCCAAATCAACTAAATAGAAAAATGGTTAGTCTTTTCAGCAAATGGTAGGGGAACAACTTGATATTCATATACAAAAAACTAAGTCCATACCTAATTCCATACCTTATATATAAAAGTTAATTCAAAATTGATCATAGACCTAAATGTAAGGCCCAAATTAATAAAATTTTTCGAAGAAAAAAATTTTGATTTTGGGTTTGGTAAAGATTTTTAAGATACAACACCAAAAGCATGATTTATAAAAGAAGAAAAGGATAAACTGGACTGTATCAATTAAGAACATCTCTTTGAAAGCCACCTTTAAGAAAATAAAAGGACAGATCACAGACTAGGAGAAAATATTAACGGTCATATTTGATTAAAGACTTACATTCAGATTATAAAAGGAACTCACAAAACTTAAGAAAATTAAGTGAAAAATAGGCAAAAGATTTGGACAACTCACCAAAGAAGATACACAGATGGCAAGTCAGCCCCTGAAAAGATGATCAACACTATTACTCATTAGGAAAATGCAGATTAAAATCACAATAAGATACGACTACGGACATGTTAGAATGTCTTCAGTTAAAAAGGCCTACAGTACTGTTAGTGAGGACGTGGAGCAGCTGAAACTTCTACACACTTCTGTACAAAATGGTACATCTACTTTGGAAAACAGTTTGCCACTTTTAAAATGTATACCTGCTCTGTGATTTAGCCTTTCCACACCTAGGCATTTATTTAAGAGAAATGAATACATATGACCTCATAAAGATTTGTACTCAAATATTCATAGCAGCTTTATTTGTAATAGGCAAAAACTGAAAACAGTCCCAAGTGTGCATCAGCAGCAGACATTATGTCCTGCCTCATACAATGGAATACTAAACAGCAGCAAAAAGGAATGAACTATTGATACATGCAGCGAAGAATTTTATTCTCTATTAAAGTAAGAAAATTCAGGGGGAAAACAGACATTCCGTTTATATGAAATTCTATAAAATACAAACTATTCAGAAAGCAAATCAGAGATTTCTCTGATGTGAGCCAAAGGGAAGTGAATCATAAAGAGATACAAAGAAAATTTGTGGCTGACAAATATATTCATTATGTTGATTGCAGTGATGGCTTTATGAATACATGTATGTATGTCAAAACCAATACATTGTATATTCTTTAAATATATGCAGTTAATTGTTGTCAGCTCTGTTAAAAAACCACATTTGTGTATCAACATTTGGGGATAGCAAGCTGCTTGAATTTCAGAATCAGAGAAGGGACTCAGTTTTTAAACTAATTTTTCAGTGATTAAGTTTGAGGTGAGAAAACATGCATTGTATTTATCAAGTTTACTTATAGCTTTTAACTTATTACAAAACTGAGAAACTGAATAAATGTTCCAATGGGCTTTCTGAAATTCTGAAGAATTTTTTATAATAATGGTGTATCAAATGTTAGATTTCATTGTGTTGTCAGATTAGAACATTGTAATCCAACTGGATGATAAATAAATGGAGAGAGAGGAAGGAATGTTGAAAGAAGATTGAGTGTAAGATGGTGGAAGTCAACAGAATTCTAGGCTTGGGAGACATTCTTACGATCTTGTTTGGATGACTAGGCATCTAAGGTAGATAGAAGAATAAAGACCTCTCCAAAGATGCCCACATCCTAACTCCTGAAATTTATTAATATGTTACCTTCTTACAGAGTAGAAGGGACTTCGCAGATATGATTAAGGTTAAAGGTTTGAGGTGGGGAAATTTTCTTGGATTATCCAGGTGAGCCCAACATAATCACGTGGATTCTTAAGGAAGCAGAAAAACTTTCCCATCTGTGGCCAGAGGGAGATGGTGACTATAGCAGGGTGATCAGAGAGAAAACGATATTGCTGGCTTTGGAAATGGAGGAAGTGGGCCATAAGCCTGCTTATGTAACTTATATGCAAAGTACATCATAAGAAATGCCAGGCTGGATGAAACACAAGCTGGAATCAAGATTTCCAGGAGAAATATCAATAACCTCAAATATACAGATGACACCACCGTTATGGAAGAAAGTGAAGAAGAACTAAAGAGCCTCTTGATGAAAGTGAAAGAGGAGAGTGAAAAAGCTGGCTTAAAATTCAACATTAAAAAAACTAAGATCATGGCATCTGTTCCCATCACTCCATATCAGATAGATGGAGAAACAATGGATACAGTGACAAACTTTATTTTCTTGGGCTCCAGAATCACTGCAGATGGTGACTGCAGCCGTGAAATTAAAAAATACTTGCTCCTTGGAAGAAGAACTATGACCAACCTAGACAGCATATTAAAAAGCAGAGACATTACTTTGCCAACAAAGGTTCGTATGGTCAAAGCTATGGTTTTTCCAGTAGTGATGTACGGATATGAGAGTTGAACGGTAAAGAAAACTGAGTGCCGAATATTTGATGTTTTTGAACTGTGGTGTTGGAGAAGACTCCTGAGAATCCCTTGGACTGCAAGGAGATCAAACCAGTCAATCCTAAAGGAAATCAGTCCTGAATATTCATTGGAAGGACTGATGCTGAAGCTCCAGTATTTTGGCCACCTGATGAGAAGAACTGACTGATTGGAAAAGATCCTGATGCTGGGAAAGAATGAAGGTGGGAGGAGAAGGGGACGATAGAGGATGAGATGGTTGGATGGCGTCACTGACTTGATGGACGTGAGATTGAGCAAGCTCTGGGAGTTGATGATGGACAGGGAGGCCTGGTATGCTGCAGTCTATAGGGGTCGCAAAGAGTTGGACACAACTGAGTGACTGAACTGAAGTGATGGGCAGCCTCTAGCGTCTCGAAAAAGCAGGAGACTCTTTCCTAGAGCATCCAGGAGGAATGCAGCCATGCTAACACCTTGATTTTAGCCCAGTGAGACCCATTTCTATCTTCTGTGCTCCAGAACTATAAGATAATAAGTGCCTATTGTTTAAACCATTACATTGGTGACTGTCATGGAATATGTAGACAATATCTAAGAGGAGAACCCTCAGAATTAATAATGTTTCACCAGAAGGTTGCAGTAGAAAGTGAACTCTGTGATACCAGAATAACTTTTTCCATTCCTTGGGAACTGTTTTCCATTCCGTATATCAAACCTCATTTTCCTATAAGGTAAAACATGCACTTATTCATTAAAAAGTAATCCTAGATATAAAACATTAGAGTTGGAACTCCCTTGGTGGCGCACTGGGTAGAAATCCGCCTGCCAACGCAGGGGACGTGGGTTCGATCCCTGGCCCCGGATGATCCCACACACCCCGGAGCAGCTAAGCCCGTGTACTGCAGCTGCTGAGCCCACGTGCCCTAAAGCCTGTGCTCTGCAGCCAGAGAAGCCACCACAGCGAAGAGTAGCCCCCCTTGCTCCAACTAGAAAAAGCCTGTGTGCAGGATCAAATGCTCACTGCAACCAAAAATATTTTTTTAGAAAATTAAGAGTTGGAATAAACCTTAGATTTATCATTGTAGTCTAATGCGCCTCCCCCCGCCCCCTCCCGGATTTTACATATGGAGAAATGGAAAACTGAGCAAGAACCAAAGATCCCGTAGCTTAGTTACAACAGGTTTGAGTTTAAATTCAAGCACAGGGCAGTACTCTACCATATACATGCCCTCTAATTAGAAATTTGTTCTGGAAACATGGAATATATGAGTCATTCCAAAGAGGGTGTTTATTTAGGAAGGTAGACAAATCTTTATCTAGCTGACTGGATTCACTTATGAGGTTAGCTTGTCAGTTTAGAAGGTCCTGTTTTAGGTATGGTGTCATTCTCCAGGTTAGATTTTTCAGAGTAGACCTAGAGAAGGAATATAGTCAACTGATAATTAAATTTCAGTGCTGGTGCCTTATACTGTCTACTATTTTATTATCTTTACATTGATTGCTTTTGAATATCACAACTCATTTGTGTTTATCTAGTGCCTTTTGTATGTCCATTTACACTAGGTGAGGGTTCAAAAATGAATAGGACACACTCTGTCTATATGATGTTTACAGACCTTTTGCCATATGTTACCTTGTTGTCCTGTTCTTAGAAATCATCAGCAGACTTGGAATCAAACTGTTTGATCCTAATGAGTCAACTCAAGTTAATAATATACCACTGTGGTACAGGTAGAAATTTAATTTTTCTACTGAAACATGACAAGAGGCTCACTCTTGTGTTTACCCTTAGCAGAATGTAAGTTCCATGGAAATTATTTCATCTGTACTGCCACAGGACATAGTAATCAGAAGTGAGGTTGGGACATTAAAAGTTTGAAAGCCCGTTTCACTTTCTTAAAAGCAATTGCAGCTGTACTTTTATCCTTTTTTTTTTTAATATTTATTTTTATTTATTTGGCTGTGCCCAGGGTCTTAGTTGCGGCTCTCATCTTTACTGAGGCACGCAAGATCTTTAGCTGCGACTAGTGGGGTCTAGTTCCCTGACAAGAGATCAAACCCAGGCCCCCCTGCATTGTGAGCACTGAGTCTTAGCCACTGGCCTATCAATTAGGGGCGTCCCTATACTTTTAATTACCTTCTAGAATCTGGTAACACCCAAATGTATACTGTCACCCAGAGTTCTCCTGAGTACAGGCTTCATCTCCTAACTGCCTTCTGGATCTCTTACAAGCACCCCTCACTCTCCACCAGAGTTTGCTTCCTCTACATAGGAGGCACTCCACCATGTTTGAATTAAATTGAACAGAAAGAATAAAAAATCCTAATGAGTGCAATGAAGAATTTTCATCATTTCATCTTTTTTTTTTAAAAAAGTGTTCTAAGTTAAAATCATGAAAGAAATAGATATTTAGTGTTAATATTTAAATGATAAAAAATTTTACAAATGAAAATTCCTTTTTATCTTCCTACATCTCATTTTCCAGCAGTAACACTGTCTTAATAGTGGTTAAATACGCATTTCTTGTATATATTAGTAAATGTACACCATTTTCTTCCTAAAAATAGGATCATACTAATTGTTCTGCAGCTTCCCATTCACTTCATAGTACATATTAGACATTGTTCCAACTTTCATGTCATTAATAGAAGATTGCTCATCTAGAATAAGGGCTTTCCTTGTGGCTCAGCTGGTAAAGAATCCGCCTGCAGTGCAGGAGACCTGTGTTCGATCCCTGGGTTGGGAAGATCCCTTGGATAAGGAGAAGGCTACCCACTCCAGTATTCTGGCCTGGAGAATTCCACGCACTGTATCATCCATGTGGTCGCAAAGAGTTGGACATACTTTATCTAGAATAGGTAAGATCTCACCTGTTTCCTATGAATATTTTAGAATTTAGTTGTCTTAACTCTAGGAAAGAACAATGATGAGAAAGACATTTTGGCATGTACTATGTAATATTTGCATAATTGTAGTCCAGTGCTCTAAAATGCTTGTACACACCAAATCTGTGCTGGGAACCATAGTTGGTTACCGCAAGTAACTGTGATGTACCACATTGTCTGTACCACATATATTGTCCCTTTGTGACATCATCGAGTGACTTTGGTTTTGTTTACAGCCCAGAGAACCAAATCATTGGGTGCTATGCATCGTAACAACACATTTCATTTATTACAATGGTATTCTTTTTTAAGGGATGGACATCTACAAAATCCTTTCTCAGTTCATTTGTTTTGATGTTTAGACTCTTAGCTCAATATTCTCTTTAGATGTACTTCATCTTTTTCAAAGACTGCATAATATTCTTATGATGTGAATTTGTGAATTTTCATTTAAACATTCCTCTTGAGGAAAACCTTATAGTACTTTTATTTAGCCATGTTAATTTAGCTGTAAGTTAAGCAATCTATAAATGTTTAATTGATGAACAAATCTATGCTTGTGTTCTTACTCTCAAATCATTACTTTTTTGTTTCCCTGTGACTTTTTGCCCTGTGTATTTAAGCTTGCCTAGTTCTTTCTTATTCTTAAGCCTTCACTCTCCAGTCCTCTTTCAACCAAAGCGTTTTACTGTTTCCCTTTGTAAGCATAATAGTATAAAAGTTCTCACGTGCCACTTTTGCATCATATATACCCTTCTACTTTACATTCACGTATGCTGCCTTTCTCTCCTTTCCTTTCTGCCTAGTGCCTTTGGGAGATACAAGGGGATACATAAAATCCTCATTTTTTTTCCTTAAAAAATTTTTAGCCACATATGTATTCATGGGAGGTGTCCCACTTTATTCTAAGTAGAATCTTTAGAAACATTTGGGAGATAATTGCACCCATAAAGTAAGGACATGCTAAGAAAAAATGAGTAGTCAGATAATAAGAGTATACAGAAATAAACATTATTTTTTTAAAAATCCTTTGAACAAATTAAGTGACACAGTGGACATAGCTGACAAAAGGTGATCTAGAAATTTCATTAGAGCTTTATAAGTTTTTCTGTCTCTCTAATGCCATCTCGATGGACATGGTTTGGGTAGACTCCGGGAGTTGGTGATGGACAGGGAGGCCTGGCGTGCTGCATTTCATGGGGTCGCAGAGAGTCGGACACGACTGAGCGACTGAACTGAACTGAATGCCATCTCAGAGGGAGAAAGTTAACCTTGGTCCTGTCTTTCAGCATTTGGCATTTGGATATTCTCGTGTTTTCCAGATTTTGTTTTGTTTTGTTTTAATACTAATTTAACTCTTTGTCTCCTACTTGTTTAAGAACAGTAATTTATCCAAGTAAATGGTTAGTGACAGGAGAAATTATAAATTTGGTCTGTTAACTTTGCTTTCTTCAGTAATTACTGGGAAAAGTGAATTTACCAAAGCATTGTATGTATCTGAGAGAGAGAAAGGAGGAAGCAATTTGTAGCTATCAAGCGGTAGTTCAATTTAGGATTCTCTTTCCTCTCCCATCTTTATGATTGGATATCCCAGAGTCTTTGGTCTCTCCCTCCAGAACTGATGCAGAATGCTTCTGGAGGCTCGACTCAGAACTTTGGGATTGCACTGGAAATGCAGAAGGCATCCTCAATTAAGGGGACGGTCAGAGGACTAAGGAGAGAGCTGTGTTTCAGTGTACAGTGCAGTGGCATTACGTGCTTCATGTTGCTGAGCAGTTATCACCACTCTTTTCCAGAACCTTTATATCCCTCCCCAAAAGACACTCTGTATCCATTAAACCACCAGTCTCTATTCTCTGCCCCCCAGCCCCTGGTAATTGCTATTCTATTTTCTGTCTCTGTAAACTTGCCTATTCTGTGTACTTCATAAATGTAAAATTATATAATATTTGTCCTTTTGTGTCTTATTTTACTTAGCATAACATTTTCAAGTTCCTCCATATTATAGTATGTATCAGAATTTCATTCCTTTTTATGGCCAAATAATATTCATTTTAACAATATATAATCCATACTACACACATAACCATATTTTGTTTATAGACACTTGGATTTTTTTCTAAGCTTTTGGCTTTTGTGCATAATACTGCTATACCTGTTTGAGTCTCTGGTTTTATTTCTTTTGGGTGTATACTCAGGAGTGGAATGGCTGACCCCTTTGGTAATTCTATGTTCAGTATTTTGAGGAACCACCAAACCTTTCCACAGAAGCTGCACCATTTTACATTACTACCAGCAGTGCGTGAGGGTTCCGATTTCTCTACATCTTCACCAACACTTTCCCTTTTTTGATAATAACCATCCTAATGGGTATGAAGTGGTGTCTCATTGTTATTTTGATTTGCATTTCCTTTATGAATAATGCTGTTGAACATCTCTTTATATACTTATTGGTTGTTTGCATATGTTCTTGCAGGCTTCTTTTTTAAAGGAGGAAAAGTTAACGTATGAGCATATCTTAGAGTGTTGTCATCCCTCCATTCCCCACCTCAGTGTAAAGAAGCAAATAACTGGAGGGACATAGGTGAATAAATGCAGTGTGCGATTTCACATAGAGGTATAGTCTATATATTTGGTCTTGTTTCCTGTGCGTGCATGTATATCCTCTCTTTTGTATGTATGTATTGTCTATAGATAGATAGCTCCTCCTGATACTCCTCTGTGACTGGGCTTGAATGTTACTTGCCTGGGATTGAAAGTAAATGAGGGCTTTCCAGTTCATCCTTACATGAATATTCTCAAAATTAGGATGCAGTTATATTGCATTCAGTCTTAAGCCCTTCCTTGTTTTTTCTTTCTTTTCTACTTTAGTTTTAGGAGACCGAAAACCTTGATGGCCCAGATATATGTGGTGCTTAAAAACTTAATCTTCTGTGCTCCTACCAAAGTGGCCAGTTTCTCTGTTCTTTTCTGTCTTCTTTCTGAAAACTCTTGCTAGACAGTAGGATAATCTTTGAATCAAAATACCTATATTTTAACAAAGAGAATGATAAGTAGAATACGTAATATGCAAGGTTAACTAGTGGATAAACCTTCCCCCCAGTGATTTCTCATTTGGGAAACATGACAGTATAGTTAGGTGAGTTGAAGTTGTCGGTACATTGTTGATGAAATGCTAAGCATAGTCTCGTTTTTCTCTGCTGCCTCAGGTGTTTGCTGCCAGCGCTTTGGAGAGGGCGTGCTTATCCATAACAGAACGAACTGTGTGTTCTCTTTCTGAGGCACTGGGCAGCAGTTTCCCCCTTTGGACAGTTCAGAACAGTGAGCTTTATCATAGATTAATATCCATAGCTACAGAGTGATTTTAAATCCAGAATAAATGTAGGGTGGGGAACAAAGACACAGCTCTCTTATAAAAAAAAGTGAAACTTTCTCATTGTGTCCAATTGGTTTTAGGAATTAACTGTTCTTACAGCCTTTTTTTCATGTAACACTGGATCAAAGAAGTTTTTCTTTAATTTATGTGTTTTGTCTGATACAAAAATCTGTATCAGATGGCATAGCTGGAATTAAGGGTAAGTACTTGGAAAGTTCAGTTTATTTATTTATTCTTCTAGATTCAGCTGCCTTTGAAAGTTCAACAAAGCTTTAGTTTGGTTTTTATCTTTGTGTTTTAATTATTTGTGCTGCTTCTTTTCACGTGGACTCCATACTGGTCAAAATCATTTTGAAATCACAAAGGTTGTTTGTATCCCTTCAAGTGTTAGAACCAAAACCGAAGAGCAGATTCCTTTATCAAATGAGATTTGTAAAGCTTGCAAATCAGTGTATACAAGTTCCCTGTTTATTTGAATTTGAGCAAGCCACTGTTTCCAAAGAGGAGGGTTAGAACCAAAAGAAAATGTTGTTTTGAATCACAGAGTTTTTATCTGAAAGTTTAGCTGATCACCAAACAACGAACGTTCAAAAGAAAGGCCTTGCCTTTGGATGTGTTGTATTCACGCTTTCTGAATGCTTTGTTTTTAGCTCTTTGTGATGTTTGTACTCACACACGCTGTCAAATAATTTGAAAGTAAGAGGCACATGTCATGGCACCTCATCCCTAAATGCTTCAGCATGTCTCCCCTAAGAATGAGGAGACTATTCTATACAGAACCACAGTACTGTATCACACTCTAGAAAGCTACCATCATACAGTAATAATAAGGTAATGTCTAGTCTGTTTTTCCACATTTTCCTAATTCTTCTCAAAATTTGCTTCTGTAAATTTTCGTCCCTCCTAATCCAGTACCCAGCCAAGGGTCGCACATCGCATTTGGTGACTGTCTCTTTAGTCATTTTAAAACCAGAACAGGCCCCTTTTCTTTCCTTTCTTGAACTTTTTTCTTTTATAACATTAACATTTTGAGGAGTCTAAGCCAGTTGTCTTGTAGAATGTTCCACACCCTAATTTTGTTTTTTCTTCTTGTTTAGTTTCAGGTTAAACATTTTTGATAGGAATACCACTTGTATACTTCCTATTCCATCACAGCAGGAGGCACAGTGATACCAGCTTGTGTTAATAAAGAAGATGCAGAGTTTGGTCATGATGTAGCTTACTTGTGTGATCAGACCACTCCACTGGAAAGCCCTTTTCCTTTTTTTAAGTATAGTAGTTGTAGAATCATGCTTTGAGACCTCTGACTGTCCTGTCCTTAATAACCTTTCACTTGATGGTTTTAACTTGTTTATTGATATGGTTTCCCTAGGGGTTTACTGATGGATGTCAGTGTATCTGTAAAGCCCCAGGAAATATTTTGTGTATATGTATTCCTGCAGGGATATGGTCTATGACCTCCAAAATGTTTAAAATATCTTTTCTCCCTGTTTTTGAAGTGCTTTCTGCAAATTTCTATGCATGAGAGAAGTGTTTGGTGAGTGGTAGGTTACTGGAATTTGGGAACAAATCTTGTTCATCTAATTTTCTTAATTGTCTTGCCCAGCAACACATATAACAACTAGGTACTTAGTTTTTGTTGTTGTTTGTTTGAGAACACTTTGTTCTGACCTTTCCCTTACCCTGAGCCACGCACTTGGATCTTTGGTGTCTGGTATAAACTGTACTAGTAAATAAAGCAAAGGGGCTTAGCCTCTGGTTTTGCTGTTGTCTTTGAAGATTTTGGGGTACAGCAAAGTTTGATTTGTGTCTTTGTTGACATTGAAGTAAGTTTAGGTCAACTGGAAGTGAGTTAAGATACATTTAGTTGTTTAATCATCAGTTTATCAATAAGACATTTGTCACAAATATAAAGTAGTTCTTTTTGACTGTAGGCAAGAGGATCCCACAGTGACTTAGGGAGCCTTAACGTCCGTTATTAGCCCAATACCGAATAATTGTGGAAGTTACTAAGTCTTGACTTTTCCTGCTCAGCCATGAGAGCTGTTAAGGAATTCATCATGACAACAGGCAGTGAGGTGTTCTTTGTTTTGTTTGTTGATTAGCTTTCGGTATTTGCCTTGCATGAAAAGGTGTCTGTCATTTTATTTTTTGGAAGGAACATTTCTTTTGGCAAACAAAAATATTTCTATCCTATTAGGCTGATATGTATTTACAATGATATAGACAATTACAAGTTAAACAAAAATTTAACATTATTTATAACAAACTGTTTAACAACTTCTACTAGAAATGAATTAATATTGATTGGGAATTAGAATATTTATCAAATATATTTAGATTCCCAACATCTGATCATGGAGCAAAGTCTGGATGCTGTTTAAGAATGCTCTTCATGCATATGCATATACATACACAATCTTCCAAAACTCCCTATTCTCTGTCTCCTGAATTCACCTTTTATTTGCCTGTCATTTTAGATGACTGATGATAATAAGAGCTAATATACTTTTAACATACACATTATACCATTTAATCCAGAAGGTCACTCTGTGAAAGTAGATATTACTTTATTCTGATTACACAGGTAGAGAGAAAAGGCTTGTAGAAGTTAAAAGTAAGCAACACCATACAGCTTGTAAGGAGCTCCAAATTCCTTGCCCTTTCTGTCTTACCAGTCTAAAAGGTAGAGGTGTTCTGGAGAATCTAAGTCAGGACAAACGATGACCCTGCTCTTAAGGATCTCTTAAATCTGGGCCTTACTAGTTTGCATTCCCACCAACAGTGTAAGAGGGTTCCCTTTTCTGCACATCCTCTCCAGCATTTATTGCTTGTAGACTTTTGGATGGCAGCCATTCTGACTGGTGTAAAGTGGTACCTCATTGTGGTTTTGATTTGCATTTCTCTGATAATGAGTGATGTTGAGCATCTTTTCATGTGTTTGTTAGCCATTTTTATATCTTCTTTGGAGAAATGTCTGTTAAGTTCTTTGGCCCACTTTTTAATTGGGTTATTTATTTTTCTAGAATGGAGCTGCAGGAGTTGTTTGTATATTTTTGAGATTAATTGTTTGTCTGTTGCTTCATTGGCTATTATTTTCTCCCATTCTGAAGACTGTCTTTTCACCTTGATATGGGAGAAGGGCATTGAAGCATGTTAATTGTCATGTGTCTAATCAATCACCAGCCCAGGATTGATGCTTGGGGCTGGTACAGCGAGATTTCCTTGGGGGGAGGGAGGAGGGAGGGGGGTTCCGGAGGGGAAGCATATGTAAACCCATGGTGATATCATGACAATGTATGTCAAAAACAATAAAAAAAAAAAAATCTGGGCCTTATGGTTCAAGATGGCAGACTGGAAGGACGTGTGCTCATCTCCTGCAAGAGCATCAAAATCTCATCTAGCTGTCAAACAACCATTGACAGGAGGACAATACAACCCACCAAAAAAAAGATATCCCATGTCCCAAGACAAAGAAGAAACTGCAGTGTGATGATAGGAGGGAAGCAATCATGATAAAGTCAAATCCCATACCTGCCCGGTGGGTGAGCTGGGGATCCAACAAAGGGACTGGGGCTCCCCAGGGAATCTGACCCTCAAGGCCAGCAGGATTTGATTACAAGACCTCCACAGGACTGGGGGAAACAGAGACTCCAGCCTTGGAGGGCACAAACAAAATCTTGTGTGTACCAAGATCTAGAGGAAAGGAGCAGTGACCCCACAGGAGACTGGACCAAAACGACCTGCCGGTGTGGGAGGGTGTCCTGTGGAGGCATAGGCTGGCAGGGACTCACCACAGGGATGGGGCAATGGCAGCAGCAGTTTGAGATGGTCCCCCTTGGTGTAAGCCCTTTTGAAGGTCCCCATTAACTGTACTCTAGAGCCCAGGGCTGGTTCGTCTCAGGCCAAACAACTGCCAGGGAGGGAGTGCAACCCCACTCATCAGCAGATAGTTGGATTAAAGCTTTACTGAGTAAGGCCCTGCTCACCAGAGCAAGACTCAGTTTTTCCCACCACCAGTCCCGCCCATCAGGAAGCTTGCACAAGCCTCTTAACCTCATCCATCAGAGGGCAGACAGAAGCAGCAAGAAGAACCACAGTCCCACAGCAGCTAAAACAAAAAGCGCATTACAGAAAGTTCATTAGAATGAAAAAGCAGAAAGTTATGTCCCAGATGAAGGGACTAGATAAAACCCCAGAAAAACAACTAAATGAAGTGGAGATGGCAACCTTCCAGAAAAGAATTCAGAGTAGTGATAGTGAAGATAATCCAGAATCTTGGGAAAACAATGGAGAAGATGGAAGAAATGTTTATTAAAAACCTAGAAGAATTAAGCTAGTGGAGGTGATGGAATTCCAGCTGAGCTACTTCAAATCTGAAAAGATGATGCTATGAAAATGCTACACTCAATATGCCAGCAAATTTGCAAAACTCAGCAGTGGCCACAGGACTGAAAGAAAGGCAGTCCCAAAGAAAGGCAATGCCAAAGAATGTTCAAACTACTGCACAATTGTACTTACCTCACACGCTAGCAAAGCAATGCTCAAAATTCTCCAAGCCAGGCTTCAACAGTATGTGAACTGAGAACTTCCAGATGTTCAAGTTGGATTTAGAAAAGGCAGAGGAACCAGAGATCAAATTGCCAAGATCCGTTGGATCATCAGAAAAGTAAGAGTTCCAGAAAAACATCTGCTTTATTGACTATGCCAAAGCTTTTTACTGTGTGGATCACAACAAACTGTGGAAAATTCTTCAAGAGATGGGGATACCAGACCACCTGACCTGCTTCCTGAGAAATCTGTATGTAGGTCAAGAAGCAACAGTTAGAATTGGACATGGACCAATGGACTGATTGCAAATTGAGAAAGGAGTACATCAAGGCTGTATATTGTCACCCTGCTTATTTAATTTATATGCAGAGTACATCATGAGAAACACTGGGCTGGAAGAAGGACAAGCTGGAATCAAGATTGCGGGAGAAGTATCAGTAACCTCAGATATGCAGATGACACCACCCTTATGGCAGAAAGCAAAGAAGAACTAAAGAGCCTCTTGATAAAGGTGGAAGAGGAGAGTGAAAGACTAGCTTAAAGCTCAACATCCAAAAAATGAAGATCACAGCATCAAGTACCATCACTTCATGGCAAATAGGTGGGAAAACAATAGAAACAGTGACGGACTTTATTTTGGGGGGCTCCAGAATCACTGCAGATGGTGACTGCAGTCATGAAATTAAAAGACGCTTGCTCCTAGGAAGAAAAACTATGACCAACCTAGACAGCATATTAAAAAATAAAGACATTACTTTGCTGACGAAGGTCCGTCTAGTCAAAGCTATGGTTTTTCCAGTAGTCATGTATGGATGTGAGAAATGGACCATAAAGAAAGCTGAGCACCAAAGAGTTGATACTCTTGAACTGTGGTTTTGGGGAAGACTCTTAAGAGTCCCTTGAACTGTAGTCAATCCTAAAGGAAATCAGTTCTGAATATTCATTGGAAGGACTGATACTGAAGCTCCAATACTTTGGCCACCTGATGTGAAGAACTGACTCACTGGAAAAGACCACAAGCTCCGGGAAATGGCGAAGGACAGGGAGGCCTGGAGTGCTACAGTCCATGGGGTCGCAAAGAGGTGAACACAAAAGAGCAACTGAACTGAACTGAGAAGAACTAAAGAACAAACAGACAAATGAATAATACACTAAAAGGAATCAATAGCAGAATACCTAAGGCAGAAGAATCAATAAATGATCTGGAAGACAGAATGGTGGAATCACCGCCACAAAACAGAATATAGAAGAAAGAATGAAAAGAAATGAAGACAGCCTAAGAGATCTCTGGAACAACATTAAGCACACGAACATTCACAGTATAGGGGTCCCTGAAGGAGAAGAGAAGGACAAGACCTGAGAAGCCCGTGTGAGGAGATGATAGGTGAGGACTTCCTTAACATGGGGAGGAGATAGTCAGCCAAGTCCAGGAAGAACAGAGTCCCAGGCAGGACAGAAACCCAAGGGGGTGCACAGCAAGACATAGTGATCAAACAGACAAGCATTAAAGACAAAGGCGAGATGTTAAAGGCAACAGGGAAAAGTGACAACATATAGGGGAACTCCCATCAGGAGATCAGCTGACTTTTCACCAGAACTCTGCAAGCCAGAAGGGAATGGCACTTTTAAGTGATGAAAGACGAAGAACCTGCAACCAAGAATACTCTACCCAACAAGACTCTCCTTCAGTTTGGCAGAGAAATCAAAAGCTTTCCAGACAATCAGAAGTTAAGAGAATCGAGCACCACCAAACCAGCTTTACAACAAATGCTAAAGGAACTCTTCTAGGCAGGAAACAGAAGAGAAGGAAAAGACGCACAGAAAATAAACCCAAAACAGTTAAGAAAACAGTAATGGATCTTACATATTGATAATTGCCTTAAATGTAGATGGATTAGATGCAGCAGACATCGACTGGCTGGGCAGATGGAAACATGTGCATGTATGCGATTCCACTTACCGCTTCACTCGCTTGACCCCCCCCCCATTGTATACAATTATTTTATATTGTCAGGTTAGTCATGTTTCCATTACGGCTTGCACTTGTAATAATCTTCTGTTTTGAGTCTGGTTATTAAGGGTGGGAACTGTTCCTTTTGTTTGTTTGTTTTGATTATGAAAACTGATAAACATATTTTACTATTGTGATTGTGCAACTGTTACTTAATACCATTGTATTATGATTGGTCAACAGAAAAACAATAGAACTATATATCACCAAAACTACCATTTAACAGAATAAACTGTAATCACTTTTTAAAATCGAGATGCATATCAGAATTATTGGAATTTTTGAAAAATAAAAATGCCCAGGTATTGCTTTTTTCTTTCAGAGCTCTAGATACATTTCTAATGAGTGGCCATGTTTGAAAACAACTGAACTATATGATGATCTTTTATCTAGTTTGTTCCACTTTTTCTATTTCATATTCAGTGCTCCCATTTCATTTAGTTTGTTTTCCAGTTTTTCCATCTCTTTTTCTTTTTTAATGTTCTTTCTCAGGCCTTTATCAACTGTAGTAGAAGAGCTTTGTATACATATATATATAAACAATATGTATTATATATATATTTCAGAAAACTTATGAATTTTTGCCTAACTGTAAATGTTATGACATTTTGATTCCACTTGTTTAACTTAGTGTGAATAGAATGCTAGATTTCTAATTTAAAAAGTAGATATGCAACAAGCAACAAAGGTTTACTGTATAGCACAGGAAACTATTTAGTCAGTGTCTAGTAATAACGTATAATGGAAAATAATTTCAAAAATAATATATGTGTGTATGTATAACTTAATCACCTGCTGTGCACCTGAAATACTGTTAAGTCAACTATACCTCAGTAAAATATACATATTAAGAAAAAATTTAAAAAAGATCTCTTAAATCCAATACATGTGTCTTCTTATGAATATATTATAGAAAACAAATAAATGGAAGAAAGTAAAAAGCTAAGAAAATAAAGGGCAGACAACTGCAAAATAGAAGGTTAAAATTGGTACAATGGAGGTAGCATTTGAGTGGGAAGAATGGGAAAGAAAAAGAATGCCCAAATACGGAGATGGGAAAGCACAGGACTTGTTGCAGGAGAAGCATGGTCTGGTTGGGCTAGAGTGTGAGCCACTTGTGAGAAAGTGAAGAAAGTAGTGGAGGCTTGACCTGAAACTTAGGTTAGGGTCATGTTGTAGAAGGCGTTGAGTGCCATGGTAGAGAAGAACATCATTCTGTAGGAAAATTTGAGCAGGAAATGAAAAATGTGGCTCTATAAAAGACCCAATAGTAATCATGATAAATGTTTACATTTTTAAGTTATGACTTTGTGCTCATCCCTTAACATTTGTTATCTCATTAATGCCTCACAGTAACTCTGTGAACTACGGACGTGAAACTGAGGCTCAGTGATCTTAAGTAGGTTGGCAAATATCAAACATATGGCTGGAGCTGAGGCTCAGACTGGGGTCTATCATTTTCCAAAGCCTTGTCCTGTTTTCCAGTGTGATAGATTGTTGTTTCTTATGTCAGATCACCTGATATGTTCTTAATTCTCTGTCAAGAATATGGCTGTAGGAAAAAGATATTTTCAAGTTCTGAAAGAACTACTTCTCAATGTGTAATCATGCTAAGGAATATAATCACTGCCAAGCCTGACTTGTGCTGCTCTCTAATTTGGGACCAGAGCTAGATGGGAAATTGAAGATTTGGATGATGTTTTATTTACATGCCTCATGACATCAGTACATGCTCATAGCAAATGTTTTTATTTTCCTTTTCAGCGTTTAACCTTATTGGCCCTGTGTAAATCTTGGGTCAAGTAAAGCTCCGTTTCTAGGGGCATTTTAAGATACATAATGAAGTGATAACTTCTCCTAGCTAAAATATGTTTCTTCTCAGTAGGTTTTCTACTTTTAAAAGACAATGACTACTGATGAAGCTGCCAAGAACAATGGAGAAAGCCCTGCAGCAGCTGTTGCTGAACAGGGAGAGGATATTACCTCCAAAAAAGATCGAGGAGTATTAAAGGTGAGACCATGACATGTAAGGAATTTGCTAACTGGAAATATTGTTAATAAAAATCTTTTCTTGTTTTTTGTTTTTGGCTGGAGATGGATTGGGGCTTCCCAAGTGGTGCAGTTGTATAGAATCTGCCTGACTATACAAGAGAAGCAAGAGACACAAGTTCCATCTTTGGGTCAGGAAGATCCCCTGGAGGAGGAAATGGCAACCCACTCCAGTATTCTTGCCTGGAGAATCCCACGGACAGAGGAGCCTGGTGGGCTACAGACCATGGGATCGCAAAGAGTCAAACATGACTGAGCAAGTGAGCATTGAGATGGATTATGTTTATTGAGGCTTACTAAGTACCAAATGCTACAGCTAAATTCTCATTTGGTCTTTATAACTGCCGGTTTATTTTTAATCGCAGATTATAGATGGAAAAGCTGAGGGCCAGCTAGGTAAATTAACTTGCCCCAAATCATATATCTCAGTAAGTGCAGGTCTGAGAATTTATTTTATGTCTGACTCCAAAAAGACTGTCTCTCTCTATTCTAACAGAGTATAAATGGGTGATTATTTTAATATTTAAGTATTCTAAAGCTAGCTAATGACAGTTTAAAAGACTTTCTTAAAAAAAAAAAGTGAACTCACAAAGTTTCAAAAGGATTTGTTTTTTACATACAAATAGAGTTCCTGTGTATAATGAAAATATTTTTTTGAGGTTTAATCAGAATGTATCTCACTTTTGAATTAGTGTTCCTCCTTAAAAACACTTTTTTCACTCTGTAATTGTGTTTACATGTGTTTTTTTTTTAAACCTCACAGTAGTCTTTTGAGACAGAGCACATTTGATTCTCCCATTTATGTATGGAAGATACTTGTGTTATTATTGCATATAATAGAGGTTAAATGGCTTTAGTCACATTATGTTCTTTTTTCTCCTACACTGTTGTGATGTATTCAGGTTTTGTAAGGTTAATTTTTTTGCTGAAAAGATTATGTTAAACTTTTTAAGTATTATCAGCAAGCTGAGTTTTAATATCTTCTTACGTTATCAGTAGCAAATGAGGGGTTTTTTTAGTTTGTTTTGGCTAATCTTGCTTACTTCACAAGCTTTCTTCACATATTCACAAACTTGAATCTCTTCTGAATATACATGTTTTACTATTAGCTTGCTATGTGCCAAGCCAAAGTTTGAAGACTTGCAAGATAAAGATTTTAGCATTATAGATGTGTATCATGGTATCTTCATTCAGAGGGCTTTCAACCTTGTAGCTCTGTCAGTTACTCATCCCAAACTCCAGAATGCCTCTCAAAACAGTGGAAATTCTGCAGGTTGTTATCTTCTGCTCTTTTATGTTTTCAGAGCACTGGTACAGAGAACAGCTTGTCTCAGGCCCTGCTTTGTTCTAAGGAGTAAATCCAATAAGATTTTTAGGCCTGTAAGAAATATTTTGAGGTTGTAAACCATTTAAATCTTACCATTTATCACTGTCTAAAGCCTCAGGTTTCACCATAGGGCTTTTGGTTAAGATTAAATAGACCTAGGGACTTCCCTGACAGTCCAGTGGTTAAGACACCAGACTACTGCACGGGCATAGGTTTGATTCCTGGTCGGGGAACTAAGGCCTGCATGCTGTGCAGCATGGCCAAAAGATCAGTTCAGTTCAGTCACTCAGTCATGTCTTACTCTTTGCGACCCCATGGACTGCAACACGCCAGGCTTCCCGGAGCTTGCTCAAACTCATGTCCATCGAGTCAGTGATGCCATCCATCTGTCTCATCCTCTGTCATCCCCTTCTCCTCCCACCTTCAATCTTTCCCAGGATCAGGGTTTCTTTTCAGTGAGTCAGTTCTTTGCATCAGGTGGCCAAAGAGTTGGAGTTTCGGCTTCAGTATCAGTCCTTCCAGTGAATATTCAGGACTGATTTCCTTTAGGATGGGCTGGTTGGATCTCCTTGCAGTCTGAGGGTCTCGCCAGAGTGTTCAACACCACAGTTCAAAAGCATCAGTTCTTCGGCACGCAGCTTTCTTTATAGTCCAACTCTCACATCTGTACATGACTACTGGAAAAATCATAGCTTTGACCATATGGACCTTTGTTGGCAAAGTAATGTCTCTACTTTTTTAATATGCTGTCTAGGTTAGTCATAACTCATCTTCTAAGGAGCAAGTGTCTCTTAACTTCATGGCTGCAGTCACCATCTGCAGTGATTTTGGAGCCCCCCAAAATAAAGTCTGTCACTGTTTCCCCATCTGTTTGTCATAAAGTGATGGGATCAGATACCATGATCTTAGTTTTCTGAATGTTGAGTTTTAAGCCAACTTTTTCACTCTCCTCTTTCACTTCCATCAAGAGGCTCTTTAGTTCTTCTTTGCTTTCTGCCATAAGGGTGGTGTCATTTGCATATCTGAGGTTATTGATATTTCTTCCGGCAATCTTGATTCCAGCTTGTGCTTCTTCCAGCCCAGCATTTTGCATGATGTACTCTGCATATAAGTTGAATAGGCAGAGTGACAATGTACAGCCTTGAAGTACTCCTTTCCCGATTTTGAACCATGGACATGTTGTTCCATGTCCAGTTCTAACTGTTGCTTCTTGACCTGCATACAGATTTCTCAGGAGGCAGGTCAGGTGGTCTGGTATTCCCATCTCTTTTAAGGATTTTCCATAGTTTGTTGTGATCCACACAGTCAAAGGCTTTGGTGTGGATAAAGCAGAAGTAGATGTTTTTCTGGAACTCTCTTGCTGTTTTGATTATCCAGCGGATCTTGGCAATTCGATCTCTGGTTCCTCTGCCTTTTTGAAATCCAGCTTGAACATATGAAAATTCACGGTTCACATACTGTTGAAGCCTGGCTTGGAGAATTTTGAGCATTACTTTGCTAGCATGTGAGATGAGTGCAATTGTGTGGTAGTTTGAAAATTCTTTGGCATTAACTTTCTTTGGGATTGGAGTGAAAACTGACCTTTTCCAGTCCTGTGGTCACTGCTGAGTTTCCAGATTTGCTGGCATATTGAGTGCAGCACTTTCACAGCATCATCTTTCAGGATTTGAAATAGCTCAACTGGAATTCCATCACCTCCACTAGCTTTGTTCATAGTGATGCTTCCTAATGCCCACTTGACGTCACATTCCAGGGTGTCTGGCTCTAGGTGGGTGATCACACCATTGTGATTACCTGGGTCATGAAGATCTTTTTTTGTGTAGTTCTTCTGTGTATTCTTGCCACCTCTTTTTAATATGTTCTGCTTCTGTTAGGTCCATATGATTTCTCTCCTTTATTGTGCCCATCTTTGCATGAAATGCTCCCTTGGTATCTCTCTTTTTCTTGAAGAGATCTCTAGTCTTTCCCATTCTATTGTTTTCCTCTATTTCTTTGCAGTGATCACTGAGGAAGTCTTTCTTATCTCTCCTTGCTATTCTTTGGAACTCTGCATACAAATCAATGTATCTTTCCTCTTCTCCTTTACCTTTAGCTTCTCTTCTTAACTATTTGTAAGGCCTCCTCAGACAACCATTTTGCTTCTTTGCATTTCTTTTTCTTGGGGATGGTCTTGATCACTCCCTGTTGTACAGTGTCACGAACCTCTGTCCATAGTTTCTCAGGCACTCTATCAGACCCTTGAATCTATTTATCACTTTCACTGTATAATCCTAAGGGATTCTACAAACTAAGATGGTGGAGTATAAGGACGTACACTCATCTTCTCCTGCAAGAACTCCAAAGTTACAACTCGCTGCTGAACAACTGTCAACAGGAAAATGTTGGATCCCACCAAAAAAAGATACCCCATGTCCAGGGGTGAAGGAGAAGCCCCAACAAGACAGTTGGAGGGGTGAAATTGTGTTTAGACTTAAACCCCATAACTACCAGAGATGCTCGGAGGGCTCAAACAAGCCTTGTGTGCACCAGGACCAAGAGACCCCACAGAGACTGAGCCAGAACTGTGTTTGAGTGTCTCCTGTGGAGGTATGAGTCAGCAGTGGAATGCTGCTGGGGCAGGGGCTCCAAGTGCAGTAGATCTGGGTATGGCAGAAGCCTTCTTGGAGCAGGTCGCCATTCACCCCACCATAGAGCCCCCAGAACTGACACATGACTGGGGAAACAGATTCTGGGGGGCACAAACAAGACGTTGTACACACCAGGACCCAGGAGAAAGGAGCGACCCCACAAGAGACTGACCCATACTTGCCTGTGAGTGTCCAGGAGTCTCCGACGGAGGCGTGGGTTGGCGGTGGCCTGCTGCAGGGTTTGGGGCACTGAGTGCAGCAGTGCGTGGGACCTTTAGAAGGAGGTCACCATTATCTTCATTACCTCCTCCATAGTTTGGCCTCAGGTCAAACAACAGGGAAGGAACACAGCCCTCATCAACAGAAAATTGGATTAAAGATTTACTGAGTATGGCCCCGCCCATCAGAAGAAGACATCAGGAAGCTTTCATAAGCCTCTTTTCTCCATCATAGGGCAGACAGAATGAAAACCACAATCACAGAAAACTAACCAGTCTAATCACATGGACCACAACATTGTCTAACTCAGTGAAACCATGAGCCATGCCATGGAGGGCCACCCAGGACAGACAGGTCTTGGTGGAGAGTTCTGACAAAAGGTGGTCCGCTGGAGAAGGGAATGGCAAACCACTTCAGTATTCTTGCCTCGAGAATCCCATGAACAGTATGAAAAGGCAAAAAGATAGGACACTGAAAGATGAACTCCCCAGGTCAGTAGGTGCCCAATATGCTACTAGAGATCAGTGGAGAAATAACTCCAGAAAGAATGAGACAGAGCCAAAGCAAAAACAACACCCAGCTGTGGATGTGACTGGTGATGGGAGTAAAGTCCGATGCTGTAAAGAGCAATATTGCATAGGAACCTGGAATGTTAGGTCCCTGAATCAAGACAAATTAGAAGTGGTCAAACAGGAGATGGCAAGAGTGAACTTTGACATTTTAGCAATCAGCTGACTAGAATGGGTGAATTTAACTCAGATGACCATTATATCTACTACTGTGGGCAAGAATCCCTTAGAAGAAATGGAGTAGCCCTCATTGTCAACAAAGAGTCTGAAATGCAATACTTGGATGCAATCTCAAAAATGACAGCATGATCTCTGTTCATTTCCAAGACAAACCATTCAATATCACAGCAGTCCAAGTCTATGCCCCGACCAGTAATTCTGAAGAAGCTGAAGTTGAATGGTTCTATGATGACCTACAAGACCTTCTAGAACTAACACCCCAAAAAGATGTCCTTTTCATTAGGGGACTGGAATGCAAAAGTAGGAAGTCAAGAGATACCTGGAGTAACAGGCACATTTGGCCTTGGAGTATACAAAATGAAGCAGGTCAAAGGCTAACAGAGTTTTGACAGGAGAATGCACTGGTCATAGCAAACACCTTCTTCCAACAACACAAGAGACGACTCTACACATGGACATCACCAGATGGTCAGTACCAAAATCAGATTGATTGTATTCTTTGCAGTCAAAGATGGAGACGCTCTGTACAGTCAGCAAAAACAAGACCAGGAGCTGACTGTGGCTTAGATCATGAACTCCTTATTGCCAAATTCAGACTTAAAGAAAGTAGGGAAGACCACTAGACCATTCAGGTATGACCTAAATCAAATCCCTTACGACAAAACATAGAGAAGAAAAAAAGATTACATAAGTCTATTAACTGTATGACCTAGCGCAATTTAGTAACATATCTGTGATGAAGTTTCCTCATTTGTAAAATTTGAATAATAATACTGCCCACCTCATAGAATTAAGATTATATAAAACATTTAGTACGGTGCCATGTTTGTAACAGTCTCTTATTAACTCGTGTGTGTGTGTGTGTGTGTGTATATATATATATATATATATATATATATATATTTTTTTTTTTTAAGACCAAGACAGATCTGGGAAGTCAGAAACTAGCCCAGTAATATAAATTTCTTTTATGGAGCTTACATTTTCAAACTGAATTGAGACTAGATTGTATTCTTAAGACAACTCCAGATTTAGGCACTAAACTCCGCTTGTTGGGGAAACCTGAAGTGATACCACAGTATTACTTGGGGATGTGAACAGCGCTGACTCCCTGGGTGCCCTTCACTCCATCGGCCCAGTTACTTGGTTATAGTCCTAGAAATGCCCCTCAGGGGCAGCCCAGTTCCCCAATACTGCATGCAGTTCATGAACATGAGCACTTTCAGAATATTGTGAGATGTCTCTTAGGTTACTATTTTTGGAAACATTTTTTCCCCTTGAGCTCTAGAAGGGCAGTAATGATTCTACTGTTTTTTTTTTTTAATTAGCTCTGTAGTTTTTAAATTATAACTTTTTTCCCAGCTGTATTGAGATAAAATTGAAATATAACATTATGTAAGTTTAAGGTGTATAATGTGATGATTTAGTACATTTAAATGTTTCAAAATGACTACCTCAAAAGGGTTAGTTAGCCCTTTCATCACCTCAGATAATTATCATTTCTTTTTTGTGGTGAGAACATTTAAAATCTATTCTCTTAGCAATTCTCAAGTATATAATACACTGTTGTTAATTAACAGTCACCACTCTGTACATTAGATCCTGAGAATTTAATTCATGTTATGACTTGGAAGTTTGTACCCTTTGACCACCATCTCCTCATTTTCACCATGCGCTTTTCCCTGGCAACCATCATTCTGCTCTTTGTTTCTGTGAATTCAGCTCTTTTAGATTTCACATATATATGATATCACACAATTTATGTGTTTCTCTGACTTCACCTAGCATAATGTCCTCAAAGTACATCCATGTTGTCACAAACTTGATGGTTTCCTTCTTTCTCATGAGTGAATAATATTCTGTTATATATGGGTTTTGCTGATGGCTCAGATGGTAAAGAATCTGCCTGCAATATAGGAGATCCAGATTAGATCCCTGTGTTGGGAAGATCCCCTGGAGAAGGAAATAGCTAACCTGCTTCAGAATTTTTGCCTGGGAAACCCAAGGACAGAGGAGCCTGGAGGGCTACTGTCTGTGAGGTCAGACACAACTGAACGACTAACACAACACAGTACATACATATACCACATCTTTATTCATTATTTCCTTGAGATAGTAATTTCATTTCCTTTGGATTTATACCCAAAAGTGAAATTGCTGGATCATATGGTAGTTCTCGGAGAAGGCAATGGCACCCCACTCCAGTACTCTTGCCTGCAAAATCCCATGGACGGAGGAGCCTGGTAGGCTACAGTCCATGGGGTCACTAAGAGTCGGACACGACTGAGTGACTTCACTTTCACTTTTCACTTTCATGCATTGGAGAAGGAAATGGCAACCCACTCCAGTGTTCTTGCCTGGAGAACCCCAGGGACGGGGGAGCCTGGTGGGCTGCCGTTTATGGGGTCGCACAGAGTCAGAGACGACTGAAGTGACTTAGCAGCAGCAGCATGGTGGTTCTAGCTTTAATTTTTTGAGGAAAGTTCATACTATTCTCCATCGTGGCTGTCCCAGTTTATATCCCTATTAGTAGTGCACAAGGGTTTCCTTTTCTCCAAATCCTTATTAACAGTTGTTATTTGTTGATTTTTTTTAATAATAACCATGAGTTCCATATATATTTTGGATATCAAATATATGGTTTGTAGATATTTTCTCCCACCCCATAGGTTGCCTTTTCATTTTGGTGATTGTTTCTTTGCTTTTCAGAACCTTTTTAGTGTGATGTTCTACTTGTTTTTTTTTTGTTGCTTGTGCTTTTGGTGTCACATCCAAAAATATGGTTGCTAAGATTAATGTCAAGGAGGTTTTCCCTTTGTTTTCTTTTACATGTTTTATGTAGTTTCAGATCTTATATTGTAAGTCTGTCATTGATTTTGAGTTAGGTTTTGTGAGTGGTATAAGATAGGGGTCCAATTTTATTCTTCATAGGGTTATCCAATTTTCCTTGCACTTTTTCTTGAAGAGATTATCTGCTCCTCATTGAGTATTCTTGGCTCCCTTGTCAAATAGGCATTAACTGTGTATGCTGGGATTTATTTTGGATTCTTGATTCTGTTCCATTGGTCTGTGTGTCTGTTTTTATTACTACAGCTTTGTAATATAGTTTGAAATCAGCAAATATGATGCCTCCAGCTTTTTTCTTGCAATTGCTTTGGCTGTTTTGGGTCTTTTATGAGCCTTTACAAATGTTAGCATTTTCTTCTATTTCTGTGAAAAATACCATAAGAAATGTTGATATGGCTTGCATTGAATCTGTAGATGTCTTTCAGTAGTATGGACATTTTAACATTTTTAATTCTCCTAATTCATGAACATAGGCTACCTTTCCATTCATGTGTGTCTTCTTCAGTTCCTTTTATTAGAATCATCCAGTTTTCAATGTACAAATCTTCTGCCTCCTTGATTAAATTTATTCCTAACTATTTTATAGTTTTTGATACTATTTGAATGAGAGTTTTATTGAGGTATAATTGATATTTAACATTTTATTAGTTTCAGGTGTGCAATATAATGATTTGTCATTGGTATATATTATGAAAGGTCACCACAGTAAGTCTAGTTAATATTTGTCACCATATATAGCTTAAAAAATTTTTTTGTGATGAGAACTTTTTAGATCTATTCACTTAGCAGCTTTCAAGTAGGCATTGCAGTATTATTAACTGTCACACCATGCTATACGTTACATACATGGCTTACTTATTTTGTCTCTTTTGACTCCCTTTACCCATTTCTCCCACCCTCCCCTCAAACTCTGACCTCTGGCAACCACCAATCTGTTTCTGTTCTGTGTATCTGTAAATTTGGTGGTGGTTGTTTTTTTTCTTTTTGATTCCATATGTAAGAGGTCATACGGTATTTGTTTTTCTGTGTCTGACCTATCTCATTTAGCGTAATGTCCTCAAGGTCCATCCATGTTACAAATGGCAAAATTTAATTCTTTTTTTTATGAGTGAATAATAATCCATTGTGTATGTATACAAACATATATATATATATATTTAATATTTATGTATTTATTTGGCTGTGCTGGGACTTAGTTGTGACATGCAGAATCTTTAGTTGTGACATGCAAGATCTTGTTCTCTGACCAGGGATTGAACCCTGGTTCCCTGCTTTGGGAGCGTGTAATCTTAGCCACTGAACTACCAGGGAAGTCACCATATATTTGTGTTTTTTTTTTTTTCTTTATGCATTCATTTATCTGTGAACATAGGCTGTTTTCGTATCTTGGCTAATGTAATAATGCTACAGTGAACATGGGGTTGCATATATCTTTTTTCAGTTAGTATTTTCATTTCTTTTGGATAAATACCCACAAGTGGAATTGTTGGATCACATGGTATTTTGAGGAGCCTCCATACTGCTTTTCATGACGGCAGTACCAGTATATATTCCCACCAACAATACACAAGGGTTCCCTTTTCTCCACATCCTTACCAACATTTGTTATTTCTGTCTTTTTGATAATTGCCATTCTGATTCATTTGCATTTCTGGGATTGTTTTCTCTACAGTATTTTGTTGTGTGTAGAAACACAACTTATTTCTATATGTTGAGTTTGTAATCTTGCAACTTTACTGAATTCATTGATTAAGTTCAGTTTTTTATGAAGTTGCAATAATTTTTTTTTTTCACTTAAAATGTCTGGGCTTTTGAACTAAAAATGTTGTAGGATCTTAGTTCACAGTGTTTATGTGATGATATGAGGGTGGAGGAAGGAGGTTAAATCTCAAGAAAGAATTCAGGAGCAAATAATTGAATTCTTTAGATAAAAATTCAGACCCTTCCCCACAAAGGATGTTTAGTTACCATCCTCTGTTATCTAGCAAAAATGATTAATTTGGCACAAGTGATCGACAGAATAAATTATATACCACATGCCTGGATTTGATTTTCTTTTCCCAGAACTTGACCAACTCTATTAGTAACTTGTTCTGCCAAGAACAAAATAAATATACTGGATTTTATGATAGTTAAATATTTTTCAACTTGGAACTTCCTGGCATTTCCTTTACTAGAACACAAGTTATTCAGTATCATATCAAACTTTTTTATTTTTACACATTGCATATTCTTCAGATAGTAGGAAGTATAACCTGTTATATTAGAAAACTTGGCTTTTTGAAATCAAACTAATGGAATCTAGTCAAAAGCTAATGTTTTTAGCAAAGGAGAGAAGTAAATATCTTACCTTTGAAACTGCTTCAGGCTTACTTTTGAATGTTTTTGAAAGTCCACTAATCTTTTTGGTCTAATTCAGTTTGTACATGAACTAGCTCTGTGTTTTCAGAGATTTTAGTGTCAAAACATGGGGCATTAAACCAAGAAAACAAGCTCTATTGATTTATTATTTTGAGAGAATAGTGTGGTTAACAGTACAATTAAATATAGTATTAAATATTTAGTGGTATAGGACAGTTTTCTAACAGTGATGGCTATTGCAAGAACTGGGAAGGAGGCCTTTAGAAAGGACAGACAGTTGTTTACAAATCTGCCTGAGTGATGTGGCATGGACTGTGGGACATTTATATTCTCCGATTAAAAGTAAAATGTTTAACGTCCTTTTTTCTTGACGTTTGTCTTTCCTAGATTGTCAAAAGAGTGGGAAATAGTGAGGAAACACCGATGATTGGAGACAAAGTTTATGTCCATTACAAAGGGAAGTTGTCAAATGGAAAGAAGTTTGATTCCAGTCATGATAGAAATGAACCATTTGTCTTTAGTCTTGGCAAAGGTAAGAGGGTATTTTTTTAAATTTTGAGTTGTGTTTTGCTTAGATTTATTACTATTTATATTCTGTGGGAGCTAGTGGATGTTATCCTTGCCAAAAATGAAGATATTTTGGAGCAGTAGTTATCAAAGTGTGGTCCATGGATCCCTGTGGGGTCCCTGAGATTCTTTTGGGGGTCCATAGTGTCAAAATTGTTTTCATTATAATACTAAGATGTTACTTTATTATTTTTTACTGTGTTGACATTTGCACTGATGGTACTAGGCTGCAGTGGTGAAAAACTGCTGGAGCCTTAGTGCAAATCTAGGCAGTGACATCAGACTATACCAGTAGTAATGTGTTCTTCCTGTCCTCACTTACTGCTTAAGAAAGACAAAGGAAGGCCAGTTTCACTTAAGAATGTCCTTGATATGGTGTAAAAAAATATTAATTTTATTAAATCCTAATCGTTGAGTTTCACATTGTTTTGGTATTTTAAGACAGATGGGAAAGCACACAAAGCATTTCGGCAAACCCCCCCCCCCCCCCCCAGACAGAGGTTATCTCAAGGGGAAGCACTTGTTCGCTTTGGTTGAAAACCGAACTGGCTGGATTGTTTCTGTGAAGCGTCATTTTAATTGGAAAGGACAAGCTGTGATTATTTAGACTTGACTAGTCTGTATTTGGAAGATAATTTCTTGCAGATTAATGCAGTGAGCCTGTCACTTCCAGGACAACAAGTGACAATATTTCTTACCATTGAGTTTTCAAGTGAAAAGTGCAGTTTTGGAAAATTTGTATCTGCTACTCAGAGCTGGACAGCTTCACAGAACGTAAAAGATTTCTGATGAGCTCATTGAGTATAAATAAATGTATTTTAAGATACTATACAATGAAATGTGTTAACATTTGGAAGATTGTGTGACTCAGTGAACAGTATTTTCCCAGGGACCAGTGCAAGATGTTACAAAATCACTCATGAGTAAAAGGTCCATTGGATGTGTAAGCTAGACCAGTGGATTTTAATGTAACATCATATGAAAAGTTCACTGATAGATCTGATTCCACATTGCAACTGACCTTTATGAAACTAATACCTGCCCAATATTGATGTATCAGATGATTATATTCATGATTATCTGAAAAGGCTATTAAAAAATCCTGTCTATTCTATTATCTTTGTGGGTTTGGATTTTTTTCCGTATACTTCAAAACTTGCAACAGATGAATCCAAAAGTAGGCATGAGAATCAGATTGTCTTTTATTGTCAGACACATTTTACATTTGTAAGAGTTATAAAACACCACCACTCTTCTCACTATTTTTTTTTTGTTTTGGGGAAATATAACTATTTTCCATAAAAATAATTTATACTAACATATGAAGCTATTGCTATTTTAAATGAACTGGTAAAGATGTAATAAGGTCCTAAGGAAAAAAGTTGAAAACCACTGTTTGAAAATCTTAAATGTGATTTTTTACTAATTTCTCTATAAATACTTTTAAATGTCTTCAGTTAATTTAGTATTCTTTTTTTTTCAATCTTGGAAAGAGAATAGCCCATACATCAAACTGAACTTTGTGGACCATGTGAGTTGTTGGAAGTTAGTGGCTGAATTACAAAGTCCTTTTAGCTTTATCTGTCACAGATAGAGCAGATTTTAGTTTGTTCCCAGGCCAAGTGTAGGAAAAAGGAGGCAGTGCCCCCCACCCCATTCACCTCCATGCCTCAGTGTTGAATAATTTCGTTCTTTTTTCCAACTCTACACGTTAGTTGAGTTGCTAGCTAAGCAAGGATCTGGGAAAGGAAATAGCAGGTAGCTAAGGAGTTAAACTCTTTCTGAGTTTCTGCTTTCCTGATACCCATAGGCATTTGTATGTCATGGTGACTTCTGCTTCCTGTCCAGCAGTCTTCTCTTCAAGCTCTAATGCTGTCTGTGTCACTGGCCCCTTCTCCTTTGGGTCCTCAGTGAGTTGATGGCTCCTGGGAGATTAATCTTGTGTTTAGTAAGATAGCAATCAAAGTCAAGTACAGATTTTTTTTCTTAACATAGCAGAAAGTGACGATGGATAAACATTTTTTTATTCTTGCTGATGTAGGGATATGAACCTCCAGGGCCACCAGCATGGCTGTGGCATCATTATTTAATTGAGAGAACCCCAGAGGAAATGGCCTCATCAGACCTCTTTGTTCCTACTGCTCTCCCTTTGAGTTTCTGTCTTAAAGTTGGTAGGTTTTAGATAATAGGTCTTCTGTCAGCAGTTATCTTTGCAAGTAGACTGAAGAATTGCTAAGAATGTATACAGCCACCTTCTATACCCAGATTTTCTCAATAAAGTGCACTATGGTGAAAGTAATGGAAATTAAAATAAAAATAAATGGGACCTAATTAAACTTAGAAGTTTTTACATAGTGAAGGAAACTATCAGCAAGGTAAAAAGACAACCTTCAGAACGGGAGAAATTTATAGCAGATCAAATAACTGACAAAGAACTAATCTCCAAAATGTGTAAATAGCTAATGAAGCTCAATAAAGAAAAACAACCCAGTCAAAACGTGGGCAGAAGACTTAAACTTGACATTTCTGCGAAGAAGACATACAGATGGCTAATAAATACATGACAACATGCTCAACATGGCTTATTGTTAGAGGAATGCAGTCAAAACTACAGTGAGGTATCACCTCACACTGGTTGGAATGGCCATCATCAAGAAGTCCACAAACAGTACATGCGGGAGAGGGTGTGGAGAAAAGGGAACCCTCTTGCACTCTGGTGGGAATGCAAATGGATACAGCCACTATGCAGAACAGTGTGGAGATTCCTTTAAAAACTAGGCATAAAACTACCATATGACCCAGCAATCGCACTACTGGGCATATACCCTGAGGAAACCATAATTGAAAAAGACTCTATTTCCATAAAATAGAACCCCAGTGTTCATTGCAGCACTTTTTACAACAGCTAGGACATGAAAGCAACCTAAACGTTTATCTACAGATGAATGGATAAAGAAGTTGTGGCACATACACACATTGGAATATTACTCAGCTATAAAAAGGAATGCGTTTGAGTCGGTTCTAATGAGGTGGATGAACATAGAGCCTAATATACAGAGTGAAGTCAGAAAGAGAAAGACAAATACCATATATTAACTCATATATATGGAATCTAGAAAGATGGTACTGATGAATCTATCTACAGGACAGCAGTGGAGATACAAAGAACAGACTTTTGGACACAGTTTTTTATGTTTCCTGAAATTTTGAGCAGAGAAGAGGCAGGTTTCAGTTGACTTGGTATCTTTAGCACACCTATCTAGAGGTCGCATGGTCTCGTGGGGAGTGCATCCAGCTGGGTGTTAGGAACCCAGGGTTCCTGTCTTTGTTCTTCTCTGTGGTATGTTAACATGAATAGGTCACCTAACCTTCCCTAACTCTTACAAAAAGAAGCGTCTGTAGAAGAGCTTTAAGATTAGTCCTGAGTCTGAGATTCCATTCTTGTATATTCTGTAAAAAGCACAGGGACAAAAACTGTAAAGGATTAAACCCAACACAAAAACAAAAACCTTTAGAGGACCCCTGAAGATGATAATTAGGAATATGAGGCTAGAGCAGTATCACTGTGGTAAAACTTCTGTAACATAATGTGTTCAGTTGCCTCATAAAACAAACAGTGGCTAGGCAGCTTAGTGAATGAAGTGAAGTCACTCAGTCGTGTCTGACTCTTTGTGACCCCATGGGCTGTAGCCCCGTGGGCTCCTAGGTCCATGGGATTTTCCAGGCATGAATATTGGAGTAGGTTGCTATTTCCTTCTCCAGGGGATCTTCCCAACCCAGGGATCAAACCCAGGTCTCCCGCATTGTAGGCAGACGCTTTACCGTCTGAGCTACCAGGGAAGCTAGGCAGCTTAGTTTTATACCTATATGTTATGGCAGTAATTACTTCATCATAATTAAGAAAAATAATACAAATGGACTGCAGCATAAGTATTGTGCACTGAATTCTCTTGATCCCTTGTGTCCTGGGCTTACTGGTTGGTTTTACAATGGAGGGGCAAGAACTGTGTTAGAGCAGTTTGGGTCCTCACTCTTGTGTACTATGCTTGCATAAAGACCTTTTGAAACAATGCTTAAGCATCTTTTTTAGCCCCAGAAAGTGTGGAAAAACAAAAACTGGATCAATCTAAGACAGCTGGTTATTACCACTACAGAGTATGTTATAGAAATTAGAATGAAACAATGATGGTTTCCCTCATTGAATTTTTTAAACTAAATCTTTATTACATATTCTGAATCCCTAGAACTGTTCCATAGCCCATCTTAAAAGAAGCTAACTAAAATAAGAATGACTCAGGATTTTCAAGTATGCTTCTGTAGTAGGGCTTTCATTCTTTCCCTCTCCCTCCAGCAAATATGCTGTCACTAAAATTGGGAAGGGATGGGTTTGGGGGCTGCAATAATTATATCTATCTCTGTTCTTATAAATAAATCTAAGGACACAAACGCTTCATTCACTCCCCACCTACCCCTGTGGACATTTGGTGATTTTTGATAAAAGGCTATTTCAGTGAAGTTGTCTTTGGTGTTCTTGGTATATGACTAAATACAATTGGGAATTATGAAGATAAAAATCCTCTCTCTCATATTCTTCCCTCAATTTGAGAAGACAAACCTGTCATTTTGGATTTTTGACCATTACTATTCTTCTTACTATTGAGCGGAGAAGGCAATGGCAACCCACTCCAGTATCCTTGCCTGGAGAATCCCAGGAACAGAGAAGCCTGGTGGGCTGCCGTCTATGGGGTCGCACAGAGTTGGACACGACTGACGCGACTTAGCAGCAGCAGCAGTTACTATTGAGAGTAAAGCGTAATGAAGTAAATGTGAGTTATCTGCCTTTAACATTAATCTATCCTTATTAGATGCGTCATGATCCATAATTATTGTCAGTCATTAGCATACTGGGGCAAAAGGGAGAAAGTATGTGTTGAAAGACTAATAGCGAATACTCTCTAGGACTTGCAGTGCAAGGCAAAGGGCTTATATGCATTATCTATCTCATTTAATCCTCATGTCAATCCTATTATTCTTTTTTTAAAGATTTTTTAAAAATGTTTTTATTTTTGGCCTTGCTAGGTCTTTGTTGCTGCATGGACTTTTCTCTGGTTGAGCTGAGCGAGGGCTGCTCTCTCGTTGTGGTGTGCAAGCTTTCACTGCAGTGGCTTCTCTTGTTGCAGAGCACAGGCTCTAAGGTGCACGGGCTTCAGCAGTTGCTGCACACCGGCTCGGTAATCGAGGCTCCCAAGCTGTAGAGCACAGGCTCAGTAGTTGCGGTGCATGGGGCTTAGTTGCTCCGTGGCACATGGGACCAGGGATCAAATCCAGGTCTCCTGCATTGGCAGGCAGATTCTTTGCCACTGAGCCATTAGGGAAGCCCCTACTGTTACTTTTTAGATTTTTCTTTTTTCATTTAACAAATATTTATTGAGCTCCTATTACATGACTGATTTTGTGCTAAAAGCTGAAAATATAACAGTGGGCAGTACAGTATGATCCTGGTTGTCTAAAAGCTTAATTGTTAATGGAGAATACAGATACTAAAACAAATAAATAATTTTAAGTGTGAGGTATTTAAAATTTATAGGGACAATTCAAGAATTCATAAATGTAATTTTACTTTTTTATAATTGCATTCCGTTTTGCTCTGGAATGCCCCCCCCTTTTAATAGTGGGAAATTCCCAGTCTTGCCACCTGCAAGTAACTCAGTCACTTCTGATGTACAACATAGTATATATTTTAGATTTTTTTGTACAGTCTATTTAGTATAGTTTAGGTGGCAATTAGTCATAATAACATCTGTGTCTAAGACTGAGGGTTTTTAATTGGGGTACTATTTACATATATTCAAACTCACCCTTTTAAAGGTACAGCTTGATGGGTAATAGTTATATAACCACCACCACCACCACAGTCAAGATATAGAGCAGTTTTCTTACCCTAAAAATTTGCTTATAGTTCCTGAGCCATGCAGTCATTAATCTGGTTTCTGTTACTACAGTTATGCGTTTTCCAAAAATTCATATAAATGGAATCATATGTCATCTTTTGGCATTTGACTTCTTTCACTTAGCATAATGATTTTGAGATTCATACATGTTGAATTTCAAGTAGCATTTTGCAAGTATGGAAATACTACACTTTGTTCATCCATTAGAAAAACTGGACATTGGAGTCATTTCCAGTTTGGGGCTATTGTGAATAGTGTACTGAACATTCACACACCTGTCTTTGTGTGGATGTATTGGGTAAATTTATTTTAGGGTAAATACCCAGGAGTGGACTTGTTGATCACGTGGTAAACATGTTTAACTTTATAAGATGCTACTGTACAGTTTTTCCAAAGTGGCTTACCATTTTGCATTTTCACCGGCAAGGTTTGCGAGTTTGTTTTTCATATTCTTGTCAGTTGTCAGTCTTTTTAGCTTTAACCATTTTAATGCACATGGAATGGTGTCTGACTTTGGTTTTCAGTTGCATTTTCCTGGTAATTAGTCACATTGAGAGTGTCTTTTCTTGTGCTTAGTGTACATTTGTATATTTTCTTTTGTGAAGTATCTGTTCAAATCTTGTGCCCATTGAGTTGTACCCAGTAAGACAAGCACTTAATCAGATATGTATTTTGCAAGTGTGTTCTCCCAGTCTCTAACTTGCCTTTTCACTTTCTTTTTTTTTTTTTGCCTTTTCATTTTCTTAATCAGTTTTTCAAAGAACCAAAATTTTCAGTTTTAATGAAATCCACTTTACCAGTTTTTTAAAATGTCTTAGGTACCTACTATAATGAACTATTTTAGTTTTCTTTTAGTTGGTTTTTTGTTTACATATGAGGAAACAGGTAAAGTGAGAGCACAAAGTTATAATTATTACTATTTATAGTTCTAATAATTATTATTAAAGTTATAATTAGCCCAAAGTTATACAGTAAGTGGCAGAGCCAGTTATACGGTTATGGCAGAGCCATAACTCTTTCAAGTTATGTTAGATCTTAAGGTTTAAAACTAGCCCCCAAACTAGGTACAGAAACAAAGTAGGTCCTGGTCCAGCAGAATTTACTGAGTGCCTGCTGTACACCAGACATTTTTCTTACAGGAATGATGTAGTTAATGAGGTTTATCAAAAGCAAAATTATTGCTATTACATGTTTGGTATTGGGGCCTCGTTCCTATTTTCAGTTTTATTTTTATTTGAATTGTTTTTTTTGTTAACTGTTTTATATCCATTTTTGGACATACATACATATTGTGAAATGATTACTACAATCAAGTTAATTAATACCTACATATATCCCCTTTCTCTTGAGCCTCCCTCCCACCCTGCCCCTCCAGCAGGGCTCCCTGTGCTGTGCAGCAGTTTCCCCCTAGGTAGCTGTTATATACGTGCTTGTATATACACGTCAGGGCTGCCTTTCCCACCTTCTCCTTCTCCCTCTATGTCCACGTCTGTTCTCTACGTTTGTGTCTCTATTCCTGCTCTTTTTTTTTTTTTTTTTAACATATTTTAGGTCTTGACAACATTTTACAGCTAGTAAAATACACTTACTAGTAATGGGTAACCATGCAGCCAGCTTCCTGTGGGTTTTTTGTGGTTTAGCCATATGTTCCCTTTAAATTTCTATTGATACTCTTGCTCCTCTGTAAATATAGTCTTAACATCTCTTTACTTTTTTTTTTAAACATACAGTTTAGGAGCATTCAGGATTTGGAGGGAAGGCTTTTAGGCCAAAATATTTAATTTTTCTGTCCTTCCCAAAAATGAGAGCCAGAAAGACAACAAACTTTCAGTACTTTCTTTGGCTTTACCTGGTACTTTCCAGTGAAGGAAGAATGCTTCCAGTTTCATCACTGAGCGGATGTTAAGGAGCCACTGATTTAGGCATGGGTGAGAGTAGACTAGGGGAAGCTAACAAATTTTTAATTCCATGTAGATTTTGCAGCATGGACTGTGTTCCTTTATTAAGTATAATATTGTGATGTTAAGTTCTTTGGGAAATAAAAGATAACTAATACACGACTCCTGACTTCAGGTATCTAGCAATTTAGCCTGGGAGAATTGACCATGAAGGCTGTCCCAAAACATTGTTTTTTTCTCCCTGTTTTTGAAATGATAAGTCATGAGGATGGGGAAAGATCATCCAGTGATCAGTTTTCTTAGTAATTAGAGCAATGGCAAAAATAGAAAGTAACATAAGACATATGAACACTTTAAAAGAATCTTAACACATAAATTACTTTGTTGGATTCATAATCATATCCTTTTGGTAGGGAGTGGGGATGATTTATCAGTGTCTTTGTTTATAGGACATTTGAAAAATAAGATAAAATAAAATTAATATGAGGAAAAAATATACAGGAAAAAGTTTCCTTTATCTAGTATGAAAAGAAAGACAATGTCAATATTACCAATGATTTCACATGCAAACGTACATTTAAAAGTTAGTCATTAATTTCATCAAGGATGCCAAGACCATTTATTAAGGAAAGGAAACAGTTGATGGTGGGAAAACTAGATATTTACATGCAAAAATATGAAGTTGGACCCTCACTTTACATTATACATAAAAATTAAAATGAATCAAAGTCCTAAATATGAGACATAAAACAGTTTCTTTCAGGAGAGAACTTGGAAAGAAAGCTTTCTGACTTTAGATTTGGCAATGATTTCTTGGATAAGACACTAGAAGCAAGGCAGCAAAAGTAAAAACTACATAAATTGACAACATCAGAATTGAAAACTTCTGTGCATCAAAGGATACAGTAACAGAGCGGAAAGGCAGCCTAGGGCTTCCCTGGTGGTTCAGTGGTGCGATATCTGCCTGCCAGGAGGTGGAGGTCTGATCCCTGGCGTGGGAGTATCCCACAGGCCATGGAGCAGCTAGGTCTGTGTGCCACAGCTGTGGAGGCTGTGCTTCAGAGCCTGGAAGCCACAACCACTGAGTCCACACATGTGACTGCTGAAGCCCGTGCACCCAAAGTCCATGCTCCACAACAAGAGAAGCCACTGTAATGAGAAATCTGCCCACTGCAGTTGGAGGAAAGCTCTGCATAGGAATGAAGACCCAGTGCAACCAAAAATAAAAGTGAACAAAATTAAAAACCTGTTTCAAAAGGCAGCTTAAAGAATGGAAAGAAATTTTTTGTGAGTCATGTATCTGACAAGGGGTTAATATCTTAAATACTTAAAAGAACTCCTATAATCCAGCAACTAAAAACCCTCAAATAATCTGATTATAAAATGGACAATGGAGATGGGAGGGAGGTTCAAAAGGAAGGGGATATATGTATACCTATGGCTGATTCATGTTGAGGTTTGACAGAAAACAACAAAATTCTATAAAGCAATTATCCTTCAATAAAAAATTTTTTAAAAATGGACAATGGACTTAAATAGACATTTCCCTAAAGAAGATATACAGATGGACTACAAGCATATGAAAAGATGCTCTGCATCACTGAATCATTAGAGAAATACAAATCAAAACCACAATGAGATATCACCTCATATCCATCAGGTACTATAAAAAATATTACAAGTGTTGGCATGGTTTTTGAGAAATTGTGCATTGTTGGTGGGAATGTTAAATAGTGTAGCCACTATGGAAAACAGCATGGAGTTTCTCAAAGAAAAAGTTAACTTATGATCCAGCAATTCCACTTCTTGGTATATACCAAAAAAACTGAAAGCAGAATCCTAAAGAGATACTTGTACACCCATGTTTGTAGCATTATTCATTATAGCTGAAAGGCGGAAGCCATCCAGATGTTTGTGGATGGGTGAACAAAACGCCTTAATGTACTTACAGTGGTGTAGTCATACAATGGAATGTTATTCAAATGAGATAGAACTGATGAAACCTGAGGACATTATACTGAGTAAAATAATATAGTCACAGACAGACAAATATTGCGTGATCCCATTTCATCTAGAGAAATTGAGAGTAATCAAATTCATAAAAGAGAAAGTAGAATGAAATCTTGCCAGAGACTTGGGGCAGGAGGAAATGAGTTTTAGTGAGTGGAGTTCTCGTGTTGCAAGACGAAACATTCTGGACGTTGGTTGCACAACAGTCGGACTGTGACTGAGCTGTACACTTAATGGTTGGAATGGTCAATTTTATATACGTTACCATAATTTAATCTTTCCCTTTTTTCAACACCCCCAGCTCCAGGGTGGTAACACTTGTTACAACTGATGAGCCTACATTGAATTTGGTTTTGTTTTTTTTTATCAGAAAAAATTATATAATACTCTGCAGAAAGAAGAGAAAAGTACAGTGCATTGTTTTTATACTGAGCCTTGTACACTTTAAAAAGGTTCAGTTCCCTACAGTTAGGTACATATAGAAAGCACTTATACTTAAAAACTATTTATTTGTTTAAGTATATATTCTTGTTTCATATTTTGTTACTAATAGAATAGGATTACTGAAGTAGATCACTTGTATTTGAGGTAGTAAAACTCAAGTCCAGAACAAGTGGGAGAATAAATTGTGTTTTTATATTCTTGGTGTATTATACCTATAATTAGGACCTTAAAGAGACCAAAAGATCAAGAACCTTAAAAATGTTTTTGCTTTGACCCAGTAAATCTGCTTTTAGGAATCAATTCTAAGGAAATAGGTAGGAGCTTGCTTAACCAACTCCGGGGTAACTGGTGCTCTCCATTCTGCTTATAAAGACGCTGAGTGATACCACTTGTTTCCTGTTCTTTGATGTGGCCCGGCACTCTGCCTCAGCCAGCTGAGAGAGTTGTCAGTGTCCTTCAGCCACAGACCACTAGGAACACAACTGTAGTGAGCAGGTTGCATTTATTATTCATATAGCCTGCACACCATGGGAAGCTGGGGGTGTCCCAGTAAGTGTTCGAAAGGCCTATAGGATCGGGGCTTGTATTAGGTGATTTAGCAAGAGTCTGAGGAGGAAGGGGTTTGCTTTGGATTGATACTGTGGGGATGCAGATGATTCCTCGGGTGTCTTAGCAGATCTCAGCGAGCACGGGGGCCAACTGCTTGAGGCTTGGGCTGTACCTGCAGAGGAGCGGCAGTCACTCCTGTCACCAGGAGAGGGGGATGTTTGGTATTTTGTAGGTCGCACAGGGACCTTGTTTTTTGTCCATGCTCAGACAGAATTTTGAAGTGTTCTTCTTTTGTCTCGCTTTTTCACGGTCTCAGAGCAACCCTGTCCGATGTTGATGTTTTGTGAGATTGTTATGTCCAACCGGAGAATAGCATGGCCTAGCTGGGTGCCCCAGGCCAGTTCAGAACCACCAAGGCCGAGCTGTGTCGGGCAGTTTTCAGACATTAGGGCCCGCTTTTTTTTTTTCTCAGATTCTTACTAAGAATCAGTTTAAACTTGCTTATATCCAGTATCATTTTTGTAATTATGCAGTTTCATTAGATAGTATATAAAACACTGACATTAGTATAATAAGAAAGATAAATTATTTCTATGAAAACTAAGTTGAACATCTTTGGAAAGACTTGTTAAAGTGAATTGCTAAAAGTCTTTTAAAAATGGCTATTGAATTAGGGGTGGGTAAATGCCAGGTGAAATAAGTAGGCCATTCAGAACAAATTTTTACCAGATGGATTCTACATACTAATTACAAGTGTCTTTTAGTTCTTTCTCCACTTTAAAGATATCCACATTGTAAATTGCAAAGTGTTACACTTTAAGTGTAATTTATATAGTGAAGATGAAGTAGGATTCTTATTACACTCAGAGACAAGGCCTTGACCTTCTAACACAGGATTCGTGAATTAATACACTTGGATAGATTTTAAGTTTTAAAAAAGTTTGACATCGTGTATATGTTCTTTTTATGATTTTTCACTTAAAGCAACATTTTAAACTAACCTACAGCATTGGTCCTAATGAGTCAGGTGAGAGGCTTTTATAAAAAAGTCTAAATGTTTATTAGGGGAGTAATGAAAGTATGGCATATTCAAAAGATGAAATGGCATATAGCTATTAAAAGTCATATTTTCAGATATTTTAACAGAAAAAAAAAATGCCCCTATAATGTAAGTGTAAAGAGTAGGCTACAAAATCAAATAAACTATGACCAGAATTTTAAGAATGTAGATATAAAAATTTAATGTGTGAACAAAGTGGACATACACAATTGGAAGAAAATGAGCCAAGAAACTGACAGTCTACCCCAAATGCTGGGACTGCAGAGGTTTTTTTTCTTATTGTATTCTCTATGCTTTTATATACATTCAAGGTGTTCTATAATGAGTTTTTTTGTTTTTGCTTTTAAACGGGAAAGTGCTTTTTATGAAGAGGCCCAAGATGGGCAGTTTTAGAAACATATCTGTTTTCATATCAGGCTGGCTCTTTGCTCAGCGTGTTTCATTCCGTATCTGAAGCTCTGTGTAAGAGAAGCTTTAATGTTCCTGAATGAGAAGAAAAGCCAAAGGCACAGACATGATTTATATAGCTTGGGGCTCCTGTGGATTTAATAGCCAGACTGCTGTTTCCAGCTTCTCAGCTCTACCATAGACATCATCTGTGAATGAAGCTTTTGCTGATTGCTCCAATCCCCAGCCCAAGGCGAAAGCCACTATTTGTATTCTGTGTTGGTGTTCACCATATACTTAAAAAAACAAACAGGGCAAGTGTCTTTCTGCTGCACTAGCCAGACTATGTTTCATGCTTTTTAGATGGAAGAAGGGAACAACCACTTTGAAATTTTTAGAACGTAGACAGACCTTTGCTCCTCAGTAATTGGCTAAATGTCTTGAACAAATATATAGTAGTACCCCCAAAATATAATGATTTCCTCTTTTTCCAATAAAAGAAGGTGTAAGGTATTATTGGTCTTAAAATAGCAGAGTTGAAAGTAAAAGAAGTTCTCCATGGCCCACACTAAAACCGATCACAGTCTTTGAGGAGAATCAGTGACTGAAGCAGCCTGTCAACAGCAAGCAGATTTTACTTTTCTTCTGACGATTCTAGACCATTTTCACTTTGCAACCATGTGTGGGCATATATACTGATGTAGCCCTTTTGGAAGGGCAGTTGGGCAATATCTATCAAATTGAAAGTACACATCACCTTTGCACTTCTAGGAATTTGCTCTCCAAATATACTGGCACAAAATAGGCAAACATAAGGGACAAAAATCCTTATTAGAGTACTGTTGATGATAATGTTTCTCAAGAATAGAGTGACTGGAATATTCTGAAGCCACTGAGAATGAAGTCGGTCAGTATATATTTATGATGATGATGATGATGATGACTGTTCTTTATTCAGTGTATATTATATGCCAGGCACTTGAATTCTGGCAAGTACTGTTATTATCTACATTTTGCAGACAAGGAAACTTGTACAAGGTCACACAACTAATATGGGGCAGACCTGGTATTCTAATCTATGCAGTCTGGAGTTAAAGCAGGCTGTACTTCTGACCCCTAAAATTTATATCCTATCGGCTGATGATTAAAGATATAAGTGTGTGTACATATACATATATACACACATATATAAATTATAAACACACATATATTTATAGCATTTTATAATGTCATATATTTATATATAATTAAAATATATGTATATAAAAATCTATATAATGAAAAAGCAGTTCCGACCTGAATGTATAGTATGCTGTCATTTTGTTTTAAATTTTTTAAAAAGCAACAGCACACACTGGAAAGATACAAAAAAGAAATATAACAGTGGCTTCTTATAAGGAGGGAATGAATGACTTTTCACTTATAGCTTTCTCTCTTAGGTGTTTGTAAAAATAGGCATGTATACCTTACATACACTTTAAAATAAGTATATCTGATATTTTGAAAAGTTGTAATGCTTAAGACTAAGCTGAAGTCATGAGTCACAAATGCTTTGTCCATCTCTGCTTACATACCTTAGTGTAGAATTCCCCTTATTCTAATCATCCTTACTGTAATCCTACCATCAGCTCTCAGTTCAAGATAATAGCTGTCTTCAAAACTTTGCTTTTTCTGGTGTTCTTTGCTCACCTGGTCTCACTTTGAATACCTATATCTTTGACAGAGCACCTCAAATTTGTATATCATCCCTTGAAGTTTTGTACATTTTCTGTTGTTTTCCAAAGGATTTGGGACTGTTTATTGCAAGATACTATTATGTAGGTTAGGTTTCTTCCCTGGTGGTCCAGTGGTTAAGACTTCACCATCCAGTGCGGAGGGTGCGGGTTTGATCCCTGATCGGGGGGCTAAGATCCTTCATGCCTGTGGCCCAAAGAGCCAAAACAATAAAACAGAAGCGGTAGTGTAACAAATTCAATCAAGACTTTAGAAATGGTCCATATCCAAAAAAGAAAATAATACAGTTTTACAGTTAAGCAGTAAACTTTTAGTTTCCTGGAAGTAAGCAAAAAAAATAATTCTGAGTTCTGTAGTTCTTGAGATTTGGCAGAAGAGGATACACATCATTCTGGTTTTTTAGAAAAACAAAAACCACTTTTTTTCTTACTCTAAACTTTGAGGAGAAATCTGTTTCATGGGCCATTTTATGCAATTTATACTTTTCCAACTGCTGCTTGTTTGTTGTTTTTGTCTACCCAACTAAATTATAAGCTTTCTTAGGACAAATTCCATTTTCTATACTATTTTTGTTCCATCTCTGCCTAGAAAACACGCACTTATTCTTATGGATGAAATTATAAATTAAGCAACAACTGCAGCCCGGCCACATTTCAGAGATTATGTTACTGCCACTTTTCAAAGACTTAGTCTTTGAGCAGTTTAGAATTTGATACCACTCTCATGCTTCTCAGCAGAGAATCTTTCTCTGTTAGCTCTCAGGAAAAAAAAAAAATCACAGTTTGCTTCTTAGTGTGTAGCTTTTACTGAGTGTTTTTGTAGCCCCTGCTTCCTAGCTGAGTAGTATGTAGTTTAAGGAATGGGAAATGTGTTTGAATTTTTGTTTTGTGAAAGTCTTAAAATATAGCCTATAACTTTCAACCACTTTTTCCTTTCTCCTAGGCCAAGTTATCAAGGCATGGGATGTTGGGGTGGCTACCATGAAGAAAGGGGAGATCTGTCATTTACTGTGCAAACCAGAATATGCATATGGCTCGGCTGGCAGTCTCCCCAAAATTCCCTCGAATGCAACTCTCTTTTTTGAGGCAAGTATGTGTGTGATGTTGCCTTGTTAGCATCTTCTCTACTACAGTGCTGGCTCCAAAGCAACAGGCAGTGCAACGAGGAGCTAAGCTTGCTATTGAGAATCGGATCCAACTTATTTATTTTGGAGCTCGGCTCCTTGAATTGTTTCCCACAAACCCAAGGGGTGTGTGCCAGTGCTTTCTTAGAAACGTGTCTCTGGCACAAAACGGTTGTAACCAAATAAACAAAAGAAGCCAGGCTTAGAAATAAAGGTTCTGGTCAGTAGTGTGAGTTGTGACATTCTTAGACGCGACCAGAGGACAGGATGGGAAATGTGGGAGATAAATGTTGAAACACACCTAAACCAAATTGTAAAGCTATTTTTATGACAGAGGTTTATAACTGTCCCAGATCTCACTTCCTCATTAGAAGCAGTAGGTGGTGATAAAATGTTATTCATCCTGTGTTGAGTCACACATATTTGGCCACACTTAATTAAAAAAGGAGGAAAATGCCTGAAACATTGTACCCAGGTAAAAAACACCTTCAGTTGTTTGTAGGCCTGATTCATAGGGTTTAGTCTTACATTTTAAGAAGGGAATTCCATGAATCTGGGGTGAAAAAGTGGTAGCCTCTAGAGTCAAACAAAGTAGTTTTGGGCCAGATCTGTGTCACTCTGGCGTTTTGCCCACAAGGCATTTTTCCTAGTATTTCCTGTCTGTCTTTGCAGTGTAGCTCCACAGGATATGGTCCTAGACATTATCATTACGTGAAGGTTCTTTCCAGGTATTGAAAAGTGCAGTGTTCTTTTTTCCCTACTTTTGCAATAACTGAGAAACACAGATAAATATAAAACAGAGTTTTGTTTTGTAAAATGAAAGGAGAATAATTGCCCTACCGTTTAAGTATGTTAAATTGACTTTGTTTGGGCCATTCTCAGCCAGATCCCTTTTTCCTTTCTAGATTGAGCTCCTTGATTTCAAAGGAGAGGATTTATTTGAAGATGGAGGTATTATTCGAAGAATCAAACGGAAAGGAGAAGGGTATTCAAACCCAAATGAGGGAGCAACAGTAGAAAGTAAGTACTGCTGTGAGAGGTTCCAATTATGTGGACAAAATGGAGCTTTCCCTTTTAAGATCTTTAAAAGAATACATGTATTGAATATTTATCTCTAGAATAGTTTTAAATTCAACATTTATTTAACAATGACTTCATTTGGTAAATATTCACTCAACCTATATGTGCCAGGAACTGTACCAGCTTCTTCAAACTCTTGAAAAAAGTGAGTAAAAGGTAAGCCCATCCAATAAGGAATTCTTAGTCTGTGGACTCCTTGGTGTGCCAGTAGCCATGTTAGTTACCTTATATTTTTATTCATTTATTTCTCAGAGTTCCCTTTTGAGGTATGATTAATTATCCCTAGGCGAGAAAAGTGAGTTCAGAGAAGTTACATAAATTACCCAAGGTTACATTTACTAAATAGAGCAGTAAATGGTAATGCCCTTCAGGGCTCTCAAACTCATCTCACAGGCTGTTGTCAGGATAAAAAATGGTTTATCATTTTAGACAGATCAAAACTGGTGAATAATGTATTTTGTTCAGGAGACCTGGGTTCAAGTTCTGCTTTGTCATTTATAAAGTGAGCTGAAGCTATTCTTTTTTTTTTTTTTTTTCATTTGCTAAATTGGGTGTAAGGACAGGATGAGGACTAGGGTAACCGAGCACCCTTCCTCCCTCCCAGAGGGAGGTGTACACATACCATGTGCCACTGTGTACACCACTTGCCACTTCTACCCTCCAGTTGGCATCTGCTCCTTTTTTCAGTGCACAGTGCGTGCTGGAGGACAAGAACCTTTCTTCATCTTTTTGTTTCCAGCATCATTTACAGAACCTTACACACATTTGGTTTGCAGCAAATGCTCTCTGCATGGATAAATGTTTGCAAGATGCCATTTACTGAGCCGAAGTACTTCAGAAAAGACAGTTGTGAGAAAGCATAAAGAAATACATCCATTAAAATAAAAAAAAATCAAGGGAATTCTTTGACGGTCCAGTGGTCAGGACTTAGCACTTTCACTGCCATGGCCTAGGGTTCAGCCCCTGGTCAGGGAACTAAAGATCCTGCAAGCTGTGTGATGCAGCCAAAAAAAAGGCTTTTTAATCAGTAAGGGATGATTCTCCAAAATTGATAAACACTTTGATGCTTAACAGCATTAAAACAAACAGCCCTCTCAAAAAATGGGCAGAAAACCTGACTAGACATTTCTCCAGTGAGGACGTACAGATGGCAAACAGGCACATGAAAAGACGTTCAGCATTGCTAGTTATTAGAGAAATGCAAATCAAAACTTCAATGAGATATCACCTTACACTGGCCAGAATGGCTATCATCAAAAATTCACAAACAACAAATGCTGGAGAGGGTGTGGGGAGAAGGGAACCTTCCTACACTGTTGCTGGGAATGTAAATTGTTATAACCACTATGGAGAACAGTATGGAGGTCCTTAAAAAACTAAAAATAGAGCTACCATATGACCCTGCAGTCCCACTCCTGGGCATATATCCAGAGGAAAACATGATCTGAAAGGATACATGCACCTCAGTACTGACTGCAGCACTGTTTACAATAGCCGAGACATGGAAACAGCCTAAATGTGCATCGACAGGAATGGACACAGAAGACGTAGTACATACATGGTATGGAATATTACTCAGCCATGAGAAAGAATGCAATAATGCCATTTGCAGCAACGTGGACAGACCTAGAGTGTCATACTGAGTGAAGTATGACATCCCTTATATGTGGAATCTAAAAGGAAATGATACAACTAGACTTACTTACAAAACAAAGAAACAGAAAACCAACTTATGGTTCCGGGAGGAAGCGATAGTTAGGGACTTTGGGAAGGTCATGTACACACTACTATTCTCAAAATGGATAAACAAAAAGGACCTATTGTATAGCACATAGAACTCTACACTAAACTAAATGGATTGTGTGCCCAAAAAAAGAAATACACACATTAAAAAAATCAAGTCACTAGACAAGGATGGCAGCAGGATTGAGAGTTCATTTTTAAAATGTAAACTAGAATAGTTGGTTCTCTCATCTTTAATGTTGCATATTGAACCACAACATTATTTTACATTCAACTTTGAACCCATTTTTCATTTGCACAGGTCTGGTAAATTAGTTCAAATTTCACTTCTGTTTAAATTGGAAACAGTTATAAATGGTATGCTGTCCTACTGTAGTTAAAGTGTTTAGATAGTTATCATTCTTGATAAGTTTAGAATAGATGAAGAAGAGCTCAGATGTATAATGTTGGAGAAACACCTAGACCAGGAGCTGAGAGAGGGTTCAGACTGTGACCAACTCTGACTGGACGCTGCCTCTCTGGCTTTAGCTTCTTACAAGGGAAGCTGTCTTGATGTCTAAGGTCCTACTAGCCCTAAAAATTCTATGACCAAATTCTAAATGTTTATGAAAGTTCTAGAAATAATAGGAAATTCTCTTCAGTATATTAATAAGCACTTAGAAATCTTGTCTATAACATGTATTTTAAATTTTTATTATGAAAATTTTCAAACATACAAAGTAAAGGATTTTTCACCTATGCTACAGTGACTTCCCTAACTCAACAATTTATATTTTAAAACTGGAGGTTTTTGTCAACTAAATTAAAAGGAAAAGCTTTTATTGCCTATTCCCAGTTATAGGCAATACCACAAAGCCACCACTGAAGAGTTAACTTTGGAACACACTAAATTAAATCAGATCTTGCTTTTGGTAATATTTTTAATGGGAGTCATTTTTTTTTAATGTTTCACTGAAAGAATTTTTAACTTACAGAAAAGTTGCAAAACTAGTACAGAGAATTTCTTTACATGCTTTGTACAGCTTCCCCTAGTGTTGCCATCTTACCCAACCACAATACATTACCAAAGTCAGGAAATCAACATGGATTCAGTGCTAGTAACCATTCTGCAAATCCTAACTGTAATGTCACCAGTTGCCATGTTGATGTCCTTTTTCCAGTGCACCATCAGATTCAGGATCCAGCATTGTAATTTAGTTGTTTTGTCTCCTTCAGTCTGTGACAGTTTATCATCTTTCTGTGTTTTTCATGACTTTAACACTCTGAAGATAACTGGCCAGTTACTGTAGAATGTCCCTCAGTTTGGGTCTGTCTGATGTGCTCCCCTCATCAGATGGAGGCTGCGCATATTTGGAAACATCACATAAGTGGTATTGCGCCTTCTCAGTTATCAGGAGGTGCGTGGCATGGATGTCTCACTGCTGGTGATGTTAACTTGGGTCACTTGGCTAAGCTGGGGTCTACCTGCCATGTTTTTCCACTATAAAGTTACTGTTTTTCTGTCCATAATTACAAAATATCTCATTGGGAGGGAAATATAAGGAAACTATGGGAATAACCTCTTTTATGTCACATCTTCACACACTAATTTTAGCACCCTCGAATGAACGATTTTTGTATGCAACAGTTATTATTCTGGTATTTGCCTAATGGTAACTTTTCTATTTCTACTGTTTCTTCTACATTTAATTAGAATTCTGCTATAAGGAAGAGCTGCCTCTTCTCCCCTGTTTGTTCATTCAGTTGTTTATTTACATCAGTATTGACCCATGGATATTGTTTTATTCTGTAGGCTATTATTCATTAGTATTCTTGTTGCTCAGATTGTCCTAAATTTGGCGATTCAAAATTCCTTCAGCTTGGCTCCTTTGTCCTTTCAACACTGTTTCTTGAGCATATGCTTGCTTTTGACACCACTGGATGCTCAGGGTTTATTTGGTTAATTTTCCTGCCCCAGGTGTAGAATCAGCCATTTCTCCAAGGAGCTCTGATTCCTTTTCCTAGATAATGGTATTTAGAAATGAAGATCTGGGTACTAGGTATACTCATGCTATGGAATGTTACTGCTTCTAGAAGTTCTTAACAGGTCCAGGAAATACATGTATTTCGATGTGCATCTGTACATACCTATGTGTACTTCTGTATTAGTATGTGTATAGTGTTAACTCATTATTGACTAGAAACGTATTAACACATTTTCTGTTACCTGAACTTTATTGACCAGAGACTTTTCAAGATTTATTTATATAAAATTGCTGGCCACTGGTGTTAGTTTCTGCCAAAATCCCCTGGTCAATAATCTGTTAAAAACTATGGGTACGTACTGACACTTTTAGCTTCACCCCATCACAGATTTGTATTGGGCTTCTCTCTGCTTCTTTGAAACTGCTTTCTCCTACAATGAGAAACCTGGCTCTCATTATCCACAGTATATTTATTTATTTGCTTAATCATAGTATACACAGAAAGCAGTTTCAGAATTGCTAACCCATACCCCTGCAATATTCTTGCCTGGGAAATCCAGTGGACAGAAGAGCCTGGAGGGCTACAGTCCATCAGGTTGCAAAGAGTTGGACATGACCGAGTGATTGAATGCACACGCATGCGCGCGCACACACACACATACACACGCACACGCACGCACACACACACACACACACACACACACACCCCAGGTTGCAAAGAGTCAGAAATATCTGAGTGTAGTTCCTTTTGTCCTGAGCCTGTGGCATACACTGAAAATACTATTCTCCAACTTAGGTTAGTTCTTTCATTCTCATCCCCTTCATTGTGGTTATGTTACTCACTTGTAATACAATTAAGTTCCTCTGTTATGTTGGCCTTCCACTGAAGTTCCCCTCACACTCTGGTTGGTTTTAATCATTTGTTTTGGGGGTATGTGAAACATTACCATGATTCTAGATGCCATAAAAAGACAAAGAGGTATTATCCCCCTCATCCTACTAACCTGTCCCCATTACCTCATTATTTCCACTCTGTTCCTAAATTTCTCCCTCCTATAGGTAGCCAGTCTCATTAATTCTTGGTTTATTCTTTTTTTTTTTTTTTTTGCAGAAATGAGCAGGTATATTGTTTCTTATAATCCCTTTTTGCATGAAGGATAATCTATCTTACTATATTCTATCTAATATTCTATATTGATATGACATATATAGTATATAATATATTGATAGAATATTAGATATTAATTTATAGATATATATTGATATCTAATATTCTGTCAACATTCTGTATTAATATATAATATTCCATATAGAATTCTATTTTGTAATAGTCTATCAATATTCTATCTAATATATTCTATGAATAGAATATTTGATATATTGGAATAATCCTTTATATAATTTTTTTTTTTCTGTCTCTAAATATATTAGGAAAAGGCAATGACTAATTTTTTTGTCTCTCTTGTTAGTTTGTATTTTCCTGGGAAATTTTAGAGTAAATGGTTTATTCTTTTTCCTCCCAGAAGCCCTTTTGGGCTTTCTGGAACAAATCAATTTTATAAAAATTTGTTGTATTGTTAGTAATCGAGGTTAAGGTGTTCTGCTTTGCCTCTGTGAAACCTATATGAAGCTCTTTGAAACTCTGTGTGGGAGGAGAACAGAAGGTTGATTCAGAAGTGGTCCCTGTCAGAAACCAAGATCACCTTGTTCCTTTTAAAGTCTTCTCCGACTGAGAAGTCTTGTCTTGTCTTGACTGATTTGCCTTTTTTTGTAGGATCACTATAGACTATTCAAAACCAAGTAGAAATCCTAGAACTAAGGCCAGTTGTGAAAGAAAAACTACAGACAGTGATCATCCGTTATAACATGTCACTGTAGATACACAAGAGTGACTGAGTTTCTGTCATTTCTGTATAAAGGTACAATGAATGGTCGGGAGGGGGCCCACAGGCTTCAGAAGTGACAGACACGAATTTTGAATCTCAGAATCACTACTTAATATTTTTATGACTTTAGACAAGTTCCTTAATCACCTTGAGCATCCATCTTTCTCATCTGTAAAATGACAATAATTTTTTACCCCTACAGATTGTTGTGACAGTTAAGTGAAGAAAGGTGCCTAGAATGTAGCAGGCACTTAATTTCCTTATCTTCTATACTATGTTTATATCATATGTTTTGCTTCCTTTAAATAGATTTAAGGAAATAAATCCTTGACTTCTCTTTCCCTTATACTCTCCAGCCAATCCATCAGCAAATCCTTTTCCTATATTATGGGTTCCTATATCTGGAACCCATAATCAGTTTGTCTTTAGTAACAGTCTTCAAAATCATTATATACCTTCTTAGTAATCTTAGCTAAATCATATTTCTCCAGGATTTTTGTTGGTTGGTTTTTTTGAAGAACAAAGTTATGGATGGAATCAAAAGGCTTTTATTGAATTGTAATCTTCTGCTTCCTTTTAATGGTTTGTTTCTTTGTGGAAGAAAACCTTAGTTTGACAGAATTTATTCTTTCTCAAAGAAACTGCGATATTTTACTCCCTCTGTCAGGATCCTAATGCTTGCAAATCAATAGATCCTGTTTCAGTGTGTGTTTTTAATGTCAGTTAAGATGACCATCTTGTAATTTTTATGCAATTTTGTCCTTTTTTCCATTAAAGAAAAGTCACTGTGTTCTAAGGTCCTCTGATTGACATTATCCTGATGACTGATACTTTAGTCATCATACTTGAGTTTCATTGCCACTAGTGGCTACATTGTTACTTTTCAGCTTTGCTTTCTCAAAAAAACCAATTGAGGGACATAAAGCTCTGAAGAGCTACCAGCTCCTCTCCGCCCACCTCCCATCTCTCACCTCTTCCAATTTGTTAACTTTGTGCTTGGAATAGGTGCATCAAATGCTCTCTTTGAAACTCTCCTATCTCACAGCACTTTCAACCACATCTGCATGCAAAGAGTGCAGACAGTCAGCAGTATTTTCAAACGTGAAAATTTCAACAGAGTGATCTACAGGGAGTTGAGTTGTTGGGCGTACCCTTCCCTCTCACCTTCTTTCCCTCCACGAATCCCACTGAAATGAGAGTTGGGGAAGGGAAGAGGACGGGTGGAGAATGATTTCAAAAAAGAGGAAGAAAGCTATGTTAGTGGTGGAAAACAGGAAGACTTCAAGAAGTACGTCAAAAATTATGAAGAATTTCTGGAATATGTAAAGTGGATAAAATTGGACTGATGGAATCGGACTCAGGAAACCCAACCCACAACAGGTGTTAAGACCTCTGCAGAGGTACATACTGTTCTTCTCCACAAGCTTGGGCAGAACTCCAAGCTTGGTTAGCTGGTGCAAGGGAGCCAAAGCAGGCTATGGGGCAATCATCAGGGTTGTTATAAAACAATATGGAACAGCTGTGCCAGCAAGTCTCTTGTGTAGCAAGTTCTCAACTTTGGCTGAATTTAGAATTACTAGGGGAGCTTTTAAAATCCTGATGCCCAGGTCTCAGTCCAGACCAGTTAAATAAGAATATTAGATCTCAAAGGATGGCACTCCAGGCACAAGGATTTTCTAAAAAAAACTCCCCAGGTGATTCTGGTTTGCAGCCAGGGATTGAGAATTACTACTCTGGGGCTTGGCTGTGACTTCTGCTCCCAGACTAAAGTTAGGAAGGCCAGATTTCTAAAATAAAACAGGGATCTGCCTCGGAAGACTCCATGTGTTAGGACTTGGACTACAGAATGAGAACATAAAGTACCTTTGAACTTTCAAAACAGATTTGAAGGGGGAAAAAGTGAAAGACCTGCTCTGCCCAACAGTAAATAAGCTGAAGTGTCTTGTTCCTGAAGTAAAACTTTCTCCTGCATCACCAGTGGGAAAAGGTGTCCCCAGCCTTCCTGTGCGCATCATCTCAGCACATAGTAAATGCTCAATAAATATCTGTGGGCTCTTCATTCAGAGATCCTCATGATCAGCCCACCTAAAAAAAGGTTTACCTAATCCAAGGGCTTAGAAAACCTATGTCAGGTAACTAAACTCACTTGATCTTTCTGAATCCTTTCTTTATAATATGGCCAAACAATACAGAATCCTCAGCAGATACCATGAAACAGAAACACTCAAATAGACTAAAGAAATAGAAGGGAACTTTCAAAATACTAATTACTATCTTCAGAGATATTTAAAAGGATATTGAATTCATGACTCAAGATCAGCTTCTCTGAAAATGAAGAATATAAGAAAGTATTTGTAAATTAAGAATGTGATTATCAAAACTAGAACACCAAGGAAGTATTGAAAAGCAAAATGGACAGTCTCAGAATCCTGAATTAGTGATACAAAAGATGGTAAAGAATATCTCAGAACACAGAGAAAAAAACCCAAAGAGATGAAAAATTAATCAAGGATAGATAATATTTATCTTCCTACAGGAAGAGAGAAGAATCTTAAGATTGAAAGGTGGAGAAGGAAATGGCACCCTACTCCAGTACTCTTGCCTGGAAAATCCCATGGACGGAGGAGCCTGGTAGGCTACAGTCCATGGGGTTGCAAAGAGTCGGACATGACTGAGCGACTTCACTTTCTCTTCACTTTCATTGTGAAAAGTATTAGGTTTTATTTGTGGAAACAGAACTAAAGATTAGAGAACTAGTTATTTCAGTTGTCTTATTTCTTCTTCTGAGAGAGAGGTTAAATTGACATGTAATTCAGTGTTTCCAGCATCATGAAAAACATGAATGTGGTAGAATGTTCTTAACAGAACTTGGTAAATGCCAGTTTCCTCTGGCCTGTTTTCTAAAGACTGCAGTTAAAGTGCATTTTCAAGAGAAAAAAAATCCTGTATGAAGTAACCAGGTATCAACTAAGTCTTATTAACAGCTTTCTTACTTCAGAAGGTTAAAAATAAAACTTATTTCTATAATTAAAAAAAAAAGATTGAAAGGGCCAGTTGATAGTGACACAGGAGTAAGAAGTGCTTTTTCACCTATATACATCCTGATGAAATTCCTCCCTCCCTCTTTCTATCTTCTTTTCTTTCCGTTGAAGTATAATAGACTTAAAATATTGGTTTCAGATTGGGTTGGCCAAAAAGTTCATTCTGTAAGCTGATACTGAACGAACTTTTTGGCCAACCCAATACATTAACAAAATGATGACTATGGTAAGTCTAGTTACCATCTGTCATCATAGAGGGTTATTAACACTATTACTGTATTCCCTGTGCTGTACATTATATCCCTGACATTTATTTTGTAACAAAGTTTCTCCCTCATCTATTTCACTTATCCCCTCTCCCCTCTGGCAGCCCTGTTGATTTCTGTATCTGTGACTCTGCTTCTGTTTTGTTACACTTGTTCATTTGCTTTGTGTTTTAGCTTTCACATGTACATGAAATTAGAGGGTATTTGTCTTTTTCTGACTTATTTTACTTAGCATAAATACGCTAAGTCCATCCATGTTGTCATAAGTGGCAAGATTTCATTCTTTTTATGGCTGAGTAGTATTCCATTGTGGTTATATCTGCTGAAATTTCTTAATTCCATTACTTAAAAGAAAATTTTTGCATGCTTCCAGGAAGAAACTGCAAAGGACTAAGCATCAGAATGACCTTGTGAAACTAAATACTAAAAGACAGTGTTCTGAGCATTGTCTGTGAGTATTTTGAACCTAAAATTCTATCCCCAGCCAAATTTCCACTTAATTATAAGAACAAAATTAACTGTTGGGAGTATGTAGACATGTGCCCTTTTGGGGGGGAAAAAAAGGATATATTAAAACATCACAAAAGATAAAGTCAAGACGTGAAGACTCAGGCATAAGACACATCAGTGAGAATAAAAGTAATTTCCATATCATGACAGCTGAAGTTAGATCCCTGAAATGGTAGAACTATAATGTTAAAAATAGTAATTGTTTAACAGTCTGGGTCATTTTAACAAAATGAGATGCAGATGGGAAATGAAGGAAAATGAGAGGAAGGAAATTGGCTAAAATGACTTTCTTATTCAGTGAAAGATCCTGCTGATTAGTTCAGTTCAGTTCAGTTGCTCAGTCGTGTCCAGCGCTTTTGCGACCCTGTGGACTGCAGCACTCCACGCTTCCCTGTCTATCACCAACTCGCGGAGCTTACTCAAACTCATGTCCATCGAGTCAGTGATTCCACCCAACCATCTCATCCTCTTTTGTCCCCTTCTCCTCCTGGTTTCAATTTTTCCCAGCATCAGGGTCTTTTCCAGAGAGTCAGTTCTTCACATCAGGTGGTCAAAGTATTGGCGTTTCAGCTTCAGCATCAGTCTTTCTAATGAATATTCAGGACTGATTTCCTTTAGGATTGACTGGTTTGATCTTCTTGCAGTCCAGGGACTTTCAAGATTCTTCTCCGACATCACAGTTCAAAAGTGTCAGTTCTGCTCTCAGCTTTCTTTATAGTCCAACTCTCACATCCATTTTTGACTGCTGGAAAAACCGTAGCTTTGACTAGATGGGCCTTTGTCAGCAGTGTAATGTCTCTGCTTTTTAATATGCTGTCTATGTTGGGAGCCAAGTGTCTTTTAATTTCATGGCTGTAGTCACCATCTGCAGTGATTTTGGAGCCCCCAAAAATAAAGTCTCTCACTGTTTCCCCATCTATTTCCCATGAAGTGATGGGACCAGATGCCATGATCTTAGTTTTCTGAATGTTGAGTTTTAAGCCAGCTTTTTCACTCCCCTCTTTCACTTTCATCAAGAGGCTCTTTAGTTCCTCTTCGCTTTCTTCCATAAGGGTGGTGTCATCTGCATATCTGAGGTTATTGATATTTCTCCCAGCAATCTTGATTCCAGCTTGTGCTTCATCCATCTTAGCATTTCTTATGATGTACTCTGCATATAAGTTAAATAAGCAAGGTGACAATATACAGCCTTCCCAATCTGGAACCAGTCCGTTGTTCCATGTCCAGTTCTAACTATTGTTTCTTGACCTGCATACAGGTTTCTTAGGAGGTTGAAATTAGTTCACATTGATAAATGTGTGTGTGTGTGTGTGTGTGTGTGTGTTAAAGATTTGTTCAAAATTTAATGTTAGGTGCCAGTAAGAATAGTATGTAGAACTTCCAAACCACCAACATGAAGTGGGGAAGTAAAGGAACAAAAGGAAAATTTGACTGATCTAGTAAAGGTAATAAAGGAAAAATAACAAAACATTATGTAGGAAATAGAAAAATAAAATGGTAGGAATAAAATCAATCAAAATAATCTATTACAAAAAATATGAATGAGGTAAAGTCACCTATTAAAGGCAGAAATTCTCATGAGGTTAACACAAAGATGACAACAAAATCTAGGTATGTGTTCCTTATAAATAATTCATATGTTCTTTATAAAGAGCACCAAAAACCAAAATGGCCCAAAAATTGAAAATAGAGGTAAGATTTAATGTATGCCCATGATGAAATCTGATAGAGCTATCATTATTAAAGAAACGCAGATCAAAACTACAACGAGGTATCACCTCACACCAGTCACAATGACAATCATTAAAAAAATCTACAAAAAATAAATGCTGGAGAGGATGTAGAGAAAAGGGGATCCTCTTGCATGTTGGTGGGAATGTAAACTAATACAGCCACTATGGAGAACAGTATGGAGGTTCCTTAAAAAACTAGGAGAGGAACTTCTACCATATGACCCAACAATCCCACTACTGGGCATATACCTTGAGAAAACCATAACTGAAAGAGCACATGGACCCCAATGTTCACTGCGGAGCTTTTCACAATAGCTAGGACATGGAAGCAACTTAGATATCCATTGACAGACGAATGGATACAGAAATTGTGGTACATATATACAATGGAATGTTACTCAGCTGTAAACACACACACACACACACACACATTTGAGTCAGTCCTAATGAGGTGGATGAACCTAGAGCCTGTTGTTCATCCACCTAGAGCCTATTGTACAGAGTAAGGTAAGTCTGAAAGAGAAAGACAGATGTTGTATATTAACACATGTATGTGGAATCTGGAAAGATGGCACTGATGAACCTGTTTGCAGGGCAGCAGTGGAGCTGCAGACATAGAGGACAGACTTGTGGATGCAGCTGGCTAAGAAGAGGGTGGGACGAATTGAGAGAGTAGCATGGAAACCTATATATTACCATATGTAAAATAGCCAGTGGGGATTTGCTGTGTGACACCGGGAGCTCAACCCAGTGCTCTGTGACAACCTAGAGGGGTGGGATGGGGTGGGAGCTTCAAGAGGGAGGGGGCATGTGTATACCTGTGGCTGATTCATGTTGATATATGGCAGAAACCAGCACGATATTGTAATTATGCCTCAATAAAAAATTCTTTAAAAAAACAAATCTGATAGAGCTCTGAGGGTTTTTCTGGTTTTGTTCGTTTTTCACATGCTTTAATGCCCTGGCAAATTTTGTTCAGTAAGAGAGAGCAGTCCTTGAAACTATTTTATTAGATATTTTCACAAAATAATGTAGTATGGTACCTGGGTCTAGGGCTTCCCTGGTAGCTCAGCTGGTAGAATATCCAACTGCAATGCAGGAGACCTGGGTTCAATCCCTGGGTTGGGGAGATCCCTTGGAGGGCATGGCAGCTCACTTCAGTATTCTTGATTGGAGAATCGCCATGGACAGAGAAGCCTGGCAGGCTACAGTCCATGGGGTCGCAAAGAGTCAGACATGACTGAGTGACTAAGCACAGCACCTGGGTCTAAAATGGATGGTATTTATTCTTTCAGATATTTTGGTTTTACATAGTTCTAAAGGCTGCTTAGTCACTCAGTCATGTCTTACTCTTTACAACCCCATGGACTGTAGCCCACCAGGTTCCTCTGTCCATGGGGATTCTCCAGGCAAGAATACTAGAGTGGGTTGCCATGCCCTCCTCCAGGGGATCTTCCCAACCCAGGGATCAAACCCAGTTCTCCCACATTGCAGGCGAATTCTTTACCACCTAAGCCACAAGGGAAGCCCATATAGCCCTAAAAGTTATCTTCAAATCTTCAGGTGGAGTAAAATCTTAGTAGAAAATGATCTTTTTGTTATTTAGAAAATTCAGCCAATGGACCATTTATTTTAGAACAATATTAAAAATAAAAGCTCCATATCAGTGAAGAATTTAAATAGCTCTATGTTTATTAAAAATAGGAGTTCTAATATAGTCAAAAGAGAAAATTCCTATAAATGAGTGAAAATTACTACCATTTTCCTTAATGCCCTGTTTTCAGATTAATCATTAAGTAAATATTTACACACACTGCGAGGTACAAAAGCATAAGATATTACCTTTGCCTACTTTGAATTTTATTCACATTTTGACAGCTCTCTCTCTGGAGCCATTAACTGGTTTCTCATACCAAGTTCTGATTTTTGTTTAATCTGGTATAAGTTACCACTAATTGCAGGAAAATAATCATAGCCAACTTCCATTGAGCTCATCTCTGTGTAGCCACACATAATAGTGTTTTCACCTAGTAACTACCCTGACAGATGAACAGATGTTGAGTACTGGGCTAAAGCTTTAATTTAATTTAGTACGTAATTTAATTCTCTCAACAGTTAGGAGTCAGCTAACATTGCTTCCCTAATGTATAGATGAGGAAACTCATCTTCGGATAAAGCCACAATTGTTAAGTAACTGACTGGACTGGGATCCAGCAGTGACTCAAGTGCTGTGCTAGTGTGAAGAAGAGAGAGTGGGGAGGAGTTGTGTTGGTGTAGGATGTAGACTGAGACGGATAACTGTTTTCATAAACATTATTCTGTCCAAGCAGCCAGGTTCCATGCCTGCTCCCGGCCAGCTTCCATCCCTCTGTGCCTTGAGCAGCCTTCAGTGGCTCGTCATGGTGCAAAACGGTGAGGAGGACAGGACGCAGTGTAGGGGGAGCTGACCACCATGCCTGAGGGGCGCAGTTTCTCCTCTGCTTAGTGATTAATATGCCTCTCCTGATCTGAGAAACCCATCTCGGGATCTGCCTCTCCAGGGGGTCATTAAGACCCCACTGTCTCTTGGGTACTCTGCTCTGGTAGGCAGGGGACGCAGGCAGAGAGAAACTCCCTCGGCCTGCAGTAGGCAGCAGAGAAAACCCTTGCTGAGTGGGAGCAGCCTGTCACAACCTGGTTTTCTCTGGTTAAATGGCCAGTCTTGTCTAGTAGTAATGCCATTACAACATTCCCATTCAGATCCCCATGACCCAGTAATTGTTTTGGGAATGAGTGCAAAGCTATCAGACACCAACTACTATAATTAGAAAAGGGAAAAACACTCACCAGAGCTAACGTCTTTAGTTAGGCTGGAGGGATTACAGCACTTTTTAATTTTTTTTAGGGTTATGGAGCCTCTTTCTCAGTTTTACTTCCTAAAATACAAATCATACCCCAAATGCAAGTTTTTGGATTCCTGCACTCCAGTTTTTCCTGTCTTTCCTTACTGCAGTGCACTCTTTCCTCCCCCCCCCCCATTTTAATCGGAGTACAAATTGCTGTCAGCACATCGAGTTCATGTGCCAGCCACATTCAGAACAGGGTGTTCTGTGCTCTTCAAAACAAAATTGCTCTAGGGCAGTAAGAGAACAATAAGTCAGAGCTCCAGTTTAAGTGATGTTTTGCAGCAGACCAGGCTCACTTGATGTGGTTACACTCGGATTGCGCAGGGAGGCTCGGGTAATTCGGTTTGGTTTGATTTCATGGGGTTTGGAGGATCTCCCCCCTTTAAGTTACGTAGACTTGAAGTCAAGAGAAAATGTGTCCCTTTTTAACTTGTGTGTTTCTTTCTCTCCCCAAAAAAGCCCTAAGTAGAAGCATCCTGTATGTACTTTTATTCTCTTTGGGCACGTCATAGATCATTTACTTCCCGTAAATCAGGCTGGTTGGAATTAGCAACAGACCTCCTGAGCCCTAGAGGCCGAGCTCCCAGTGAGTCATGATGGTTATTATTAAATATTTATTAAATGAGTATTTGCACTAAGTGATACAAGGTCAAAAGCAACCACAGGTCTTCCACAGCCAGAGCGGCCATGGTTTTCTTTGGTAGCAGTTGTTGAGACAGTTTTTTAAAAAGCAGATATATGGAAGCCAGTCATGTCTGCACTGTCCCCATGACGGGGGACCCTGCTGCGGCAGTCAGCAGGCGTTTCTGTAGCTCTAGGATGGGGTGTGAGTTCTCGTCAGCTGTTTCATGAAACATGTCACACCAGTGTTCCAATTTTAGAAACCAGTTAGCCTAGCGGTAGGGTGTGCTACTTGTAAAGAATCAATGGGCTCTCTACTAGCTAAGGCTATAACACCTCCTCTTGCACTGACATTCCAGATAATGTCAATATTAAAAGGTTTTATATATACACATACAGACTGTTATGTGTATGCATACATGCATATCAGTTTATCAATTTAAGATTTTGTGGTTCTGTAGTGCTTGTTCAGGTTCAACTTAAAAGAGATTTAATAGAAAAAAAAGATTAGCTCCTCTCTAAGGTAGTAAGTGTCTATAAGCACTATTACAAATGTTTCCCTATTGGGTGGCCAAAAACACTGGTTCTCCCAGAATTCTCTCTCTTAGACCAGCTGTGGTGGTTTTTTTTTTTTTTTCCTTTCTTTCTTAATTATACCTTCATTATAATTTGACTTGAACTTTTTTTTTTTTTGCTTGCTTGGTTCACTTATCTTTTCCAAAATGTAACCAGTCTTTTCTTTCCCTAACATGAAGGCTTATCACATGTAAGGAGAATTTCTGAAATCATTTATTATAATTTTGAGATCAAGTATATGCATCAAGCTGAAAACCAGCCTAGGAAACTGACACACAGGCAGGAATCTTTTGCAGAGTCTCTGGATTTCCTGTTTTGAAAACACATTCAAACTTGATCAACCTAAAACCACAACGAATGTACTGATAGCTTCCTCCCCCACTAAATGTTCTCTCCTTCAGGGAGGAAAACACTTCTAACAATAAACCTCACACAGAAAAAGTTGTGAGCTACTAGGATCATAAATCTCAATGCTTGAGATGTGCTACAATACGTGGGCTGAAATTCACTTTGCTCAGCAAATCTTTTTTTCATGAAAAGTGTCATCACATTAGTCTAAATTTCTTGGGCAGATTTTAAAATATTTAAGAACATAAACTTTTTAGAACTCTCAAACTCTTTAGAAATAGGAGCTTTTACTCTAGTAAAAAAAATATCTTAAAAAAAAAAAATTACTTCGCTTGCTGGGGATTTAGTTGCAGCATGCAGACAGACATTTAGCTCCCCGACCAGGGATGGAACCCAGGCCTCCTGCGTTAGGCGCACAGTCTTAGCCACTGGACTACCAGGGAAGTCCCTCTAGTAAAAATATCTTAAGCTTAGAATTTCCTGCAGAATCTCTCAGGTGTATATGTATTTGAAAATAATACAGTTGAATTTATTTGGGACTATTTCCGAGAGAACTTTCACCTTGCTGCAAGTTGTATTTTATCTAGAATGTTCTAAAGGTGAGTTAATTGAGAGTCATCTGCATTTATGAGTATGGAACAGAACAAAATTCCTCTATTCCAGCTCCACCCTGAGAGCCAGTCTAGCTGTTACCCTGTTTAGAGGGTCTGACTCGAGAGTCAGGCCTTCTCTCATTTGGCCCAGGTATCTGGCTCCATCCTCTATCTGTGATGGGAACAAATCGGGATAGTATTATTAATCCTAGTGATTAGAAAAGGGTAGAGAACTTGAAAGCATAAATGTGCATGTGACCTTTCGGCCCATAGAATCCATGCCACTGCTGTTTACTCTTCAGGGTTTCTCTCATTTCCTAGGCCTGGGCTAAAGGTAACCTGATCAAATTACAGGAATTAGCTTTGAAACTAGTTTCGGGTCTGTGTCGAGAGTTACATTACTGGGTCATAGAACTATAGAGTTTTAGAGTTTCAAAGGACCTTTGAGATTCAGAAGTTGAAAAGTATAATTTGGAATTGAATTTGTAGCTGGAAGATAACTGTCTCATGGAAAGGGTGTAACAGAACAAGGGATGTTTAGTCTCTAAAGCAAGTTATTGATCTAAAGTAGCCCAACCAGTCTTAGAAGCATTTTAGGAATTCGTTATATTTGAATCAAGGCCATTATATTACAGAAGTAGGAATAAAGAATTTTTTATGAAAGATAAATTATTATATTGCTTTTTGGCTGCTCTGCTGTCATACAAACCATCCATTTTTCTTACTGAGTCAAAGACCTAAATGGAAAGGAATGAATATGCTTAATACTAAACATAGTTGGAAAGTTTCAGAGAATTGTTTATCCCAGAAGGAAAAGTCTAACCAATCAAGAGGAAAATACGTATCTATATACATTTTTCCTATATTATACTAACATAAAGCCCCTTATCTAACATGAAATTACCCTGCAAATGAGCTGAGTTTGAGTGCAGAGGCGAAGTAGGCCCTGAGAAATTGACCTCTTAACATTTCTGAGGATGTGGCTGAGAAATTTGATTTGTCAAGTTATAGCAGACTTGATTCCTTCACATTTTACATTTATTATTCCACTAAGGGATTAAAGCTGTGTTAGTTTTATTGATGATGTTGCCTTTGGCTTTTCTATTTTATTTAAACATGTTTGTGAATGAAGTTAAAGCTCTTAAAAAAGAGCTTCTGTATTTAGTTAACCCTTGTATATTACTGGAGAAATAGCCATTTAGTTGTTTTCCAACCCAGACATCTGAAGCCAAGAAAATGTTTAAGCCTTTATCTCTTGGTATAAATTTGTGGCCTTTTGATAATTACCTATTAAATAATCTAGTATTTCTTGTGTTAGAGGATATCTCTATCTGCTTAAGTTAGAACTGTTTCCACTTTGTTATCTGCTAAATTATTTTATTCATGTAGTTAAAGTAATTTTTAAGTTTAAACTTAAAACAGAAATAAATATGATTGCTCTTAAATTTCCCAACTGGGTGGACTGAGCTTCAACAGGACATACTCCATATGTCTCCAGATGCAAAGAAGAAGGGGAAATGCTCATTTATCATGGCCCTACCCTAGCCAGTCACAAGGAGCCGCTCTGCTGACTGTCCTGTCTCCCCTCTCAGTCCACCTGGAAGGCCGCTGTGGTGGAAGGACATTTGATTGCAGAGACGTGGGGTTCATCGTCGGTGAAGGAGAAGACCATGACATTCCAATCGGAATTGACAAAGCCCTGGAGAAAATGCAGCGTGAGGAACAATGTATTTTATATCTTGGACCACGGTAAGCGGTGTACCGGTTCAGTACACAGCGACTGACGTTATCTAAAGAACAGGGATACACTTGTTTTTTCAATCAGCGCTTTGCTATTTTCAGTGAAGTTAATGCCAAGAGTGGAAACAATTAATTAAATCAGGCTACAGTTAGGGTGAGTTAATGGGTCTTATAATATTACAGAGGTTTGTAAGCCTGTTCACTTGATTGATGTGTGTTCAGGGCAGGACTGACAGGCGAGTTTTGCTTCTCGGTTTGTTTTGCTGGCCATGTTGCCAAGACAGGAAGTTCTTGCCCCTTCTCCCCTTTTCTCTGAATTAGGCTGGAAGCGGTAAAACATGGGGGCTAGAAGTAGAAGCAACATTTGGATGATTTATTACCACTTGAATTTGTGCCACCTGTTCTTATACAGACTCCCTGAAAAAAAAGTGCTCTTCCTGGATCTAAAGGCAGCGGAGATGACTCATTTTTGCCTAAATTTTTCCCATCATAAGGATATCCATTAGCACTTCCAAGCTTAGAACTATCAGACACTAACAGTCTCTCTTGTGAAAACATGTTTGGTATTATTTTTAGACCTAAAATTATACCATGGATCTAACCCTTCTATCTTGAGAAACGGACCCTTGAGAGAAACCGGGGTGTTTTGATTCTATTTGTGTGAAAGTGCATCTGCTTATCTTGTGTCTCCTCTCTCCTTGGATTCTTGGGTTTCAGTCAGTAGGACTTGAGTTACTAGGAATCCTGATGACCTGCACTTGCCAATAGGTATTCTTGTGCCTTTTGTACAGTTGCTTGCCTTGTGTAGCCTTAGTCCTAATCCAACGGCATATTTACCTTTGCCCTGACACTTGAGCCATGATTGTATTTCTCAAGTGATGTTCCAGTCATGCCACTAATCCACTTGAAAAGCCTTGCAAAATGCTCTACATCTCGAACCCTTCAGAGCCTTCGCTGAGGCACCTTCTATTTAATACCTGCTTTTTCTCTGCCTTATTCCTTTCTGAACTAGCATATTCCCACCTTTGTGTTTTATTTGCATTTACTATGTAAACAGTAGTATGTACTTCACTCAGATGAATCTAGTTCTCTCTTCTATAAGAAAGTTTTTTTAACTCAGGTGGGGCATAGACAGGCCATCTCTTCCATATCTAAGTAATATAGTAATATCTGTTTTTAATCCAGCATCCCAGTTACATTAGTTCTAAGCTCGTATAAACAGAGTGGTATTTATGCACATATGTTTTCAGATTTAAGTTCCTAGCAGAGGAGTTCTGTATGTATTGTAAGCATATATTATATGAATCAGTTTATTACATTTTAACCTAGCTGACAAGCCAGTCATGGGAACAGATGTCTCAATTTTAATGGGCAGAAACTGGAATTACCCTTCTATATTAATGCAGATGGTTCCTTGCAGGTTTAAATTGTTATCTGATGAGTGGTTTAAAAAAAGAAACAAAACATGGGGCTTACCAGCTGTGTGTACTTGACTCTTAAGTCTGTTTCCCTTTCTATAAAATGGGGATAACAGTATCTACCTCAGAGTTGTGGAGGACTAAGTAAGAGAATGCATGTAAGAAGCGTAGCAAAGTGCCTGACACACCCAGACCCTCAGCATATTGGCTGTTATTGCTGTCCTGATGACTTTCTCTCCCATTTGACTCTCAGAGCACAAGGAAAAAGAAACCCTGTTTTAACATGTGGTAGATTTTTCAGGCATAAAAGTAGGCAACACGTTTTCATGAATTTCTAGGTCTAAAATGTTTTTCATATGTTTTGTGGAAATAGCATGGTTAGAAAGGAACACATTATTTCCTCTTTAAGATGTTGCTTAGTATGTTAAGGAGTCACGAAGTGCAGCGCCTGTAACAGGAGACTGCCCACGCGTGCACCATGTAAGATCTGTGTACAGAGAGTCCGGGCGTGCGGGAAGCATGTGCAGTGGATTCACTTGTCTTACCAGAGTCCCACCCGACAGACACACTGCAGCTGCGTGTGGCTATAAATACGCCTGTTGCAAATGTGTGTTTGGTGTTCCTCTTAGTGTCACCTTTATTTCATTCTCCAGAAGATTTCCAGGGCATATACCTTCTCTTTTATTCTGACAAGACTCCTTGACAGGATGTTTTCAGAATAAAGAATTCATAAAACACATCCAGAGAATCCATTTTCTCACCTCTCATCAGGACAGTGTCTTTAATGTTGTTTTAAATACGGTGACTGGTTAATCTTTCTTGTTTTAGGTAAAGTATGGCTGGTTTTAACTTTTTTCTCCCTTGTCTTCTGTACGGCACCAACCCCAAACAAAAACAGGCTGCCGAGAGCCAGAGTGTCTCATTATGAGGCAGTGTGATTCAAAAACTAAACAATTTTCTGGGACCCACACAGTCTGAATTTAAGTCCTGGCTCCACCACTGCCTGTGTGTGATGCTCAGGAAGCACTTCTGAGCCTTCATTTCTTCATCTGTAAAAAGGGAGCGATCGCATATGAGGTACAGGGGAGCTTCTTGTGTGCACAGAAGCGCTTAACTAAGGTCCCGAGCGATCACGGCATCTGTGCTCTCGGCAGGCACCTGCCAGTTTAAGAGCACTGATGCCGGACTCCTTCTGTTACCGTAACCCAGCCTGTCTTTTGGTTAAGCCTAAAGTTCCATTCGTGGTGGTCTTGCAGTTGGGGTCCCCTCATACTGCAGTGGTAAAGAATCCACCTGCCAGTGCAAGAGATAGCGGGGTCGATCCCGGGGTCGGGAAGATCCCCTGGAGAAGGAAATGGCAACCCACTCCAGTATTCTTGCCTGGAGAATCTCATGGACAGAGGAGCCTGGCGGGCTACAGTCTGTGGGGTCGCAAAGAATCAGACATGATGAGAATGCATGTCTTTCAATCAATTTGTGAGTCCTTCCTCAACCAGCCTAATCCAGAGTAAATCAAACAAGTTTCTGTATAATTGGAAGTCAGTTTAGATTCTCCCAAAACAGTTCCCCGGGATTGTGTTCCATATACAGCTTCACAGAATAGACTGTACAACTATGCTGTCAGTAAACAACGCTCAGCAAGGACTCACCTGCCTACCTGCTTCCCAGCAGTTAAAGAATGTCCTTTATTTACCAGATGGCAGGAACAAAATAGGAGATAGAGCAGTCTAAGAGCTCAAAGTAGAAAACTAGTCACCACTTCCTACAATTGGCCACTGGCAATTAAGTCCGCTTTTATTTCTTCGCTGAAGATACCCTTTGCCCTGCTATTAAAACTGCCACACCCCATTCCTACCAGCTTTCAATCCATCTCTGTGCCTTTCTCTGGCTCCAGCTCCCACTGTCTTGTGTAACAGTGGAGGTATGTGAGTAAACATTTTCTTCCTGAAAAATTCAGGCAGGGAGGAAAAAAGTGGTGCAAACAGCAAGAGATGAGTGTTCCCACTCCAATCCTCTTACCCCAGAGAAAACTGAAGGTATTAATACATCGATCTGGTTTTGGCATCTTTCATCCCATAACCTGAGTGTTTTAAGTTTTTTGCAGTGCCATTCCATATGTTAAAGAGAAGTTGGCTTGAAACACATGGGAGCAGAATTATTCCAGGGAACATTTTCCTATTATGCTGGGCATTGTTCTACATGCTGGGAAACCACTGAACCAGACAGACAAAGCTCCATCAGAATTTCCGTTCTTGTAGACATGTGCTCCCTCGAATGCCTTGCATTTGTTAAAATCTTAAATGGTCCGAAAAAAACAAATTTCTATATCCTCAGTAATTGTATCCAGTAAGTTTTGGCTAAAAAAATGCAGTGTTTTGTAGTGTTACAGCCAGGGAGCTATGGGAATACAGTGCAGGGTATTTCTCTTGATGAGGTGTTAGAGCTTGCTGGGGCTGGGTTTTTTTAACATATATTTTGTGTTTTCTAGTATGCTTTCTGAAAGTCTTGAAGAAATACTGTGAGGATATATATCCTCTCTGCTGTGTGATCCTTTCTCCCCATTTACCTGACTGGGGACAGCACAAGCTCATCCAGACACGCCTCTCCCAAACAGCACTGTGAGAACTATAGTGCCTGTCTTCTCTAGGTCCTGATGAAGCTTCAGTCCTGATAGCCAAATAGTGGCTGTTTTTTTAAAAAAGAACCAAATACAAAATCAAGCAGACAGAAAGACAGTGACATTTACAGTTAAGCAAGCTGTCCCACGGAGTCCAGGTGTCGCATCACACATGAATATAAGGAAGAAGACTAGATGGAGCCTGGCTGCTCAGAAAACCACAGCAGTGGTACTTGGCGCTCTGTCTTCTGATCAACATCTGGTTTATCTTCAGGGTCTTTGATGTGTGTAGTTTGCAAATGAGAGCTCTATGCTAATGTGATGCCTCAAGATACCGAAGGAGGTGCCTGGAAATAAAACAGTTCTTTAAAGTTGTTTTTTCCCCTCTCATTTCAGATATGGTTTTGGAGAGGCAGGGAAGCCTAAATTTGGCATTGAACCTAATGCTGAGCTTATATATGAAGTTACACTTAAGAGCTTTGAAAAGGTGAGAAAATACCAACTTCTCTGAAATCATGATTGATTTTCTTCTCCATCCACTTTTTGTAAATCAGTATCTTACATTACCAGATGGTGTAGATAGATGGTATTTGTTTGTATGTCGTGCTTTCCATGACCAAGTTTGTCCCCTGTCTCTGATGCTGCTCCTGAAGCACAGGACAACTGATAGAGCACAGCCGATACACACCCAAGGAGCTCAGTGTTCTTATTTTGTTCCTATGTGTCAGCCTTTTTTTTATTATTAACTTTTGGGTAGAAGCCAAGACTTGTTCCCTTATTTGTTCCTAGACTTGTTCTTTTTGTACTTTTTTTCCTGGGTTGAAGACAAAAAGGTTCATGTTCTTGCCAAGCAGTTCCTTGGGGGAGTGGGGTGCAGTTTTCCAGGGCTGAACGGATTGTACCCTTCACAGGAGTTGCGAAGAGGCCGTCAGTGTGGCTCCAAGTTATTATCCAAAATGCAAGGCTTTGTGGGCCACCAGGCTCTGTGACAAGGGACACAAAGAACAAATCTGTTAACCCTAGACCTTTTCTTTTCATACCTGTCCAAGTAGAAAAAAGTGCTGGCCTCAGGATCCAGAAGTGGCACGCCTCCTTGAGCATATTTCCATCTCAGATCCACCTCTGGAGGCACCCGGCAGCAGCTTCCCTGGACAAACAAAGCATTTGCCCGAGCTAGGTACACTGTCACGTCGTCCAGCCGTGGCCCCACCCCCAAAGCCTCCCTTCCCCGAGAGCCTTGGGAGCGCATTTTGTAGACATTTTTCATCCGCCCCAGCACTACCTCCATGTTCCTTACTTTAAGCTTTGGACTAGAGACATGACCCTTTTTATGTTATTAGACTCAGAAAGGAAATCACTGTCCTGAGGGCCACTTAATGTTGGGCTGAGAAAGGGGAGGACAGCTTTGGGATCCGCGCCTGTTCATAACACAAACATGTGCTCTGGTCACGACTATTGCCTGTTGTCAGGTGATGTCTTCTGAAGTCCTGATCCTCCAAAGTTGTCTTCAGGGCACAAAGTGGCTTTTATTTTTAGACGGGGAGAAGAAGGGTCTTTGCACAGGGTTATTTAGCCCTTTGGCTTTCTTGTTTCCATTTCAATAAAGTAACCCCAACCCCTTCCCATCGTGGCCCTGTGGCCCTGGCCCACTCAGGATCGCCCTCACTCCTGAGGAGTTCTGTAGTACAGACAGCAGGCCTGTGCTCAGTCACGGCCCCGAGGGCATATGCCAGGCTGCGCTGCGGTTAGATGTACTTGAAACCACGTGATCAACCCAAGAAGGTACAGCAGTCCAACATAGGAGCACCTCAATATATAAGGCAGCTGTTAATAGACATAAAAGGAGAAATTGACAGTAACACAGTCATAGTGGGGGACCTTTAACACCCTACTTACATCAGTGAACAACAGATCATCCAGACAGAAAAATCAATAAGGAAACACGGGCCTTAAATGACATATGACAAGACCAGATGGACTTAATTGATATTTATAGAGCAGTCCATCCAGAAGATCAGAATACATATTCTTTTCAAGTGCACATGGAACATTCTCCAGGACAGGTCACATGCTGGGCCACAGAGCAAGCCTTGATAAATGTAAGAAAACTGAAATTGTATCAAGCATCTTTTCTGACCACACTGCTATGAGGTTATACTTGAAACCATGTGACAGTGTGTGATGTTGGAAGCAACATGATTTAATTTTCTGTTTTGTAATATTAAGAATAGATTTATAGCCCATAAAGACTGAACCCAATATAAAAAAAAAAAAGAGCCTTTGTTACTACATTTTTAAATAATAAATTGTCAGGAATCAACATAGGGTTCCCAGAAAGACTAGTAACTCATTTATCACTTTAAAGGTAACACTAGGAATATAACACTGTCTTTTGAAATGAAAAATTTCATATTTACCCACGGAAGCTTCATAATTCTTATCAGTAAATTGACAGTGGCTGTGTCGGTGCTTTTCCCTAAAGGACCTCTCAGCTTGTTCTGTTGACGCTTGATGACCTGCTGTTCTTAACAAAAGTGCAGTTGTCCCTGGACTCATCTCTGTAATGCGGGAAAGTAACAGTACACACAGGTTAGCAGGTGATCATGCAAGCATTTGTTTATGTCTTTGCATCACCTCCATCCTCCCAATTATGTTTTCCTTGAAATTCCCCAAGTATACTTCTGCAAGTTGCTACAGTGTGGAGGCTTCAGGTCTGGTTGTTTCACAGTGAAAAGACAACTGCATGACCTGGCATTTCTAAAATATCGTATGACTGTGACTTGACTGCAGTAGTAGTCCCATGTTGGAGTTAAAGACCGCATCTTGAGAGCAACACCTTGCCAGAATGGTAACAACAGGATAGCAGCAGAGAAGAGAGGCCCGGCTTTCTCGGTGTGGCCTCACCGTGTAATTCTGAAGGTGCACTTGTCACAGCGCTCAGCAGCTCATGCTCCTTACAGTGCTACCGCCCAAGCCGCCCTCTTGAGCAGCGCGGGTCAAGCCGCACTTTTGTCCTAGTGGGGAGTGCCTTCTAGCCACCGGTGCATGGGCAAGGGTGCGCAGTTTTAAAGCCTCTGTGTTCTGCGGTGTGGGTATTCTGGAGAAGCAGCTATAGGTTTCTTCTTATGGACATCAGCTGATGCTTTTTCCTTCTCTGTTCATCTAACCATTGTCACACATGTATACAACAGGCCAAAGAATCCTGGGAGATGGATACCAAAGAAAAACTGGAGCAGGCTGCCATTGTCAAAGAGAAGGGGACTGTGTACTTCAAGGTACCTCGAGTCTTTGTACAATACTTTCCATCTCAAAGAATTTACTTACGTTTCAGTGAATTGTGCTGATACCCTATCCTGAATTCTGTCAGTACCCTTCAGGATAAGAATAAGCCTGAATTTTTATAAGTCTGTCATTTTCAGTATGGTGGTGGTTTAGTTGCTAAGTCGTGTCTGACTCTTTGCAACCCCATGGACTGTAGCCCACCAGGCTCCTTTGTCCCTGGGATTTTCTAGGCAAGAATACTGGAGTGGGTTGCCATGTCCTTCTTCAGGGGATCTTCCCCACCCAGGAATCGAACCTGGGTCTCCTGCACTACAGATGTATTCTTTACCAACTGAGCTACCAGGGAAGTCCCTATTTTTCAGTATAAGAAATAAGACAATGAATTAATGTGACACAGAATACAAATGCCTCTTTTACACATTCTAATCTAGACTGTAACCATCCATAACATCAGACCGGGTCTGGCTTGCCCACTCACCGTGTTTCAGTCAAGGCCTAAAGCACTGTGCTTGGTACATAGTGGGCCATCACCAGGTGTTTGTGCAACAAAACAGTAAATACTATTGCTAGCAAATAGAATTCAAAGGGCTAACTTTCATATCATTTTCCCTTTCCACTGTTTTGGGGAAGTCACTTAGGTAATGATAAAAAAAAAAAAAGTTCATGACAGATTTTGAAAGGGAACTGAATCCAGTATAAAAAGTGCAAAGAGTATCTGTCACTAGATTTTTAAATAACAGAGTTAAATTGTTGAATCAACATAGGGTTGGCTAGAAAGACTAGTAACTCATTAATCACTTTAAAAGTGACACCGTGAATATAACACCATCTGTCACTTTACCCGCTTAAGTGAGTTGAGTGGGTACTAGATCATAACTTAAAACATTTCTTACTGTGGGTATAGATAATATATATTTATTTATAACTCACATATACTGGATTCCCTGGTGGCCCACATAAATGCAGGAGACGTGGATTCCATCCCTTGGTCGGGAAGATTTCCTGGAGAAGGAAATGGCAACCCACTCCAGTATTCTTGCCTGGGAAGTCCCCATGGACAGGAGTCTGGTGGGCTACAGTCCATGGGATCACAAAGAGTCGGACATGACTTAGTGACTAAACGACGATATCAACTCAGTGTAATAAAATAGCCTAGCTGTTCAGAAATTCTAATTGGTTGCTGATGACTCAAATCATGTTGCAAAGCCACATATCATATAGCTGTGTCCTGAATATATAGAGAGATGGCCAGAATTTGTAATCAGCAGCAGAAATCAGTGCTAAAGTATCTATACAGTTATTTAACTCCGTTGCTTCTTAGCATCGTAACCACAATAGTGATTTGTGTATTTCATAATATTATTAACCCTCTTAAAATTACTGATGTTTGAATAAAACCTGAATCACAAATATGGAACATATTATTTTTAACATGCAATTTGATAGAATCTTTCAAAACATTAGTCTGTTGGGGGAAAATTAATGAAAAGGTTCAGAACCACTGGCCTAAGACTTTTCTCCCAGAATGTCTCTGAACATTTTGTACTAAAAGCTTTCCTGGAGGTATCTTCACACTTATAGGTAAAAGATCCCAGCAGTGATCCTAGTTTTAGCTGTATGACTTTAGAAATGGTAGGTGGGTTCCTATACACAGTCCCTTTTAAGATGTCAGGGCAAGTTTCAGTCTGCTGCCAGGCAGCCTTCCTGGGCCCTGACTTTTCAGGGTGTTTGACTTGGCGCCTTGTGCACAAGCACAGCGTCCTGGTGTGGAGGCCAGAGCAGAGCTGGGGGATGCTTCATGCTGCCCACCCATGGGAGCTCTGTCTTCGGTACCTAAGTGGGTAAGTCTCTGCTCTTTGTAGGGTAGAACTGTAAAAAGCTTTTAAATGGAAGTGATTTTGGTGTTTTAGAGTGTGAACTCCTCAGATGAGCCTCTGAACACTAAAGGTAGGAGAGGACTGTCTTCATTTGGCTCTGAAAATAATCATTAAGCACGTGTAACATGACGTTGCACCCAGCGTTGTGCAAGTCAGTTAGACATGATTTTTGCCCTCATAGCTGACAGCATTCTGTAAAACAAGAGTGTTAACTATCATATCTGGTCAGCGTTTCCCTTTTCTGACTTGGAGGCAGAGCGGTAAGAAGGCTGAGGACACTTCTTACCAAGAGGTTCTTGCGCCCCCTTGTGCTCCTTGGGGATAAAGCATTCTTAAAGCAACTGAGTGAAGGGTCATCTTTCAGCCACGGGACCCTTTGCAGACACACCAAGTTTTGCTATGTTTTGACCACCATGATTGAACCAGGGAGCCAGTGCTCTGATTCAGAAACAAGTTGTCCACGACTCTTGGATTTTAGGTTAAGAAAAACTCAAAACTCTGTTTTGCTCTAAAAGAGTGAAGGAAAGAGACTTCTCAACCTTGGCACAGTTGACATTTGGGGCTGTAAAATTAATTCTGTTTGGTGGGAGGAGGTTCTGTGACTTTAGCAGTAGCCCTGGCCTCTACCTACTAGATGCCAGTAGTACACACATATTCTCCAGTTGTGACAACTAAAAAGCATCTCTAAACATTACCAGATGGTCACCTGGGGACAGAATCACCCTAGTTGAGAACTCCAGTTTTAGTCCATCAGAAGCAGAAATAACACAAAGATCTTTGCTCATTTTAAGTTGAGATATAAATAAAATTATATATACTATGTATGAAAGGACTATCAAGAAAGTAAAATGCTCTTTAAATGCAAGGAACATTTACGTATTATGAAGTCTAACACTCTAGGGGTTTTTTTTTTCTTTCAGAAACTATAGCCTCTACCATTCTGATAGTCAGAAGTGATCGGTTCTGGTCTTTGTCCTCGTGGGCTCTTTCCTTCCTCTGTGACAATATATTAGATAGAATAGAAGAAACTAGACACAACAGGGAAAATGCCTGTCCTCCTCATTGAGTCTAAACAAAAGGACACCTTTCATTTTCACCCACATCTCCATTTTGCTCCCAATGATTGAAAAACTCGATTCCATAGTTATATTCCTTTGACCTTAATATTTACTTAGCAGACCATCATCAAGAGCCACCTCATGTTAAACCCTGAATATTCCAAAAGGGATAGGGCATGCTTCCTGTCCCCAAAAGATCATAATCCAGCAAGAGAAAAGACAATGACAGAAAATGCCAGGCCCTGAAACTGGTAAGGACTTTAATCTTGAGTAGAGGGGCCTAAGGCTATGACAGACTACAAGGCCAGCCAGCCCAGCTTACACCTATGTGAAAGCAACATGCATCTGGTAGAAACCATGCTTTGAATTTGGGTTTGCCTCTTCCCAGACTGGTGATGTCATCAGCAGTGAGCACAGCTCCCAGCAATGGGTTCACGGGGGTGAACAACTGACCCAGCCGTTCTGGACCCACACACCTTTCTGGTTTTCACTTTTAGGACGGTATTCAATAAATTACCTGAGATATTCAACACTGTTATAACATAGGCTTTGTGTTAGATGATTTTGCCCAACTGTAGGCTAGGTCACACTGAAGGTAGGTCAGGCTAAGCTATGCTGTTCAGTAGGTGAGGTATGTGAAATGCATTTCAGCTTCCCTGGGGTGTACTGGGAGGTGACCCCTTTGTAAGCCGAGGAAGACTGTACCCTCAGACCCAGGCCGTCCACTTGGAACTGTGTCTGCCCCATCCTCATCATCAGAAATTGACATCAGGGCTTCCTTTCTACAGTAATAGAACATATATATCATTCATGTGGATTAATCATACCACTTTTATTCACAGTTGTTACTGAGAGCGAAAATATGATTAAGAGAAAAGTTTTTCATGTAGTCAGGTGACTAACTCCTGTGTGATTTTTTTGTTTTATATTGTGTATATTCCCTTGGTCTGTAGATCAGTGGTTAGCAGACCACAGCCTGCTTCTGTAGGCAGGCTCTCCTGGGACTCATCCACACCCCTTTGCTTATATATTGTCTGTCACTGCTTTTGTACCCAGGACAGAGTTGCAGCAGAGACTGGTCTGCGAAGCCTCGCGTATTATCTGCCCTTTTATAGGAAAAGTTTGTCAACCTTTGGTTTAGCTAACAAAAATCTGCTGGGTTTGGGACTAGCACTTACCAGAATATAGTATCCGCTGTCCAGGGCTGACCATCAGGAGAAAAGGGGAAATTAACTTCCCTTCAAGTAAACTAGTGACATAGTCTACAGCTGCTCACAGGCCTTAAGAAAGCTCAGTAAATACTGGCACCAAAGAATGTGACCCTAAAAGCCTTGATGCCCATGTGCTGAAAAGGGTGAGATGGTAAATGCTGGCGAAGAGCATCATGGTGCCCGCCCTGCAGCAGCTCAGAGGTCACGGGGGTGGAGAAGGAGCAGGGAGAGGTGTCTGTAGAGCAGGACACTGTTGCACACCCTGCTTAGGACGAGGTGGTGGTTCCCTTCTGAGGATCTGCTTGGCTCCAGGAGGGCTGAGCTTACGCTCCCTTTGAACTCACTCCAGAGCCAGTACAGCAAGCACTTACGAGCTCTTCTCTCTTAGGGAGGCAAGTACATGCAGGCGGTGATTCAGTATGGGAAGATAGTGTCCTGGTTAGAGATGGAATATGGCTTATCAGAAAAGGAATCGAAAGCTTCTGAGTCGTTCCTGCTCGCTGCCTTCCTGAACCTGGCCATGTGCTACCTGAAGCTCCGAGAGTACACCAAAGCCGTGGAGTGCTGCGACAAGGTAAAGTGTCTGCGTGGGGGGCCTTACGAGGTCCGACCTTGTTCCCTGGCTTCATGCTTAGTCGTCTTCCACTTCCTCAGTCAAGGTCTGGGTTTTCATTTTGTTTTGTTTGGGATTATTTATTGCTCAGTAAGAGCTGGAAAATTCAGAAAGTTTTTTTCTTTTTTTTTTTTGCTACAGTCATACTTTAATAATGCCTAGACTGTTTATAATAATACATTATGAATTTAAAGTTTTGATAAAATTAAGCAATATTTATTCATGACTTTAAGTCTATGGCATTTGGTACCAGATTACACAATTTTATAAAAACAGATTTAACTTATTAAGCCTTTTAGGTCTTCAAGAATAGGCTGTGATTGTTCATCCAGGGATATATACAAGTCACTTTTTTATTATGATCATATATATTCACTGCCTAGGATTACACATAAGTAGTTTGCAAGAACAAAGCATCAGCACCCTTCATTACATCTGTATTGTTAATGTGGTAAGCAGTACCTAAGTACTAAAAGACTGATAGAAGTACCATATGTATGATTCTGTTCTTTTCTATACTAATGATGCTGCTGTGTCAGGTATTAGGTCCCAGAGTGAACAGTGTACATTTTACTCTGGGTACAAGCTAGTAACTGGATATGTCGTAAGACAGACAAAGGGAACAAGAAAAGCAAGCAACTAATTTCAGGCCTTCTTTGTAAGATTGCGTTTTTAAAATTTTGAGTTTTGTGGATCAGTATGTTACATGAAATATAGGACATAATAAATATATTAAATGGTATTTTGCCTGAGAGAATAACATTACTATTACATTTTTAATTTTAAATGTTTGTTGTTCTTTCTTATAGAAGTAGTATAAAGTCATTCAATATTCAGACGCTACAGAAACATCTAAGAACCTGAGTCCATTCATAAAATTCCCAAGACCATGGTCATTCACTCACACACACATTCCTCTTGTTTTTCTGTTTCCATACGTAGAATAACATGTATGTGTACTTTTTAATGAGAATGTATAGATTTAGAGTTCTTTAAAATAAGGGCATCTTTCCATATCTTATCAGTTCGTCATAAACTACTTCATTCTTTTTAAAGTCTGTTTAGTATCCAGTGTGTGTATCTATCAGTTTACTTAACCAGCCCGTTTTGGTAGATTTCCAGGGTTTTGATATTACAAATTATATAGTGTCTCTCTACACATGTATGGGATTATTTCTCTAGGATAAAATCCCTAGAAGTTGAAATACTGGGTCAGAAGACATTGTCAATATGTTTAAATTTTAATACTTTATATATTATTGAATATTATCAGTGATTCCTCAGTATTATTGACAGTAGAATTCTTATTTTCATTTTTAGTTCCTGGTTACTAATTAAGTTGCACATCTTTTCATTACTTGTATGGAAATAACTAGTATTTCTTCTCTGAATTGCTTGTTTACATCCTAAGATTATAAAAAAATAACCCTTTGGTACTTAAACCTACTCCAACTAGGTTTGATTTTTAAAAAAATAATGACCCTATTATATTTTTATGAGGGGTTGCATGTAAATATATTTAGTTTAGAATTTATTTTTGTGTTTATGAGGTAAGAATCTAACTCTTATTTTCTACACGGATAGTCACTGTTTTAGCCCCATTTACTGAAGTTAATCCTTTTTCTACATGATTTACGTTACCATCTTTGTGATTGTTAAATCTTTTTTATGTACACACACATGAATTTGTTTCCGAATGCTTTGTTCTATTCCACTAACCTGTTTTTTCATGGAGTACTAACAACTGTTTTAATTTTAGTAGTTTAACAATGTATCTTTTTTCTGGTAGGTCAAGTCCCCTCATTATTTTTGTGTTGACAAAAATTTTCTCAGCTAGTCTTAGGCATTTACTTCTTCCACTGGCGTTTAAAATGAACTTCTCAAAAGCACTCCTCCCAAGCCCCCTTGGGATCTTTATAGAGATTGCATTAAAAAAAGAAATGAATTTGATTATTTTCATCAGTAGTATATAATTACCTTGAGCCTGATCTTTTCTAATTCCCTTGGCCAGAGACTTTTCTCTCCAAATTCCCACAGGTACATGCATCCTTTCTAAAATATAGCCCATCTGTCCCTAGGCCCTTGGACTGGACAGTGCCAATGAGAAGGGCTTGTACAGGAGGGGTGAAGCCCAGCTGCTCATGAATGAGTTCGAGTCAGCCAAGGGCGACTTTGAGAAAGTGTTGGAAGTGAACCCCCAGAATAAGGCCGCGAGGCTGCAGATCTCCATGTGCCAGAAAAAAGCTAAGGAGCACAACGAGCGGGACCGCAGAATCTACGCCAACATGTTCAAGAAGTTTGCAGAGCAGGACGCAAAGGTACGTGCAGAACCCACCCACCTTCAGGTGGGGGGAGGACGGACAGAGCACGCCCCCCCCCCTTCTGTCCTAAAGAGGTTAGCGTAGGCACAGGCCCAGGAAGACAACCCGGGAGACCGGGAGGAGGGAGAAGGCCTTCAGAGCCGATCAAGGCTGCTTTGGATCAGAGGAGGAGCAGGGCTGGTGCGGGTCGGTTTCCCAGAGGCGTACAGTCGTGAGGCCCTGGCACGCCCATTCAAGAGAAGAGGGGGATTAATTCCCTAGAAGTGCACCACGGCTTGTGTTGTTATTTTAAAATAACAACACAACGCTTGATTGTGGAGACTTCCGAGCCTCCTAGGAGATAGGCTCTGAGGGGGAAGCCCCACCCCACGCCCTTCACTTGGAGGCCTGAGCGCCAAGCCAGCAACCCCAGAGCAGCCGCCAGCCCCCGGACCGCTCAGGTGTATTCTGGCCCTCACTGACCGTCCACCCAGACCCTCGGGCACGTGGACTTGACGGTCAAAGCTGTCCCTGGGCAGGCAGGTCATTTTAACCGAAGACAAGTGAAAGTTCCAGGCTAACTATGGCAGCAGCGCTGGGACTGACCCACCGTGACCTCCATACAGTCGTGCTCACGCCACCTTCGTTAGACCTGACCATCTGGAGGAGCCAGGAAGCAACTGGACATTTCTTTTTTCCTCTAACCCTCTTGATTCCTTGTTTGTTCCTCAGGAAGAGGCCAGTAAAGCAATGAGCAAGAAGACTTTAGAAGGGATCACCAACAAAAAAGAAATAGGAAATCCGCCGATGGACGAGGAGAAAGCCGAAGGGCACGTATGACACCACGCCAAGGAGGGAAGAGTCCTAACGAACTCGGCCCCTCCTCCACGGGCGTTCACCCAACTCAGGACTAAACAGTGTTTAATGTAAAGTTTGTTATAGTCTATGTGATTCTGGAAGCAAACGGCAAAACCAGTAGCTTCCCCCAAAACCACCACCCTGCTGCTGCCCAGGTCTCATCGAGAGGGTGGCGTGGGACCACTCCAGGTGGACCAGAGCACACCTGTCAGTGTGGAGAGTGAGCCAGCACCCGAAGTCCAGCTCATTTCAGTTGATGTCAACTTGCAATATCCAGTTCAGGGTCCCTTGAGATCATTTTAACAATTGGGGGCTGTCTGTTAGGTTTTACATTTGATTGAACTTAAGTAGCACTGCAGAAACCTAGAAATCAATGCTTGATGAATTTCTTCTTTCCTACAGTTGGGCAGGGGAGAGTTGTCGGGGAGGTTTTGTTTTTCAAATGACTGAAGTGCTCTGAATGCAAGCTGTTGCATTTTTAACAAACGGAACCCACCATAGAGGGGCCAGGTTCCCCTCAGGTCCTCAGCAGCATCACAGACTTGAAAGCCAGAACCTCAGAGGCATCTCACTTGCTGACTTCGCCACCTTAGTCAGGCAACCCCGCTGAGAGAGCGGGCTGCAGCCTGTCCCTAAGGGGGAACCCTGTCATTCCTAAAACACTCTTTGATAATGAGCAGGAGGTGGTTCTGGATTAGCCTTCCCCGCTTTGGATAAATTTCTGAGACGCAGAAATGTGAAGAGGGCAGTCAGAACTGTCCTTTTTCTTCCCTCCTCTGTGTCTGTTAGGAAAGAATGTTGAATCCAGTAATGCCTGCTCATTGCTACCTTTCAGTTTCTTACTTCCATTCTAACCTCTCCTATCAAGAATTTCAGACTTGTTCTTATATCTTTGACGTGGAGTGAGTTTTTATTTAACCTATCTATCTAGGATCCTTGAAGCATTTTTTTGTTATCTTTTTAAATTCCTGTCTCATAAACACGTGTATACTGATATATGGAAGTTTATTTACACTCCTCTATTATGTTAAAAAAAATTTTTTGACTTTTTATTACTAAGTAGCTTAATTTTTAAAAACAAAATCTGTGAGGTTGAAAAAAGAAATCATTGCTCTTCTACATTAAGCGTTTTCCTTGCAGGTTTGACATGCAGTAGCTTTCTTTTCCTGCACTGATAGCGGCTTTGTTCTGGTATGAGTTGTGGGAAAGATTTGAAAATGGCTTCCCATGCAGGTACATCTAGCCTAAAATCTCCAGTACTTGGGCATTGAATTAGGGCAAGTCTTAAATACGTACATATGTTGAATTTTAGTCCTTACAGGTAAGCGAGATTAAGCATGGCTTTCTAGTCCCACAGCCTAAGAAATAAGAAACACTCATAGGAATGCATTTGGCAACCCCAAAAATATTTGCCTCAACCTGGAACAGCTCACCTTTTTAAATCCTAAAAAACACTGGCAATTATATTTTTGACTCATTTTTATCTTTATGGTGGTTTTAACAAAACACTTTTATTCTTGGGTTAGGACCCATGTTAAAACATAAAGTTATTTCCTTTTTATACCAGTTTTCGTCTCTATGGAACAAATGGAATTGAGTTACTCCTTTAATGATAACTAAAATCCTTTTTAATTTCTCATGTACACATTTGTCTTTTTTCTTGAAGTATTATTTTAAAACGCCCCAATCTCACCTAGAGAATATAAAGTAAAAGTTGATTTTGCTTATCTGCTTAACTGTCTAGTATTTGTAGCTCTGTTGACTAGAGCATGACTCCAATGAGGCCAAGACTGAAATTAGATCCTAAAAAGGCCAGTTAGATTTTTGCAGGTAACAAGCAAAATACTATTCCCAAAACTAGATTCTCTTAGCCCACTGTCTCCCTAGTGTATGTTATGGGTCACGGGAACAGGAAAGAAAGTGTGTGGAGGGGAGAGAGGGGAAGGATGGGCAAGTGCTTCAGAGCAAACTATTACAAGGTGCCCATCGCCACTCAAGACAAAGAAACTTCATGTATCCTTGTATCAAATTCAGTAATTTTAAATAATTTGTCTAGAAATCAGCTGTCTCTTAGACTGCATTTGGAGTGGTGAGGCAGATGAATTACAAGCAAATTGGTTTTTTAAAAAATCTATTCAGATGCACTCTTTTGGTGTTACTTAAATAAATTCAGAAAAACAAATGTGATTTCCCATTATTCTTGTTGTTGTGTTGTTTTAATCGCTAAGTCGTGTCTGACTCTTTTGTGACCTCCATGGGCTATAATCCACTAGACTCCTCTGTCCATAGGATTCTCCAGGCAAGAATACTAGAGTGGGCTGCCGTTTTCTTCTCTAGGGGATCTTCCTGACCCAAGGATTGAACCCGCTTCTCCTACACTGGCAAGCAGACTCTTTACCACTGAACCACCTGGGAAGCGCCCCCCCTCCCATCCCCACCAATATTCTTGGTTTTGCTCAAGTAGTCTTCAAGAAAAAGGATGTTTTGGTTGGGAAACTACTGTGGGGGCCTAGCTGAAGAAATGAAATCTCAGAAACTGACGAGGGACAACACTGTCCTGCTCTTTGCTCTACGACACAACTTGAGATCAGCATTAGGGTAACAGGGAATAGAATTATGCATCTTTGTTCAAATGAACCAAATAAGCAGAAAAAGAAGAGGATTCTGTGTTTTCATTAACCAGTAGGCATTCCGCCATTTTTACTGTAAGGTAGGTTCAGTTTGGGAAGTGAAGAGGTTTAACTGCACCCTTTACTAAATAGGTAAAATACAAGTAAGCATGTGTCAGGCGCTGTTGTGTGTTAAACAAGTGTTTCCTAGCATTTTTCTTGGATATTCACACAGTGTGAAGGCCTAAAGAGCTGATATTACATACATTGTGAACCTTTATTCACAGTGTGAAACAAACCCGATTTTAGATCCTCACTAGAATCTGGCTATAGCAAGAAAAGGCAAAAGGTTTTTCTCTGCACCCTGCTCATTTTGAGCAGACACTTCAGTATCTTTGTTTGGAGGGACCCCACCTTTTTAACACAATCAAGGGCAAGTAGTGGAATCGTCAGTGATCTGCCAGGCATTGACATGGGTAAGGGTGTATGAGTTGCTAAGAACAGTGCACAGGAAAAGCTGCCCTGCAGCCACAGGCTTAAACGGGTCATAACTACTGGGTGTGTTACGACATTTAAACCCTCTTTACGCATACACATATGAAAAGAATGTAGCTGCTGCACTTTCGCCATCTTCTGAATCACCCAGAAGATCATGTGGTCCTTATTAAAACTATAAGGAAGGAATTATGAGATATATTTCAAACCTAGCTTCAGTTCAGTTCGGTTGCTCAATCATGTCTGGCTCTTTGCGACCCTTTGCACTGCAGCACGCCAGGCCTCGCTGTCCATCACCAACTCCCAGAGTCCACGCAAACCCATATCCATTGAGTCGGTGATGCCATCCAACCACCTCATCCTCTAGTCGTCCCCTTCTCCTCCCGCCTTCAATCTTTGCCAGCATCAGGGTCTTTTTAAATTAGTCAGCTCTGCGCATCAGGTGGCCAAAGTATTGGGAGTTTCAGCTTCAGCATCAGTCCTTCCAATGAATATTCAGGACTGATTTCCTTTAGGATGGGCTGGTTGGAACTCCTTGCAGTCCAAGGAACTCTTAAGAGTCTTCTCCAAACCACAGTTCAAAAGCATCAATTACTTCTTCGCTCAGCTTTCTTTATAGTCCAACTCTCACATCCATACATGACTACTGGAAAAACCATAGCCTCGACTAGACAGACCTTTGTTGACTAATGTCTCTGCTTTTCAATATGCTGTGTTGACACATTATAATTACCTCCCAAGTGTCTAAGCCTTTCCTGAGGCATTAAATATTTCTGTCCTGGGTCTGCTTGGATGTGCTTTCTTAAATAACTTTAAAGCTAAAAATCAATGCTTACAGCGAGAAGTTAGCTACTTAAAAGTTTGACCAAGGAGATAAGGTGGGAAGAACAAGTAGCTAATGATTAATATTTGGCAATGCAATGACTAACTGCAGTTACTCTACTGATTTGATGTAAAAACGTGAACCCTTGCCCTCTCTATAGATACCGATGTCTTCCTAAAGGTGACACCAGCCTAAACACAGTAAACTCGTGACCCTCTGCTGAGACATCAAGGCACTCATACATTCCTTTATTCATCTCCATCTCAGCATCTAGCATACTGTACCCAAACTAGTACTCAGTAGATGCTTAGGGAGGAAGCCTGTTTACTTTCTCATCTGTGAAGGCTTCCTCCCCTTCACATCTCTTCCTTCAGTGGTCCTCCATTCCTTTTACTTGCCGTGAAATGTGAAGGCCAGAACCACATGGTTTTCTAGCAGTCCCTGCAACCTGATCTTGGTCCTTGAGGTGCTGGGAACCAGCCAACACCTTGACTCAGGGTGGATCTGCAAAATGGATCTATGGTCTTCAGCCCACAGTGATCTTAAATCTATTTCCACTCACACTGGTAGATCAAATGTGAAGTGGAAGAGGGTTCTAGGAAGATTGAAGAGTAGGAAGCACCAGGAATCTCCCGCCAAGAGAACAGTTTCAAGTGGCAGAATCGGCCTGATGTAACTATTTTGGAATTCAGGAGTTTATGAAAGCCTTACAACTTCCAGGCATGGATGGTAAATTATAGGCAGTTTCTGTTAATTTCAGCTAGCACAATAGAAGCTACAATCCACTACAACCAGCAACACGGCAGGCAGCTCTGCAAGTTTTCTGACACAGCTTGTAGGAGCTAGGGTGGGCAAAAAGGACTCTGTTCCCTGGATATTGAGGATCTGTGCCCTGAGTGGGATTTCTGCTTGATAACTGAGATGCAAAGAGGTAGGCAGCTGTTGTCTCATCTTGCCCCCATCAATGTAAGCCTCTGGCTCAAAAGTCCAGCAGCGTTTTGCCCCCACCTTTCACGTTTTTCATCTTCCCCTCCCTTTTAGGAGCCAAATATTAAAATCTAGCATATTCAAAAATAACTGCCTATACAGGAAAAATAAGAAAGACCACATGTGCCAGGGAAAGGCTCAGAAAAGATCTGAAGACATTACGTTTATACCTCAGACTGACTCAGCACAAAGACAGCCTACAACAATCATAAAATAAAAATAAACAAACAAAAAACCCCTCCAGAAAACCCTGAGGATGAGGGAGAATCTGATCTCCAGAGTTAATACCGTGTTATTAGATTAAAATGGCCAGTGTTCAACAACAACCATAAAAACCCTGCAAGATACAAAGAAACAGGAGGCCCATTCAAAGGAAAAAATAATTCAACAGAATCTTCCCTTGAAAAAGACATGCTGCTGCTGCTAAGTCGCTTCAGTCGTCTCCGACGCTGTGCGACCCCATAGACGGCAGCCCACCAGGCTCCCCCATCCCTGGGATTCTCCAGGCAAGAACACTGGAGTGGGTTGCCATTTCCTTCTCCAGTGAATGAAAGTGAAAAGTGAAAGTGAAGCTGCTCAGTCTTGTCCAACTCGTAGTGACCCCGTGGACTGCAGCCCACCAGGCTCCTCCGTCCATGGGATTCTCCAGGCATGACTACTAGAGTGGGGTGCCATTGCCTTCTCCGGAAAAAAACATGACAGATACACAACCAAAATTTTAAACAACTGTCTTAAAGATGCTCAAAGAACTAAAGGTAAATACGGGGAAAGTCAGGAAAACAACGATAAACAAAATGATCAAGAGATTTTAAAAACCTAAAGAGAAGCCAAAAAGAAATTCTGGAGTGGAAAAGCACAACAACTGCAAGGAAAAATTCACTAGATATATTATTCCAAGGCAGATTTGAGCAGGCAGAAGGAAAAACTAATAAACATTAAGATAGGATGGTGGAAATTATTCAGACTGAACAACAAAAAGAAAAAAAAGACTAAAAAAAGTAAACAGAGTCTAAGGAATCTGTGGGACATCATCAAGTAGGTATCATGAGAGTCCAGGAAAAGAGAAGGGGGCAGAAAAGTATTAGAAGATAGAATGGCTGAAAGTTTCTAATTTTGATGAAACACACAGACGTAAACATCCCAAAAGTTCAACAAATTCCAAGTAAGATTAATTCAAAGAAACCAAAACCAACACATCATAATCATACTTTGAAAAGGATAAACAACAAATCTTGAAAGCAGCAAGAGAGAAGCAAGTCAACACCCCTAAATCATATAAGTTTGCTTCCAGAGGGTGGTGTACCACTGGGCCCCAACAAGGACGTCTCCTACATTGGGAACTATAAACAACTTATCTAACACATACAAATAACCGCAGAGAATTAGGCAAAATGAGGCAACAAAGGAATATGTTCCCAATGAAGGAACAAGACAAAAGCACAGGAGTACAGCTAAGTGAAGTGGAGATAAGCAATCTATCCAATAAGAAGTTCAAAGTAATGATCATAAAGATGCTCAGCGTACCTGGGAGAAGAAGGGATCAACACAGGGTTGGATCCCTGGTCAAGAAAAGATCCCACATGCCACAACTAAGAGCTGATGAAGCTAAATTTTTTTTTAATTAATGGACTTTCATTGAACTAGAATAAATAATTCTAAAATTTGTATGGAAACAGAAAAGATCCTAAATAATTGCAGCATTATTTACAGCTGCCAAAATATGGAAGTAACGTGTCTATCAATGAATGACTGGATAAAGATATGTGTGTGGAACACTTTATAAATCATAAAAATGAATCTTGCCACTTGGAACAATACAGATGGGCCTAGAGATATTATTACAAGTGAAATAAGTCAGACAGAAACACTGTACAGTTTTACTTACATATGGAATCTAGAGAACAAAACAGATGAACAAATAAAACAGAATAGAGTCACAGAAATAGCAACAAAAAGGTACTTGCCAGAGGGGAGGGAGTGTGGGATGAGTGAAAGGGTTAAGAGAAATTAAGGTACAAACTTCCAGTTTCAAATAATTCATAGGGATGAAATGTATGGTGTGGGGAATAGAGTCAATGATGATGTATCTTTGTATGGCTCAGACAGTAGCTAGATTTATTATAGTGATCATATTGTAATGCACAGAAATATCTAATCACTATGTTGTAGGTCAAACATACTTCAAAAAAAACAAGAATTAGAGACAAGAAGAAAGTGGGCCAGTTTATTCAAAATGCTCAAATCAAAAGGTCAACCAAAAGTCCTCTACCCAGCAAAACTGCCTTTCAAAAGTGAGGGAGAAGATAAGATGTTCTCAGATAAACAAAAGCTGAGACAATTTGTTACCACTAAGACCTGCTCAAGAGACACCTCCAAGGTGAAATGAAAGGACCCAAGACAGTACCTCAAAGGCATACTGAGAAATAATTTCAGTAACAGTAAATACATGGGTAATAATAAAACAAATGTTATAAAATGATTTGTAACTGTCCTTTGTTTTCTATATGACTTGAGACTAACATATCTAAAGAAAAAACAATTACTAATATGTAAAGTTTATATTACTGTAATTTTAGTTTGTAACTCCAAATCTTGTTTTCTACATAATGTAGGAAACTAATACATTTGAAAGAATGATTACTTATGTATTGGGCACACAGTGTATGAAGATGTAATTTTAATGACATCAACAACTGAAATGATTGGGGATGGAGCTGTAAATGACCAGTTTTGTATATTATGAACCTCCTATAAATTCAGATTAGAATGTTATAACTTTATGTTAAATATAATCTCTATGGTAACTGAAAAAATAACTATAGAATATACAAAGAAGAAAATAAAAAGGAATTTCAACATTTCACTAAAAAAAGCTAAACACAAAATAAGACAGCAATGCAGCAACTGAGGCACAAAAAGCCTACAGAACATATGAAAAAACAAATATAATAACAGATGTCTCTTCCTATGGATAATTATTCTAAATATAAATAGATTCAGCTCTCCATTCAAAAGAGAAATGAGAAGAATGGATGAATACACATGATCAAAGTATATGCTTCCCTACAAGAAATTCACTTGACATCCAAAAACACAAACAGGTTCAAAGTGAAATTTAAAAAATATATTCCATGCAAATCGTAGACAAAATAGGGCAGAAGTGGCTGTACTAACATCAGACAAAACAGACTTTAAACCAAGAAAGGTTACTAGTCAAAGAAGAACATTATATAGAAATAAATTGATGGGGGAAAAAATGGAAACAGTGGCAGATTTTATTTTCTTGGGCTCCAAAATCACTGTGGATGGTGACTGCAGCCACAAAATTAAAAGATGGCTTGCTCCATAGAAGGAAAGCTACGACAAACTTAGTGTATTGAAAAAACAGAGAACGTCACTTTCCCAACAAAGTCCCACTTAGTCAAAACTATAGTTTTTCTGGTAGTCATGTACAGACGTGAGAGTTGGACCATTAAGGCTGAGTGCCAAAGAATTGATGCTTTTGAAATGCGGTGCTGGAGAAGACTCTTGAGTGTCCCTTGGACTGCCAGGAGATCCAACCAGTCCATCGTAAAGGAGATCAACCCTGAATATTCATTGGAAGGACTGATGCTAGAGCTCCAATACTTTGGCCACCTGATGTAAAGAGCTGATTTACTGGGGGGAAAAAAGCAAACCTGATACTTGGAAAGATGAAGGGCAGAAGGAGAAGAGTGCAAGAGAGGACGAGATGGTTGGATGGCATCATCGACTCAATGGACATGAACTTGAGCAAGCTCCAGGAGACAGTGAAGGACAGGAAAGCCTGGCCTGCTGCAGTCCACAGGGTCAGAGTCAGACATGACTTAGCGACAGAACAACAACAGCAATATATTAATAATATATCAATATGGCAAGAGAATTTAACAATTACAATGTTTAAGCACCTAATGACCAACCATGAAAATATATGAAGCAAAAACAGACAGCACTGAAGGGAGAAAGAGACATTTCTACAGTAACAGTTGGAGACATCAGTACCCCACTGGCAAGAATGGAGAGAACAACCAGAAAGAAGGTAATTAAGGGAACGGAGGACTAGACCTAACAGATACATACAGAACACCACCCAACAACAACATGACATGCAGTCTTCTCACATTCACATAGGGCATTCTCTAAGATAGACTACATGTTAGGCCACAACAGATCTTAAAAGATAAATATCTTACAAGACCACAAGAAGATGAAGTCAGAAACAATAACAACAACAACAACAAAAACTAGGAAGAACACAAAATTTTGGAAATTAATATACTTAAAAAAAATAGAGATCAAAAAATAAATCACAGGAGATACTAGAAATCGAGATAAACAAAAATAAAAACAAAATATACCAATGTAAGAGACACAACAAAACTGAGACTAAGTAAGGGGGAAAATTTTTTTTTTTGCCCCACCATTCACCTTGTGAAATCTTAGTTCCCTGATCAGGGACTGAACCCAGGTCCTTGGCAGCGAAAATTCCAAGTCCTAATCACTGGACCACCAGGGAATTTTAAAGGGAAATGTTTCAGCTATCAGCATTTACCCTAAAAAACAAAAAAGATCTCAAATCAACAACCTAACTTTATAATTTAACTAACCAGAGAATGAACAAACTAAACCCAAAACTAGCAGAATAAAGGAAATAATAAAGATGAGAGCAGGTATAAATGAAAAGGAGAATAGAAAAATAAAACAGAAAATAAAAGAAATCAAAAGTTAGTTCTTTGAAAAGATCAAGAACTGACAGAACTTTAGCTAGATAGACAAAAAAGAAAAGACTCAAGTTACTAAAATCAGAAATTAAGGAGGAGAGATTACTACCAATTTTATGGAAATAAGAGATCACTGTGAACAATTATGAGCTTCCCTGGTGGCTCAGGCAGGAAAGAATCCACCTGTAATTCAGGAGATGTGAGTTTGATCGCCAAGTTGGGAAGAGCCCCTAAAGGAGGAAATGGCTACCCACTCCACTACTCTTGCCTGGAGAATTCCATGGACAGAGGAGCCTGGCGGGGTACAGCCCATCGAGTCATAAAGAGTTGGACATGACTGAGCAACTAACACACACATGAACAATTATATTAGAGCAGATTGGACAACCTAGAAGAAAGTGAATAAATTTTTAGAAACCTAAAATCTACCAAGACTGAATCAGGAACAAACAGAAAATCTGAGCATATTAATTTCTAGTAAGGAGATACAGGTAGGCTTCAACAGTACATGAACCATGATCCTCCAGATTTACAAGCTGGATTTAGAAAAGGCAGAGGAAGCAGAGATCAAATTTCCAGCATCGACTGGATCATAGAAAAAGCTAGAGAATTTCAGAAAAACAGCTACTTCTGCTTCATTGTCTATGCTAAAGCCTTTGACTGTGGATCACAACAAACTGTGGAAAATTCTTCAAGAGATGGAAATACCAGACCACCTTACCTGTCCCCAGAGAAATCTGTGTGCAGGTCAGGAAGCAACAGTTAAAACTGGACATGGAACAACAGACTGGTTCCAAATAGGGAAAGGAGTATGTCAAGGCTGTGTATTGTCACCCTGCTTATTTAACTTATATCCAGAGTCCATCATGAGAAACGCTGGGCTGGAAGAAGCACAAGCTGGAATCAAGATTGCCAGGAGAAATATCAATAACCTCAGATATGCAGATGACACCACCCTTATGGCAGAAAGTGAAGAGGAACTAAAGAGCCTCTTGATGAAAGTGAAAGAGGAGAGTGAATAAGTTGGCTTAAAGCTCAACATTCACAAAACTAATCTGGTCCCATCACTTCATTGCAAATAGATGGGGAAACAGTGGAAACACTGTCAAACTATTTTGGGGGGCTTCAAAAATCACTGCAGATGGTGATTGCAGCCATGAAATTAAAAGATTCTTACTCCTTGGAAGGAAAGTTATGACCAACCTAGATAGCATATTTAAAAGCAGAGACATAACTTTGCCAACAAAGGTCCGTCTAGTCAAGGCTATGGTTTTTCCAATAGTCATGTATGGATGTGAGAGTTGGACAGTGAAGAAAGCTGAGCGCCGAAGAATTGATGCTTTTGAACTGAGGTGTTGGAGAAGACTCTTTAGAGTCCCTTGGACTGCAAGGAGGTCCAACCAGTCCATCCTAAAAGAAATCAGTCCTGGGTGTTCATTGGAAGGACTGATGTTGAAGCTGAAACTCCAATACTTTGGCCACCTCATGCAAAGAGTTGACTCACTGGAAAAGACCCTGATGCTGGGAAGGATTGGGGGCAGGAGGAGAAGGGGACGACAGAGGATGAGATGGCTGGATGGCATCACTGACTCGATGAACATGGGTTTGGGTAGACTCTGGGAGTTGGTGATGGACAGGGAGGCCTGGCATGTTGCGATTCATGGGGACACAAAGAGTCAGAACACGACTGAGCGACTGAACTGAACTGAATCCCCTTCTTATGAATGTAAGTAGGTACAGCCACTATGGAGAACAGTATTGGAGGTTGCAGTCCCACTCTGGGGCATATATCCAGAGAAAAACATGGTTTGAAAGGATATATGTACCCCAGTGTTCATTGCAGCACTGTTTACAATAACCAAGAAAAGGAAACAACCTAAATGTTCACCAACAGATGAATGAATAAAGATGTGATACATATATGCAATGGAATACCACTCAACCAATAATGAAACAATGCCATTTGCAACAGCATGAACAGATCTGGAGATTATCATACTAAGTGAAGTTAAGTCAGAGAAAGACAAACATCGTAACTGTGCTATGACTTAGTGGAATCTAAAAAATGCTACAAATGAACTTATTTAGAAAACAGAAGCAGACGACAGACTTAGAGAATAAATTTATGGTTATGAGGGGCAGGAAGAACAGGGGGAATAGACAGACTGGGAGTTTGGGATTAACAAGTACATGCTGCTATGTTTAAAATAGATAACCAAGAAGGACCTATTGTATAGCACAGACAACTCTGCTTAATATTCTGTAATAACTTAAATGGGAAAAGAACTTGGAAGAGAATAGATACATGTATATTATTGTTTAGTTGCTAAGTTGTGTCAGACTCCTGGCAACCTTGGGGACTGAAGCAGGCCAGGCTTCCCTGTCCTTCGCTGTCTCCCAGAGTTTGCTTAGATGCATGTCCACTGAGTCGATGATGCCATCCAGCCATCTCATCCTCTGTCGTCCCCTTCTCCTCCTGCCCTCAATCTTTCCAAGATCTGGATCTTTCCCAATGAGTTGCCTCTTTGCATCAGGTGGCCAAAGTATTGGAGTTTTGGAGCTTCGGCATATGTGTAACTAAATCACTTCACTGTACACCTGAAACACAACATTGTTAGCCAACTACACTCCAATATAAAATAGATTTTTTAAAAAAAGATCACAAAAGGGAGAAAAAGAACTACTGCCCCTTACAGGGGTGTCAGTTCCTGATATTGAGGGAAACCCCACCCCCTGCTGCCAACAAGGCCTCCCAGCAGACAGTGCTGCTTTGTTGGAGGAGGCTGTTGAATCCCACTCTCTGCACCATTTCTGGAAGGGTCTCTAAGCTTTCTGAGCCCAGCTGTGGCTTATTGACAGGGGCAAGTGGTAGTAAGACTTGATAGTGAGGCACTGCACTCTTCAGTCGTGACTGAACATGGGAGCAAATAACTAAGTTGCCACCTTCGAGCTGTGAATCTGGGCCTCAAGAACCAAGTTCCATGGGACAACCCAAGTCACCTGGATGATGGCTGGGACTAGATTTCCTGTGGACAGTGCTACACACCTCTGTGCTGGGCTTCATTTCAATTCCAAAATAATGCTCCCCCAGAAGGTCCTCATAGGCTATGCTAAAGCCTTTGACTGTGAGGATCACAACAAACTGTGGAAAATTCTTCGAGATGGGATTACCAGACCACTTAACCTGCCTCCTGTGAAATCTGTATGCAGATCAAGAAGTAACAGTTAGAATCGGACATGGAACAACAAACTGGTTCCAAATTAGGAAAGGAGTACATCAAGGTTTTTCCAGTAGTCATGTATGGATGTGAGAGTTGGACTATAAAGAAAGCTGAATGCAGAAGAATTGATGCTTTTGAACTGTGGTGTTGGAAAAGACTCTTGAGAGTTCCTTGGACTGCAAGGAGATCAAACCAATCCATCCTAAAGGAAATCAGTCCTGAACATTCACTGGAAGGACTGATGCTGAAGCTCCAATATTTTGGCCACCTGATGTGAAGAGCTGACTCATTTGAAAAGACCCTGATGTTGGGAAAGATTGAAGGCAGGAGGAGAAGGGGACGACAAAAGATGAGATGGTTAGATGGGATCACCGACTCAATGGACATGAGTTTGGATAAACTCCAGGAGCTAGTGATGGACAAGGAGGCCTGGTGTGCTGCGGTTCATGGGGTCTCAGAGTCAGACACGACTGAGCTACTGAACTGAACATCAAGGTTGTATATCATCACCCTGCTTATTTAACTTATATGTAGAGTACATCGTGCAAAATGCTGGGCTAGATGAAGCACAAGCTGGAATCAAGATTGCCAGGAGAAATATCAATAACCTCAGATATGCAGATGATACCACCCTTATGGCAGGAAGTGGAGAGGAACTAAAGAGCCTCTTGATACTGAAAGAGGAGAGTTTAAAAGCTGATTTAAAACTCAGCATTCAAAAAATGAATATCATGGCATCTGGTTCCATTACTTAATGGCAAATAGATGCCGAAACAATGGAGACAGTGACAGATTTTAGTTTCTTGGGCTACAAAATCACTGCACATGGTGACTGCAGCCATGAAATTAAGAGGCTTGCTCCTTGGAAGAAAAGCTCTGATCAACCTAGACAGCATATTAAAAAGCAAAGACATCACTTTGCCAACACAAAGATCAATCTAGTCAAAGCTATGGTTTTTCCAGTAGTCATGTATGGATGTGAGAGTTAGACCATAAAGAAGGCTGAATACCGAAGAATCGGTGCTTTTGAACTGTGGTGTTGAAGAAGACTCTTGAGAGTCCCCTGGACTGCAAGGAGATCCAATCAGTCAATCCTAAAGGAAATCAATCCTTAATATTCATTGGAAGGACTAATCCTGAAGCTACAGCTCCAATACTTTGGCCACCTGATGCGAAGAGCTGACTCATTAGAAAAGACCCTGATGCTGGGAAAGATTGAAGGCAGAAGGGGGTAACAGAGGACAAGATGATTGGACCGCATCACCAACTCAACGGACACGAGTTTGAGCAAGCTCTGGGAGATGGTGAAGGACTGGGAAGCCTGGCGTGCTGCAGTCTATGGGGTCACAAAGAGTCAGACATGACTGAGCAACTGGACAACAACAAGAGGTCCTCATTAGGGTTTCACAGTCTGAAGAATCCAGAGGTGCAGTGGCAAGAGTGCGGGGTAAGGTCCAGCTCCATGTTGAGAGGAAGTGATTTTTGTCAAGCCCCCTCTTCCTACTTGGAACTTTAGTTTCCTCACTTGTAAAAAAAGCTAACATTTAACTTTCACATTTCAATTGTGGTTAACAAAAACATAAAATTTACCATCTTAATCATTTTTAAGTGTACAGTTGAACAGAGCTAAGCATTTTCACATTATCGTGCAACAAATCTCTAGAACTTTTTCATCGTGTAAGAGTAAAACTCTATACCCATTGACCCAATTCCCTCTTCTCCCCTCTTGCCCAGCTCCTGGCAACAACCATTCTATTCTCTATTTCTATAAATTTGACCATTGTAGACTTCCCTCATTAAGAGGCGCTTTTAAAAGACGCTTGCTCCTTGGAAGAAAAGCTATGATCAACCTAGGCAGCATATTAAAAAGCAGAGCCATTACTTTACCAACAAAGGTCTGTCCAGTCAAAGTTATGGTTTTTCCAGCAATCCTGTATGGATGTGTGAGCTGGACGGTGAAGAGAGCTGAGCGCCGAAGAATGGATGCTTTTTGAACTGTGAGGTTGAAGACTCTTGAGAGTCCCTTGGACTGCAAGGAGATCCAACCAGTCCGTCCTAAAAGAGATCAGTCCTGAATATTCATTGGAAGGACTGATGTTGAAGTTGAAACTCCAATACTTTGGCCACCTGATGCGAAGAGCTGACTCATTGGAAAAGACCCTGATGCTGGGAAAGATTGAAGGTGGGAGGAGAAGGGGACGGCAGAGGATGAGATGGTTGGAAGGCATCACCAACGTGATGAACATGAGTTTGAGTAAACCCTGAGAACTGGTGATGGACAGGGAAGCCTGGTGTGCTGCGGTCCATGCGCTCCGCTCAAAGTCGGACACCACTGAGCGACTGAACTGAACTGAGACTCCCTCATATAAGCAGGATCACGCAGCCTTTGTCTCTTTGTGACTGGCTTATTTCACTGAGCATAATGTCCTCAAGCTTCATCCATGCTGCAGCATACATCAGAACTTCCTTCCTTTTTAAGGCTGAATAATATTCCTTTGTACGTACATACCATATTTTGTTTATCCATTCATCCATCAATGGACACTTGAGTTGCTCCCACCTTTTGGCTATTGTGAGTAATGCTGTTACAAACAGAAGTGTACAAATATCTCTTTGAGATCCTGCTTTCAAATCCTTTGGGTGCAGACCCAGAAGCAGGACTTGCTGGATCCAATTCTACTTTTTGAAGAACCCCCATGGTATTTTCCATGGAGGCTGCATGATTTTACATTCCCACCAACAGTGAACAATGGTTCCAATTTCTCTACATCCTCATCAACACTTGATATTTTCTGTTTTGTTTTTTGATCATCAGCCATCCTAATGGTTACGAGGTGATATTTCATTGCGGCTTTGACTTGCACTTTCCTAATGATTAGTGATGCTGTACATCTTTTCATTTGCTCGTTGGCCTTTTGTATATCATCACTGGAGAAGCGTCATTCTAGTCCTTTCCCTATTTTTTATTCTGGTTATTTGACTTTTTGGTTGTTGAGTAATAATAGCTTATATTTATGTATAGTGTACATTTATATATAGTGTACATTATTTCTACATTATAGTGAAGAAACTATGCTCAGGACCAAACTCAGACCGGTAAGTACCCTGGCAGGCTATCACTCTGGTGTCATTTCTAAACCCAGTCTCTTTTTAAATGGAAATACAGTTGATTTATAATATTGTGTTAGTTTCAAATATATAGCAAAGTGATTCAAGTTACATATTTTCAGATTATTTCTATTATAAGTTATCACAAGATATTGATATTTATCCTTAACTTATGCAGTAAATCCTTGTTGCTTATCTAGTTAAAATACTATGTGCTCAGTCACTTCAGTCATGTCCGACTCTTTGTGACCCCGTAGACTATAGCCCTCCAGGCTCCTCTGTCCATGGAATTCTCCAGGCAAGAATACTGGAATGAGTTGCCATGCCTTCCTCCAAGCCATCTTCCAGACCCAGGGACCAAACCTGCATCTCCTGCATTGCAGGCGGATTCTTTACTGACTAAGCCACTGGGGAAGGCCCATTTAATATACTATAGTGATATGTTAATTCCATACTCCTAATTTATCCCTTCCCCTCTTTTCTCTTTTGCTAACTATAAGTCTGTTTTCTACGTCTGTGGTCTGTTTCTGTTTTGTAAATAGATTCATTTGTATTATTTTTCAATTCCACATATAAGTGATATCATATTTGTCTTTCTCTGACTTACTTCACTTAGTATGGTGTTTTCTAGGCCCATTCATACTGCTGCAAATGGGAATATTTCATTTTTTATGGCTGAGTAATATTCCACTGTGTATATATGCACCTCATCTTTACCATCTGAGCCACCAGGGGAATTGTCTCATGTGTACCACATCTTTATCCACTCATCTGTTTATGGACATTTAGGTTGCTTCCACATCTTAACCAGTGCTGCTATGAACACTGGGGTGCATGTATCTTTTCCCATTAGAGTTCAAACCCATAGTCTCTAAATATTTGCTAAATATTTACTTAGAGGGAGGAGAAATTAGGAGAAACTGATTTCCTGTTATCAAAACTTACATATATGAATATACCATTATTCACAATAGTCAAGACATGGAAACAGTTTAAGTGTCCATCAAAGAATGAATAAAGAAGATGTGTTGTATATATACAATGGAATATTATTCAGCCATAAGAAAGAAAGATATCTTGCCATTTGTGACATGCATGGATCTTGGGGGCATTATACTGAGATAAATAAGACACAGGAAAACATACAGTATGATTTGACTCATACACAGAATCCAAAAAAAGCCAAACCCATTGAAACAGAGTGGCGGTTACCAAGGGAAAATGGGGAGATGCTGTTAAAGGATACAGACTTGCAACTAGAAGAGAAATAATTTCTGGAAATCTAAGGCACAGCATAGTGGTTACATTCCACACACTGTATTATAAACATCAAGGTTATTAAGAGACTAGATTGCCAATATCCTCACCACAAAAAATGGTCATGTGACAGCCGAGGTGCTAGCCAACACTAACATTAGCAATCATGTTGCAATATACAAACCGTACCAAATCAAATGCAACATATAAATACATTGAATCAAGGTGTGTACACCTTATTTATGCCATGTTATAAATCAACTATATCTCAATTTTAAAGTATATATATGTAGAGAAAGATTCATTAATTAATTCCTACTGGCCACAGTCTGAACAAAAAGATTTTTGCTTGGTTCGTTTTGTTTATTTTATAAAATTGTTCCAACTTTTCTGAGCTTCTCCCTTCAGTTGTTTGTCTCTGATCTTTCAAGCCAGATAAGTTCTTGGGAGGCACATTAAAGGACTGAGGATTTCGATAATGAAATGAATCACTCCTTGCCGGTAAACAGCATCAAGCCAAGCATTACTCAGTCTCCCAGTTTCAGCCGAGGGCCCTGCCAGCTTTCAGGGGATGGAAACAGTGGCTCTGCAGAAGTGTTGGAAAACTCTGGCAAGATAGGTGGGTGCTAGCAAGCAAAGCTTTCCATCTCCTCTTGAGGGTGCTGGATCAAACTGTCCCTCAACAATTACATAAGACAACATCTGCAGAGACCTGAATGGCCTGACACATACTTTTGATGTACTGATTTTGATTTAATTAGGAAATATTTGTAAGAAACACATAAGCATTCAGCTTCCCTGGAGGTTCAGTTGTAAAGAACCCACCTGCCAATGCAGGAGACACAGGTTCGATCCCCAGTCCAGGAAGATCCCACATGCCGAGGAGCAATTAACATGTGCACCACATCTGCTGACTCTCTGCTCTGGACCCTGAGAACCCCAACTACAGAGCCCACGGGCCGCAACTGCTGAAGCTCACATGCCTAGCCCTGGGCTCCGAAACAAGCCCTGCACCACATCTAGCGAGTAGCCCCAGTTTGCCCCAACTAGAGAAAAAGCCTGTGCAGCAACAAAGACCCAGCACAGCCAATAAATAAATACATTTAAAAAAAAAAAGAAACACCTAAGCGTAGAAAATAATGACATCCATGTATCCACCATTATGCATAAACAGGTGGTAACATTTTTCACTTTTACAAAATAAAATGTTTCAGATACAGCTCAGGTCCCACATCTTTTCCCTGATCCTCTCTCCTCAGAGGTACCTATGACCCTGAAGTTGGTGCCTGTCACCCCTGGGAATGATTCTGTTTTTACCAGGTACTTATTTTCAAATCGTCTAGGCTGTTGCTTTGGATGTTGGTAAGTTTCACATAAATGACAGCTATGTGGCCCTCTGTGTCTATTTTGTTCGGTGTCTGAGGCCCCCTCCCAGCAGGGGGAACAGTCCCTTCGCCACGAGAACTAGGAGGCCAGCGGGCTGCCTTCCCAGTTGGGGACCGGCCTGTGACCAAGTGGGGCTCTGCGATCGGACCACAGCCCCTGACAGCAATGGCCCTGCTGAGCGAAGGGCCTGGCGCCGGGCCACAGCCACACAGTCTGTCTGCCCCTGGATCTCAGTTCCCCAGCTCTCCGCGTGATCCTGTGAACTGCCATATCCTCCCAATGAATCCTTCTTCTGCTTAAGTTAGGGGCGTTTTCTTTACTTACAGTTAAGAACCTGGTTGAAAATGGTACTTTTGCAACTCACTTTTTTCATTCAACTTTTTTTTTCAGATTCAAATGAATATAATTGAAGGGGAGCAGAGTATGCCACCCCAAAACGTGCCATCTTGGCATACTGAGCTTTTGAATTAAAGGTACTCGAGAAATAGGAGAACAGGCTGACCCTTTGACTTCTGAACTCAACTACAGATCTCCGCTCAGTTTTTCTTCATTCTTCCCTCTTTCTGGTCCTTATACTGATCATCTCAGTGCAGTATCTAAAAGTTTGCTGATTCTTTTGCCTGCTCAAATATTTTGTTGAGCTCCTCTAGTGAATTTTTCAGTTATTGTAGTTTTCAACTCCAGAGTTTCTGTTTGGCTTCTATTATAATTTGAATCTTTGTGGATGTTCCCTGTTTAGTGAGGTATTGCTCATAGTTTTACTTAGTTCTTTTTTTTTTTTTTTTTAACTTACACACAGATCTTTAACGTCTGATTTGGGTAAAGCAACAGTAACTTTTTAAAGGAATAAAATATGCATCTATAGTTCTTCCTGTGTTTTATTTATTCACTCAATTCTTTATTTCCAATTTTTTAGAAGTTCATATCTCATTTTAAAATTGAGGCATAATTGACATATAATGTTACAATAGTTTCAAGTATACAAGATGATTTGGTATTTGTATACATTGCAAAACCATCACCACAATAAACTTAGTTAACATCTGTAACCATTACATAGTTATAATCAGTGCAGCTGGTGTAGTGATATCACGCAAGATTCCCCAAGTTAGAATTTTTCTTGTGACTAGAACTATTAAGATTTACTCTTAGTAATCTTTAAATACGCAGTACAGTGTTAATTACAGTAACCATGCTGTACATTATATCCTTATGACCTGTATATTTTATAACTAGAAGGTTGTATCTTTTGATTCCCTTCACATTTCACCCACCCTTCACTTAGCTTTTTAGAAATTATTTTCTTTAGTTCTTTAAACATACTTAAAATGTTTGATTTAAAGTATTTTTCTAAGAATTCCTTGATGGTCCAGTGGTTAGGACTCCATGCTCTCACTGCCAAAGGCACAGGTTCAATCACTGATCAAGGCACTAAAATCCCACAAGCCATGTGGAGCAACAAAAAAAAAAAGTATTTTTCTATTTCATTCCATGTCTAGACTTCATTAGGGATTGTGTCTATTCATTGTTTTTCTGTGTATGGGCCATATTTTTTTGTTCCTTTCATGTCTCAATTTTTTGTTGAAAAATGAACATTTTAAATAATACAGTAACTCTGCATATCAGATTCTCTCCTTCCCCAGAAGCTTGTTATAACTGCTGTTTTTTTGTAGTCTGTCTGTCTAGTGATGTCTCCAAACTAATTATGTAAAGTCTGTATTCATTGTATGTGGCCGCTGAAGTCGCTTCTTAGTTTGATATCAGCTAATGATTGCACAGAGATTTCCTTAATCACCTGACATCACCAGAACTCCAAATCTTTATCAAAGGGCTCTGGATGCATGTTGGGATCAGCCTGCAAGCTGACAACTCTCCTTAAGTCTTTAATCCCTCCTTGCAAGGAGTCTCAAGGTCAAAGTGAGGTGAGAGCTTAGCACCTTCTCAGGCCTTTCCTTAGCATGCGTACAGCTGTGGGCATGCCTACAACCTGGCACGTGATTGTGGCCTTCTAGAATCCTAGCAACATGCCAGTGCTTTTTAAGACCCCTATGGACATCTCATTTCCCACTTTTTCTTTTAAGATAGTTAGTCTATCATATGTTACAAATGCTAACCACTGCCTCAGCACAGCCACAGAGGTAAACAGTTGCCCATCATTGTTTTTAACAAACACCTCCACCCCAACCCAAAGCAGGAAAAAGGCTTTATGCATCGATGAAATGAGAGAGGTCAAACACAGAGAGATTTACAGGTGGAGTCTTCCAGGGCACCACCAGACAGGTCAAACAATGATAATCCACTGAGAATAAGACTTTGAAGTTTTAGACCTTTTATCTTTTAGTGACTTCTATGCTTATTTGGGGCTTATTTTGCTTACTGAAAAATTCGCTTACTGCAAAGTTCAGACTTAAATCGAAGAAAGAAGGGAAAACCACTAAACCCATTCAGGTATGACCTAAATCAAATCCATTACAATTATACAGTGGAAGTGACAAACAGATTCAAGGGATTTGATCTGATAGACAGAGTGCCTGAAGAACTATGGATGGAGGTTCATGACACTGTACAGGAGGCAGTGATCAAGAGCATACCCAGGAAAAAGAAATGCAAAAAAGCAAAACGGTTGTTTGGGAAACCTTACAAATAGCTGAGAAAAGAAAAGACGCTAAAGGCAAAGGAGAAAAGGAAAGAGATATATATATATCTGAATGCAGAGCTCCAAAGAATAGCAAGGAGAGATAAGAAAGTCTTCCTCAGTGATCAATGCAAAGAAATAGAGGAAAACAACAGAATGGGAAAGACTAGAAATCTCTTCAAGAAAATGAGCGATATCAAGGGAGCATTTCATGCAAAGATGGGTCCGATCAAGGACAGATATGGTAGGAACCTAACAGAAGCAGAAGATATTAAGTACAGGTGGCAAGAATACACAGAAGAACTATACAAAAAAGATCTTTATGACCCAGATAACCACGATGGTGTGATCACTCACCTAGAGCCAGACATCCTGGAATGCGAAGTCAAGTGGGCCTTAGGAAGCATCATTATGAACAAAGCTAGTAGAGCTTTGTTGGAATTCCAGTTGAGCTATTTCGAATCCTAAAAGATGATGCTGTCAAAGTTCTGCACTCAATATGCCAACAAATCTTGAAAGCTCAGCAGTGGCCACAGGACTGGAAAAGGTCAGTCTTCATTCCAACTCCAAAGAAAGGTAATGCCAAAGAATGTTCAAACTACCACACAATTGCACTCATCTCACATGCTAGTAAAGTAATGCTCAAAATTCTCCAAGCCAGGCTTCAACAGTATGTGAAGTATGAACTTTCAGATGTTCAATCTGGATTTAGAAAATGCAGAGGAACTAGAGATCAAATTGCCAACACCCAATGATCATTGAAAAAGCAAGAGGTTTCCAGAAAAACATCTACTTCTGCTTCACTGACTACACCAAAGCCTTTGAAGTTTGTGTGGATCACAACAAACTGTGGGAAATTCTTCATGAGATGGGATTACCAGACCACCTGACCTGTCTCTTGAGAAATCTGTATGCAGATCAAGAAGCAACAGTTAGAACTGGACATGGAACAACACACTGGCTTCAAATTGGGAAAGTAAGTAAGTCAAGGCTGTATGTTGTCATCCTGCTTATTTAACTTACATGCAGAGTATCATGCAAAATGCCAGGCTGGATGAAGCACCAGCTGGAATCAAGATTGCCAGGAGAAATATCAATAACCTCAGATATGCAGAGCCTCTTGATGAAAGTGAAAGAGGAGAGTGAAAAAGCTGGCTTAAAAGTTAACATTCTAGGGTCATGGCATCCAGTCCTATCACTTCATGACAAATAGATGGGGAAACAATAGAAACAGTGACAGGCTTTATTTTCTTGGGCTTCAAAATCATTGCAGGTGGTGATTGCAGCCATGAAATTAAAAGATGCTTGCTCCTTGGAAGAAAAGCTATGACCAACCTAGACAACATATTAAAAAGTGGAGACATTACTTTGCCGACAAAGGTTTGTCTAGTCAAGGCTATGGTTTTTTCCAGTAGTTAGGTATGACATGAGAGTTGGATCAAGAAGACTGAGCACTGAAGAATTGATGCTTTTGAACTGTGGTGTTGGAGAAGACTCTTGAGAGTCCTTTGGATTGCAAGGAGATCAAACCAGTCAATCCTAAAGGAAATTGGTCCTGCATATTCATTGGAAGGACTGATGTTGAAGCTCTAGATCTTTGGCCATCTGATGTGAAGAACTGACTCATTAGAAAAGACCCTGATGCTGAGAAAGGTTGAAAGCAGGAAGAGAAGGGGATGACAGAGGATGAGATGGTTGAATGGAATCACCGACTCAATGGACATGAGTTTGAGCATGCTCCAGCAGTTGGTGATGGACAGTGAAGCCTGGCGTGCTGCAGTCCATGGGGTCGCAAAGAGTCAGACACGACTGAGTGACTGAACTGAACTGATACTTCTGGTTTCCACTGTGAGTGAAGTCTGTTAGTTTTCAAAGCTAACACAGGGGAGTACAGTAAAGAATCCACCTGCCAATGCAGGAGACATGGGTTCAATCATTCCAGGAAGATTCCACGTGCTGTGGGGGTGACTCATTCCATGTGCCACAACTACTGGGCCGACACACCCTAGAACCCGTGCTCTGCAACAAGAGAAGCCACTGCAATGAGAAGCCCAAGCACCACAACCAGAGTAGCCCTGCCTGCAGCAACTAGAGAAAGCCTGTGTGTAGCAACAAAGATCCAGCACAATCTTTATTTATTTAAAATCAATTTTTTAAAAAAAGCTAACAGGGGAGAAGAGGATGGTACGAGGGGCAAGCTGGAACACTAAAAAGCTCAGAGGACTCTGGGAATGTGGCATAGTAGGAAGTGCCAGGAATAGATCTCCCTACCTACACAACAATTGTACTTGAAGAACTTAATTTAACTTTTTAGGAACTCTGGAATCTGCTGAAGGCTAGCAACTTACAGGAGGAGACATTAATGGTGAATGATGGCTAACTGTGGTCATTTCGAGCTCTTATCACAGCAGCAGACATACATCCCCCACCCCAGCCATGTGGCAGGAAGCTGTGCAAGTTCTCCTGGGGCCGTTATATACAGCCTGCAGGAGCTAGGGTGGCCAAAAAGGACTCCTACCTCCAAGTATTGGGTATCTGTGCTCTGACTGCCAGCCGCTGCTTCTGATCACTGAGGTTCAGACAAGCAGGTGGGCAGCCATTGTCTCACCTTCTCCTATTGTGCCAAGGCCCTCCATCTCTGGCCTAAGTGACTTCCAGGGGGATTTAAAGGGCCGTACACACCCCACTCCCCTTTGTTGTTCACTCTTTGTTCTCCTTTGGAGAGCCAGATATTAAATGTGAGGACAGTTGAAAATAGCTGCATGTACAGAGGAAATCAGAAAGTGATCACATTTGCCCAGGGAAAGGCTCAGAAAAGAACTGAGAAGACATTAAATTTGCACCTCAGACTGACTCTCAGCACAGAGACAGCCTATAGCAATCAAGAAACCAAATGAATGAATTAAAAAATACAGCAAAACCTGGGGATGGAGGAAAATCTGATTTCCAGAATGAATTCCACATTATTAGATTCTGATGGCCAGAGCTAAACAACAGCAAAAAAAAAAAATCACAAAGCACACGAAGAAACAGGGAAGTATGGTCCAACCGATGGAAAAAATAATTCAACAGAATCTTTCCTTGAAAAAAGGCCTCATGGGAGATATACTACCAAAATTTTAAAACAACTATCTTAAAGATGTACAAAGAACTAAAGAAAGATATGGAGAAAGTAAGGGAAATGATGTGTGAACAAAATGGAACTATCAATAGAGATTTTTAAAACCTAATGAGAAACCAAAAGGAAATTGTAGGACTGAAAAGTACCATAACTGAAATGAAAAATTCACTAGACAGATTGAAAGGCAGACTGACAAGGAAGAAAGAGTCAGAGAACCTTAACATAGGACAACAGAAATTACTGAGACTGAAAACAAAAGAAAAAAAGAAGAAAAGTGAACACAGGGCTTCCCTAGTGGCCCAGTGGTTAAAAATTCACCTGCCAATGCAGGGGACAGGAGGTTCGGTCCCTGGTCTGGGAAGACTGCACATACTATGGAGCAACTAAGCCCAAGAGCTCCAACTACTGAAGCCCACACACCTCGAGACTGTTCCATACCAAGAGAAGCCACAACAGGGAGGGGCCCCTGCTCGCTGCAATGAGATAAAGGCCGCATGGAGCAATGAGGACCCAGCGTAGCCAAGGATAAGTTAAAAACAATTTTTTTTAAGTGAACAGAGTCTAAGGAACCTGTGGGACACCATCAAGTGGACATCGTGAGAGTCCAGAAGAAGAAAATGTAGTAGTGACAGTATTAGAATAATGATTAAAAACTTCTCAAATTTGATGTAAGACATAAATGAAAGCAAAGGCCGCTCAGTTGTGTCTGACTCTTTGCAACCCCATGCACTATACAGTCCATGGAATCCTCCAGGCCAGAATACTGGAGTGGGTAGCCTTTCCCTTTTCCAGGGGATCTTCCCAACCCAGGGATCGAAGAAGGGTCTCCTATGGATTCTTTACCAACTGAGCTATCAGGAAAGCCCAAGACATAAAATATGAACATCCTAACAGGTAAATGAACTCCAAGGTAGACTGACTCAGAAACCCAACCCAAGACAGATTATAAATAAGGGACACTTTCAAAAGCCTAAGACAGAGAGCATCTCTTGAGAGTAGCAAAAAAGAAGTGAATCACCACATTCTCAATAGGATGATGAGCGGATTTCTCATTAGACTATTAGAGGCCAGAAGACCGTAGGTTAGTATATTTAGTGCTAAATGGAAAAAACTCAACCAAGAATCTCATTTCCAGTCAAACTGTCCTTCAAATATGAGGGAGAAATCAAGACATTCTCAGGTAAACCAAAGTTGACAGACTTTATGACCACTAGACCTGCACTGTAAGAAATCCTCCAAAGTAAAATAAAAGGACATTAGAGAGTATCTTGAAGCAATACGGAGGTCTAAAGATCTCAATAAATGTATATCAGCAATTGTAAAAGCTAATACTAACAATGAGTTTTAACTGCAGTTGGGGTTTTTTACATTCTACAAGATAATAATACATTTAAAGAAAAAATTATAATGACTTCCTTGGTGGTCCAGTGGTGAAGAATTCACCTTCCAGCTCTCTCTTTGCCGCATCTACTGCGAGAATGAAGACCATTCTCAGCAATCAGACTGTGGACATCCCAGAAAATGTCGACATTACCTTGAAGGGACGGACAGTTATTGTGAAGGGCCCCAGAGGCACCCTGCGGAGGGACTTCAATCACATCAGTGTAGAGCTCAGTCTCCTTGGAAAGAAAAAGAGGCTCCGTGTTGACAAATGGTGGGGAACAGAAAGGAACTGGCCACTGTTCGCACAATTTGTAGTCATGTACAGAACATGATCAAGGGTATCACAATGGGCTTCCGTTACAAGATGAGATCGGTGTATGCCCACTTCCCCACCAACGTTGTTATTCAGGAGAATGGTTCTCTTGTGGCAATCCGAAATTTTGGGGGTGAAAAATACATACGCAGGGTTCGAATGAGGCCAGGAGTTGCCTGTTCAGTATCTCAAGCCCAGAAAGATGAGTTGATTCTTGAAGGAAATGACATTGAACTTGTGTCAAATTCAGCTGCTTTGATTCAGCAAGCCACCACAGTTAAAAACAAGGATATCAGAAAAGTTTTGGATGGTATCTATGTTTCTGAAAAAGGAACAGTTCAGCAGGCTGATGAATAAGATCTCAGTGATGCCGCTGCAGAAACGACACGATATCAGATGGTTCTATGGACTCAGTTGTGATATTTTAAAGAGACAATAAAAACTCTTGATTTGAAAAAAAAAAAAAAAGAATTCGCCTTCCAAAGCAGGGGACCCAGGTTCAATCCAGGAAGATTCCACATGCCAAGGGGCAACTAAGCTGGTGTGCCACTATTGAAGCCCACACACCTAGAGCCTGTGCTCTGCAACGAGCAGCCATCGCGATGAGAGGCCTGCACACTGCAACTCGAGTGGACCCCCAATTGTAACTAGAGAAAGCCTGCGCTCAGCAACAAGACCCAGCACAGCCAAAAATTAAAAACATTTTAGAAAAAAAAATATTAGTGTAAAAGTATTATTGTAACTTTGGCTTGTCACTCCAAATCTTGTTTTCTACATAATTCAAGAAAGTAATGTAGTTAAAAGAATGATTCGTTTATGTGTTTGGTCCATACAAGATAAAAAGATGTAATTCTGTGACACCGAAATTGAGAGTGGTGGGGACAGAGCTGTAAAAGAGCAGTTATTTTTTATATAATCCCCATGGTACCCATAAAGAAAATATCCATAGAATATACACAAAAGGAAAGAACATTTCACTTAAAAAAAAAAATCAACAGAACACAAAAGGTAGGAATACAAGAAATAAGAGACAAAAATGCTCTAGGGCGTATAGAAAACAACACAATGACAGAAGTCCTCTGTGTATCAGTAATTACTTTAAATGCAAAGGGATTAAACTCTTCAATCAAAAAGCAAGATTTTCAGAATAGATGAAAACATAGATCCAACTATATGCTATCTACTAGAGACTCGCTTGAGATCCAAAGACATAAAAAGTTGAAAGGGAAAGGATGGAAAAACATATTCTATGTCAATACAAAAGACAGAATGACTGGCTATACTAATATCAGAAAACAGACCTTAAATAAAACAGGTTACAAGAGACAAAGAAGGACAGTACAGGACTTCCTTGGTGGTACAGTGGATAAGAATGCTCCTGCCATGCAGGGGGACACAGGTTGGATCCCCGGTCCGGGAAGATTTCACATGCCACAGAGGAAATGAGCCCCAAGTGCCACAACTACTGAGCCTGTGCTCTAGACCCCACATGCTGCAACTACGGAAGCCTGCAAGCCACAACTACTGCGCCCATGTGCTGAAACTGCTGCGCTTGTGCGCCTAGCGCCTGGGCTCTGCAACAAGAGAAGCCACCACCACGAAGGGGAGCCCTCGCTCACCACAACTAGAGAAAGCTCGTGTGTGACAAAGAAGACCCAGTGCAACCAAAAATACAATTAATAATTTTTTGAAAAGGACAGTACACATTAATGAAAGGCTCAGTACATCAAGAAGACGGAACAACAAACATTTATACAGCTAAAGACAGAACTGACGGACACAAGTTTGAGCAAGCTCTGGGAGTTGGTGATGGACAGGGGAGCCAGGCGTGCTGTAATCCCTGGGGTCACAAAGAGTTGGACAGGACTGAGTGACTGAACTGAATGACAGACCATCGAAACACAGGAAGCAGAACCTAATAGAACTGAGGAGACACAGGTCTAAAATAGCAGTTGGAGACTTCAAAACTCATAAAAATGGAGAGAATAATCGGACAGAAGCTAATTAAAGAAAGAGGACTCAAGCAACGTAATAGATGACCTAGATCTAAGACACACATGCAGGACACTCTACCCAGTAACAGCATACACATTCTTCTCAAATGCACATGGGACATTTTCCAAGGCAGATCATATGTTATGCCACAAATTATGTCAATAAATTTTTGAAAGATAGGTACCATCTGAAGTATTCTCTCTGAATATAATGAGATGAAGTAAGAAATCAATAATATAGAGGAAACTGAATTTTACAAGATTGTGGAAATGAAACAATGTACTTTGAAACAATCTACAGAGAAAAAAAAAAGAAAATCACAAGGGAAATTAGAAAGTACTTAGAGATGAATGAAAATGAAAAATGCAACATACCAAAACTTATGGTACATGGCAAAAATGGTGCTAACGCAAATTTGTAGCTACAAACATGTCAAAAAAAAAACAAAACAGTAATGTTTCCAATCAACAATCTAATTTTGTAATTTGAGAACCTAGAAAAAGAACAACTAAACCTAAAGGCAGCAGAAGGAAGGAAATAATGAAGACAAGAGCATAAACAGAATAGAGAAAACAAAGTCAGCAAAACCAAAATTGTTCTTCAAAAAGATCAACAAAATTGACAAACCTTTAGCTAGATGGACTAAGATAAACAGAAGGAAGACTCAAGTTACTAAATCAGAACTGGAAGCAGCGATATTTCTAACAATGTCAAAGAAATAAAAAGGATTGTAAGAGTGCTATTCTATGTACAACTGTACACCAAAAAAAAAAAAAAAACAAACCCAGACACCTAGATGAAAGAGACAAATTCCTAGAACACAAAGCCTAGCAAAAGTAAATCAGGGGACTTCCCTGCTGTCCAGTGGCTGAGACTCTGTGCTCTCAATACAGGGGGGCCCGGATTCAATTCCCTGTCAGGGAACTAGATCCACATGCCGCAACTAAGACCTGGTGTGACCCAATAAATAAATAAAAATAAGTACTTAAAAAAACACTAAATCATTAGGAGAAAGTCTGAGGAAGCCGGAGCATCAGCTGCTGATGGTCTTGCGCAGCCCAGAAATGAGGGTGGGGGAAGCAGCTCTCCACCCAGCTCTTCTCAGCGATGCTGCGGCAGGTCCTGCGGGGCCGCCTGGCAGCAGAGGAGCAGGCGGCCACCTTCCACACCAGCTTCAGCCACGTGTGGCTGTGCCTGCAGGGGTGCGTGTGCTGCCTGGCCACGCGTGGTACTGCCCGAGGTGCTGTGTGCCCAGGCAGTCCGCGTGCCCACGGCCATCGCAGCCTTCGACACCTGTATGGGCAGATGCAGTCTCCCGTGTTTTCCAGGGAAAGGGTGGTATCATTTTGGACCTGAAAAGAAATTCTAGAATCTGGATGAGTGGTCTGACGCACTCATCTTTGGTACATCTGACCATCTGCAGTTTGTTCCTGCTCACTGGAGAAGCGCTTACACTGGACTCTGGCTTTCCACGGATTCTTTTACTTTCTACAACACAGTGGCCATAGCACACCAAAATCAGCTTTCGCTTCATCTTTCTTAATATAAAGGAGGCAAATGCAGGCGAAAGGGTCCCAGAGAAATGAGAGCTCAAGGACTCCCTAAAAGTGACTCTTTAAATACAGTGGGTGGTCTGCAGATAGAACACTGTTACCTGTTACATACTCCATTTTAATTACTATTCCACAGACCCAATTGTTTTTTGATTAGCAATGATAACTTTAAATTTTATCCAGTCTTTTTTTCCATTCTGATCTGAAAGTATTACTTTTCTAATTTTTTAATTTCTCTAATGTTTTTGTTTCTCTAATACTTTGGTTAATATAAATAAGAGTGGCAAAATGATATTTTATAATCATTGCTATTTCTATTGTAATATTTTAATGCCAGTTGATTTAAAGAACACTTTTTTGATTGTATACATCCCCTTCTAAAGTCTCAGGTTTCTCCTAAATGCTTCTGGATCAGACTAAATTTTATACCCAAAAGAGTTCTTTCAATAAATTTCTATTTGTACAAAATTCAATGAAAAAGAAGACGGAAAAACCAGATTTCCCAAAATACTGTATGATAATTTATTGTTATGCTTACCCTAACATTCTGCAAGTGCATTTTTAGTCTTACATATTCTTTTATTGTGGTTTTATGTGTATATATAGTAACATTTACAATCTTTAAGTTCATTGGTATTAAGTCACAGTGTCGTGCCATCATTACCACCATCTATCTCTAGAACTTTTTCATTTTCTCAAGTTGAAACTTGGTGCCCATTTCATCTTTCATTTGTAAGAAACAGAAAATTGCAGATTCTGGAACCATCCATACCTTATTTACATGAGGAGTTATCACAGAAAGCACATAATTTATATTTTTTATCCATTTACTCAGTTTTTAAACAGGTGTGGACTGGGTACTGATAAGCCAGTAGTGTGCTGGGGATGGTGTTGAATAAACCAGATGAAGTCCTGCCCTCAGATCTTACAATCTGTTCTCTTACTGTGGGAGGCAGAATAATGCCCCACCTCCCCCAAAGATGTCCATGTCCTAATCCCTATACCTGTAACTGTGTTACCCTGCAAGGCAGAATGGGATTTTGAGGGGTAAGTTAAGGATGTTTGTTGGTGTGTATATTTCTTATGTTTACCTGTGTACTTATTTTTGTATCAAAAAAGAGAAAAATCTGAATGAGTAATCAAAATCCTCCCAAAGAAACAAAAGTCTAGGACCAGGTGGTTTCACTGGTCCTACCAAACACTTGAAGAAAAATTAATATGAATCCTTCTCAAACTTTTCCAGAAAACTGAAGAGGAGGCAACACTACTGAACTCACTTTATGAGGCCAATATTATCTAGATACTACAACCAGACTAGGACACTACAAGAAAAGAAAATTACAGGCTAATATCCTTGATGAACATAGAAGCAAAAAAACTCACCATAATATTAGCAACCCAAATTCAACAATATATTTAAAGGGTTATATACCATGATCAAGGAGGATTTATGCCTGGGATGCAAGGATACTTCAACACTCCCAAATCAATGTGATACACCACATGAACACGTGAAGGATAAAAGCTATATAATCATCTCAATAAATGCGGAAAAAGCATTTGACAAAATTCAACATCCATTCATGAAAAAATCCACATCAATGTATAGATAAAATCTACCTCAACATAAATAAAGGCCTGATATGACAAACCCACAGCTAGCATCATACTCAACAGTGAAAAGCTGGAAGTTCTCGCTCCCACTCTCATTGCTTTTATTCAACACAGCCTTGAAGTCCTAACCACAGCAATTAAGGAAGAAAAAAAGATGAAAGGCATGCAAAATCAGAAAGGAAGAATTTAAATTGTCACTATTTACAGCTGACAGGATGTTATATATAGAAAACTCTGAGTCCTGCTCAATATGGCAGCATAGGAAGATCCTAAATACACCTCCTCCCACATACACACTACATCTACAGTTACATGTGGAGCAATTTCCTCTAAAAGATAAAACCTAAGAAATGGCTGAGGGACTTACACATGAGGCAAAAAGAAAGAGGTTACACCAAAGCGGGTAAGAGAGGCTGAGAAACAACCTTGCCATAAAGCTCACCCCTGGTACGGAAATCCACAGTCAGGTGGGGACGCGAGACCTGGAGCTTCTACCTGAGAGGTAAAAGGTTGGAGCCCCACACGGAGCACCCCCACTACTAAAACTGAGGCAATTCCCGGGCGGTCCAGTGGTTAGGACTCCACGTTTTCACTAACGAGAGTCCAGGTTGGATCCCTGGGCAGGGAACAAAGATCTCGCAAGCCATGTGGCATGACCAAAAAATAGAAATGTTTAAATAAAACTTGAGAAAAGAGCCCCGAAAACACTGAGCTTTGAAAAGCAACCAGGCTTGCATGCATAAGAACCACAAGGCTATAAGGAACTGAGAAGTGGCTCTCCAGACCTCATACAGGGATCTCCCTGGTGGTTCAGTGGTTACGAGTCCACCTTCCAACGCAGGGGCCACAAGTATGGCCCCTGGTCAAGGAACGAAGACCCTGCAAGCTGCGGGCGACTAAGGCCGGCTGCAGCAACTACCGCGTCCACGTGCTCTAGAGCGCCACGGCTGGAGAGGCCACACACCGCAACCAGAGCCACGCAGTCAGCAGAAAGACCTCATGCCCTCGGACTCACCCACCCCAGGGATCAGCCACACTAGAGCTGCCCACACCTAAGTGAGAAAGGCTCATTGGCTGGTCGTGGAGCACCAGCCTGACAGGCAAGCATCTGGTACTCTCTGCGGGGGGAGGTCGACAGATGCCATGTTTGCGTTCTCTGTCTTGCTCCAGTTGGTGGGCACCATTTTTTTTTGTTTGTTTTTTTAATAGCTCCAGGTTCTCTCTTTCCAGCAAGAGCTTTTACACACATCTGGTGGCCCAGTTTTTGTTGCTGCTGCCCAGAAGATGCTTCTTGATCACCTGGATCTGCAGGCTCTGTCAAGGTGATTATTTAATTTACTGAATAAAAAACCAACACAGAGAGTCAAGCAAAATGAAGAAAGATGGGAATCTGTTCCAACTAAAAGAACAAGGAAAAAAGACTTCAATAAAACAGATAATTTACCCCCAAAAGATTTTAAAGTAATGATTATAAAGATGCTCATCAGGAAGAGTTCCCTGGCAGTCCAGAATTCAGGCTTTCATCTGCTATGGCCCCAGGTTCAATCCCTGATCTGAGAACTAAGATCTCACAAGTCACAGGGCCCAGTCAAAAATAAGTAAATAAATACTGAACCAGTGACAGCAGCCTCACTTGAAAAATATTTGAAATAAGTAAATAAAATACTTAGGCATAAATCTCTCCAAAGTGGTGAAAGACTTATATGCTGAGAATTATAAAACATTAATGAAGGAAGCTGAAGATGATTCAAAGAAATGCAAAGATATCCCATGCCCTTGGATGAGAAGAATTAATATTGTTAAAAAGCAAAGTAATTTACAGGTTCAATGCAATACCTATCAGAATACTCATAACATTTTTCACAGAACTAGGACAAATAATCCTGAAATTCATATGGAACCAAAGACCCAGAATTGCCAAGGCAATCCTAAGGAAAAAGCACAAAGCAGGAGGCATAACCCTCCCTTACTTCAGACAACACCACAAAACTAACCGAAACAGCCTGGTATTGGCACAAAGAGAGATATACAGATCAACTGAACAGACCAGAGAGCCCAGAAATAAACCCACATACCTACGGACAATTAATCTTTGACAAAGGAGGCAAGAATATACAATGGGGAAAAGACAGTCTCTTCAGCAAGTGGTGCTGGGAAAGTCGGACAGATGCCTGTAAATCAACGAAGCTAGAACACACACCGCACACAGAAATAAACTCAAAATGGCTTAAAGTTGTAAATATAAGACACAACACCATAAAAGTAGAAGAGAACATAGGCAAAACATTCTCTGAAATAAATCACATTAATGTTTTCTTAGGTCAGCCTCTTAAGGCAATAGAAATAAAAGCAAAAATAAACAAATGGGACCTAATCAAATTTGTAAGTTTTTGCACAGCAAAGGAAACCATAAACCAAATAAAAAGACAACCTATGGACTGGGACAAAGCATTTGCAAATGATGCAACCAACAAAGGGCTTAATTTCCAAAACACACAAACAGCCCCTACAATTCAAAAACAAAAAACAAACAATTCAATTGAAAAATGGGCAGAAGACCAAAACAGACATTTCTCCAAAGATGACATATGGATGGCCAACAAGCACATGAAAAGATGCCCATCATCATTATTAGAGAAATGCAAGTAAAAACAATGAGGTACCATCTCACAGATCAGAATGGTCATCATTTAAAAAGTCTACAAACAATTCAGGAAACATTATGGGGGAAAAAAAGGAAACCCTCCTACAATGTTGGAAGAAAGTATGGTGATTCCTCAAAGGTAAAAATGGCATTGCCATATGATCGAGCAATCCCACTCCTAGGCATATAACTGGACAAAGCTATATTGAAAAAAGATATATGCATCCCTATATTCACAGCAACAGTATTTTCAACAGCGAAGACATGGAAACCACCTAAATGTCCACTGACGAATGAATGGATAAAGATGTGAACAGTACTCAGTCACCAAAAAGAATAAAATAAGGCCATATTGCAGCAATATAAATGGACCCAGAAATTATCATACTAAGCAAAACAAGTCAGAAAGAGAAAGACAAGGGCTTCCCTGGGGGTCCAGTGGTTAACAATCTGCCTTCCAATACAGAGGACATGGGTTTGATCTCAAGGGGTCAGGAAACTAAGATCCCATGTGCCACAGGGAAACTAAGCCCATGGACCACAGCTAGAGAAGGCCATGAGCTCCAACGAAGACCAAGCACAGCCAAAAAATGAGGACCAGTATAATACGACATCACTTATACATAAGATCTAGAATATGACACAAATGAACACACCTATAAAGTGAAAACAGACTCATAGATACAGAGAACAGACTTGTGGTTGTCGGAGGGGGGCGGGGGTAAGGGAAGGATTGGGAGCTTGAGATTAGCAGAGACAAACTATTATGTATAGAATGGACAAACAAGGTCCTACTGTTAAAGCACAGGGAACTGTATTCCATGTCCTGTGAAAAACCACAATGGAAAAGAATACACATATATATGTATAGCTGAATCACTTTGCTATACAGCAGAAAATAAACAACATTGCAAACCAACTATACTTCAATAATTTTTTAAAGACAATGGCTAACAACAACAAATGCAGAAAATAACAAGCATTGAGGGTATGGAGAAGTTTGGAACCCTATGTGTTGCTAGTGGGAATATAAACCTGTTTGGCTGCTTGTGGAAAACATATGGGAATTTCTAAAAACTTAACCAAAGAATTATCACATGACCCAGCAATTTAACAACTGGAATATATCCCAAAGAAATGAAAGCAGGGAGTCTCACAGATACCTGTATACCCATGTTCACTATAGTATTATTCACAATTGACAAAGCATGGAAGCAAATCTACTATGCTTCAACTTAAAAAATTTTAAGGTAGAAGCAACCTAAGTGTTCATCATTGGGTGATGGATAAATAAAATACAGTATAATCATACAATGGAATATTGTTCAGTTGCTAAGTTGTGTCCAACTATTTTCAATCCCATGGATTGTAGCATGTCTGACTCTTCTGTCCTCCACTATCTTCTGGAGTTTGCTCAAATTCATATCCATTGAGTCAGTGATGCTATCTAGCCATCTCATCCTTTGCCACCCTCTTCTCCTTTTGCCTTCAATCTTGCCCAGCATCAGGGTCTTTTCCAATGAATCAGCTCTTTGCATCAAAGTACTGGAGCTTCAGCCTCAGGGACAGTCCTTCCAATGAATATTCAGGGTTGATTTCCTTTAGGATTGACTGGTTTGATCTTGCAGTCCAAGGGATCCTGAAGGGTCTTCTCCAGCACCACAATTTGAAAGTTTCAGTTCTCTGGTACTCAGACTTCTTTATGGTCCACCTCTCATATCTGTGTATGACTACTAGAAAAACCATAGCTTTGACTATATTAACATTTGTTGGCAAAGTGATGTCTGCTTTTTAACACCCTGTCTAGGTTTGTCATAGCTTTCCTTCCAGGAGCAAGCATCTTTTAATTTCATGGCTGCAGTCACCATCCACAGTGATTTTGGAGCCCAAGAAAGTCACTGTTTCCATTTTTTCCCCATTTGCCATGAAGTTATGGGACCAGATGTCATGATTTTAATTTTTTGAATGTTGAGTTTCAAGCCAGCTTTTTCACTCTCTTCTTTCACCTTCATCAAGAGGCTCTTCAGTTCCTCTTCACTTTCTGCCATAGGGCTGGTGTCATCTGCATATCTGAGGTTGTTGAAATTTCTCCTGCAAATTTTGATTTCAACTTGTGATTCATCCAGCCTGGCATTATCACAAGATGTACTCTGCATATAAGTTAAATCAGCAGGGTTGATGTCCTGTATACAACGACATCAATATACACATACAGGACTGATATACAAATACAGGCTTGATGTACTCCTTTCCCAATTTTGAACGAGTGCACTGTTCAATGCCCTGTTCTCCCAGTTGCTTCTTGAGCTGCACTGTATTCAGGAGACAAAGAAGATGGTCTGGTATTTCTATCTCTTTAAGAATTTTCCACAGTTTGTTGTGGTCAACACAGTCAAAGATTTTAGTGTAGTCAATGAAGCAGTTGTTTTTCTGGAACCCCCTTGATTTCTTCACGATCCAATGAATGTTGGCAATTTGATCTCTGGTTCCTCTGTCTCCTCAAAACCCAGATTGCACATCTGGAAATTCTCGGTTCACATGCTGCTAAAGCCTGAGTATAACCTTGCTAGCATTGAAATGAGCACAATTGTGCAGTAGTTTGAGCATTCCTTAGCTTTGCCCGTCTTTGGGATTGTAATGAAAACTGACCTTTACCAGTCCTGTGGCCACTGCTGAGTTTTCCAAATTTGCTGACATATTGAGTGCAGCACTTTAACAGTATTATCTTTTAGGATTTTTAAATAGCTCGCCTGGAATTCCATCACCTCCATTAGATTTGTTTGTAGTAATGCTTTCTAAAGCCCACTTGACTTCATACTACAGACTGTCTGAAATAGGGAATTATTTATTTAATGGGTACAGAGCTTCACTTGGTGATGATGATAAAGTTCCAGAGGTGGATGGTGGTAATGGTTGTACAACAATGTGAATATACCTTAATGGCATCTTACCCTTAGAAAAGGTAATTTTTCTTTTCAAAAACTTTTTATTTTGTATTGGGGTATAGCTGAAGGAAAATAATATTGTGATAGTCTCAGGTGAATAGCCATATATATATATATACATGTATACATTCTCCCCCGACTCTCTTCCCATTCAGGCTGCCACATAACACTGAGAAGAGTTCCATGTACTATACAGTAGGTCCTTGTTGGTTATCAAAAAAAATGGTAAATTTTATGTTATAAATTTTTCCACAATAAAAAGTGACAGAAAATTAAAGACGTTTTCAGGGAAAAAAGAGAGTGCCTGAATGGATTAAAAAAACCAAGACCCAGGACTTCCCTGATGGTCTACTGGTTAAGAATCCACCCGCCAGTGAAGGGGACACAGGTTCGATCCCTGGTATGGGAATGCCACCTGCCACGGAGCAGCTAAGCCTGTGCTCTGCACCAAGAGAAGCCCATGCATCATAATGAACAGTGGCCCCTGCTCGCCACAGCTAGAGAAAGCCTGCATGCAGCAATGAAGACCCAGTGTAACCAAGAATAAAAGAAATACAGGAGGAAAACAACAAGACTCCTCAGTATACTGCCTACAGGAGACTCACTTCAGATGTAAGAAAACACACAGACTGAAAGTGAACTCAGGGAAAAGATACTCCACACAAGCGAAAATCTAAAGAAGCAAGGGTAGCTGTACTCATATCTTACAAAACTGACTTTAGGATAAAGAGACAAAGAAGGGAACTACATAAGGATAAAGGAATCAGCCCAACATGAAGACATTTATAAATGTTAATGCATCCAACACAGGAGCACCTAAATATACAAAACAGTATTTTGTATATGTTAAATTATTATCATGCCTAAAGAAAGAAATACACAGCAATGCAATAATTTGTTGTTATTCAGTCACTCAATCGTGTCTGACTCTTTGTGACCCAATGGACTGCAGCACACCAGGCTTCCTTGTCCTTCACCAACACATGGAGCTTGCTCAAACTTATGTCCATTGAGTCGTTCATGCCATTCAATCATCTCATCCTCTGTCGTCCCCTTCTCCTCCTGCCTTCAATCTTTCCCAGCATCAGGGTCTTTTCCAAGGAGTCAGCTCTTCACATAAGGTGGCCAAAGTATTGGAGCTTCAGCTTCAGCACCAGTCCTTCAAATGAATATTCAGAATTGATTTCCTTTAGGATGGACTGGTTGGATCTCCTTGCAGTCCAAGGGACTCTCAAGAGTCTTCTCCAACCACAGTTCAAAAGCATCAATTCTTCCGGCGCTCAGCTTTCTTCACAGTCCAACTCTCACATCCATACATGACTACTGGAAAAACCATAGCTTTGACTAGATGGACCTTTAACGGCAAAGTAATGTCTCTGCATTTTAATATGTTGTCTAGGTTGGTCATAGCTTTTCTTCCAAAGAGCAAGTGTCTTAATTTCATGGCTGCAGTCACCATCTACAGTGACTTTGGAGCCCAAGAAAACAAAGTCTGTCACTGTTTCCATTGTTTCTTTATCTATTTATCATGAAGTGATGGGACCGGATGCCATGATCTTTGTTTTTGAACACTGAATTTTAAGCCAGCTTCTTCACTCTCTTCTTTCACCTTCATCAAGAGGCTCTTTAGTTCCTCTTCACTTTCCGCCTTAAAGGTGGTATCATCTGCATATTTGTGGTTATTGATATTTCTCCCAGCAGTCTTGATTCCAGCTTGTGCTTCATCCAGCCTGGCATTTCACATGATGTACTCTGCATATACAGAAAGTGAACTCATAGAAAAGATATTCCATACAAATGAAAATCAAAAGAAAGTTGGGTAGCTATACTCATATCTTACAAAACTGACTTTACAGCAGTTTCTGTCATAGAAAGGAAGGGAATTACAAAATGATAAAGGAATCAGTCCAACTCAAGTTGGCATCACCAACTCGATGGACATGAGTTTCAGCAAGCTTCAGGAGTTAGTGATGGACAGGGAAGCCTGGTATGCTGCAGTCTATGGAGTCACAAGGAGTTGGACACTGAGCAACTGAACTGAACTCTGCATATAATTTAAATAAGCAAGGTGATAGTATACAGCCTTGATGTACTCGTTTCCAAATTTTGAACCAGTCCATTGTTCCATGTTCGGTTCTAACTGTTGCTTCTTGACCTGCATACAGGTTTCGCAGGAGGCAGGTAAGGTGGTCTGACAGTCCCATCTCTTGAAGAATTTTCCACAGTTCATTGTGATCCACACAGTCAAAGGCTTTAGTTTAATCAATGAAACAGAAGTAGATGTTTTTCTGGAATTCTCTTGCTTTTTCTATGATCCAATGAATGTTGACAATTTGATCTCTGGTTCCTCTGACTTTTCTAAATCCAACTTGCACACCTGGAAGTTCTTGGTTCACACACTGTTTGAAGTCTAGCTTGGCGGATTTTTGAGCATGAACTTGCTACCATGTGAAATGAGTACAATTGTGCAGTAGTTTGAACATTCTTTGGCATTGCCCTTCTTTGGTATTGGGGTGAAAACTGACATTTTCCAGTCAGTTTTCATTCCAATAATCCAATAATCCAATATAATAATAGCAGGGATTTCAATGCCCCACTTCCATCAATGGATAGATCATCCAGACAGGCAATCAACAAGGAAACAACTTAACACTTTATACCAGATTAACATATATACAGAATAGTCAAAAATATATAGAACACAATCTTCTCAAGTATACAAGGAACATTTTCCAGGAGAGATCATATGTTAAGCCACAAAACAAGTCTCAATAAACTTGACAAGACTGAAATCCTATCAAGAATTTTTTCTGACTACAATGGTATGAAACTAGAAATAAATTACAAGAAGGAAACTGGAAAATTCACAAACATGTGGAGATTAAACCACACGCTACTGAACAACCAATGGGTCAAAGAGAAATTAAAAGTGCCTTGAGAAAAATTAAAACAGAAATATGATATATTCAAACTTAGACGATACAGCAAAATCAATTCTAAGAGGGAAGTTCAAAGTGATTAAAAAAAAACCTACATCAAGAAACAAACATTACAAAAAAATCACTCTCAATGATGAAATGGTGAAAGCTTTCTCTCTAAGATCAGGAACAAGACAAAGATGCCCATTCTCATCACTAATTTTTTAAATTTATTTATTTTGGTTGTGCTGGGTCTTTGCTGCTTTGTGGACTCCTCTAATTGTAGCTAGTGGGGGCTACTCTCTGGCTGTGGTGCATGGACTTCTCGTTGCAGTGGCTTCTCTTGCTGTGGAGAACAGGTTCTGGGGCATGTGGGCTGCAGTGGTGGTGGCGCATGGGCTCCATAGTTTGGGATCCCGGGCTCTAGGGCACAGGCTCGATAGCTGTGGCTCCCAGGCTCAGTTGCTCCATGGCATGTGGGATCTTCCCAGACCAGAGATCAAATCCATGTCTCCTGCACTGGCAGGACGTTCTTTACCACTGAGCCACCAGAGAAGCCCTCACCACTTACTAAACATAGTACTGGAAGTCCTAGAGAGAACAATTAGGAAGAAAAATAAAAGTCATCCAACTCAGAAAGGAAGACGTAAAACTGTCACTGTTTGCCAATAAAAAGATTTTATATATATATGCACACACACACACACAAACTCTAAAGACTCCACCAAAAAACCATTAGAGCTAAGAAATTAATGCAGTAAAGTTGCAGGATACAAAATCAGTATACAAAAATATGTTGCTAACATTGAACAATCAGAGAAATGTAAGCAATCCCACATACAGTTGCATCAAAAAGAATAAAATACCCTGGAATAAGTTTAACCAAGGAATTGAAAGACCTGTACACTGAGAACTACAGACACTGATCAAATAAACTGAAGACACAAATAAATGGACAGATATTCTACGCTCATGGAAGAATTCTTAAATATCCATACTACCCAAAGAAATCTACAGATTCTATGCAACCTCTATCAAAATTCCAAAAGCATCTTTCAACATATTTAGAACAAGTCTAAAATTTGTATGGAACTACATAATACCTTGAAGAGCCAAAACAATCTTGATCAAGAAGAACAAAGCTGGAGGCATCATGCTTCCTGACTTCAAATTATATTACAATGCTCTAGTGTCAAAATAGTAATGGTACTGGCATAAAAACTGACACATAGATCAATGGAACAGAATAGAAATCCCAGACATAAACCCACACTACTAATGCATGACAGTGCCAGAATATACAGTGGGGAAAGGACAGTCTCTTCAATAAATGGTGGGAAATGAACAGCCACATTGGGAAAACTAGAGAGCCACAGGCAAAAGGATGAAACTGGATGACTATCTTACATCACACACCAAAATCAACTGAAATGAACTGAAGAGCTGAATGTAGGACCATCCTGGTGGTCCGGTGGTCAAGAATCCACCTGCCAAAGCAGGGCACACGGGTTCAATCCCTGGCCCAGGAGGATTCCATAGGCTGTGGGGCGACCAAGTCTGTGCACTGCAACTACCAAGCCCAGGCGCTGCAGCCACTGAGGCTCGTGCACCCTGAAGCCCTTGCTCCACAATGAGAGAGGCCACTGAAATGAGAAGCCCACAGACGGTAGCTGGACAGTAGCCTTCACTCACCGCAACCAGAAGAAAATGCCATACACAGCAACAAAGACCCAGCACAGCCAAAAATACTTAGTTAATTGAATAAAATGTAAAAAGAGAGTTGAATGTAAGACTGAAAAACATTACATTCCTAGAAGAAAAAAATGGAGTGAAACCTCCTTGACATTGGTCTTGGCAACGATTTCTTGGGTTTGACACCGAAAGTAAAGGCAGTAAGAAAAGAAGGACAAATAAGTGGGACTTCGTTAAACTAAAAAGCTTCTATACAGCAAAGAAAACCATCAACAAAGTGAAAAGGCAACCTACCAAATTGAAAATATTTGCAAAGCACATGCTGGATAAAGAGTTGATATTGAAAATAAAGAACATGGAAGGGGTGGGATGAACTGGGAGATTGGGGCTGACACACACAGTATTTTATACATAGTACAAAACAGGTAACTAATGAGGACCTACTGTTCAGCTCAGGGAACTCTACTCAGAGCCCTGTGGTGACATAAAGGGAAAGAAATCTAAAAAAGAGAAAATATATGTGTATGTGGTACTCAGACAGTAAAGAAACCAGGTGCAATGCAGGAGACCCAGCTTCGATCTGTAAGTTGGGAAGATCCCCTGGAGAAGGGAATGGCTACCCACTCCAGTATTCTTGCCTAGAGAATCCCATGGACAGAGGAGCCTGACGGGCTGCAGTCCATGGGGTCACAAAAAGTCGGACATAACTGAGTGACCGAACAACAACAAACTACAACATATGTATATGTGTGGCTGATGCACTCTGCTGTACAGTGGAAACTATCACAACATTGTAAAGCAACTATACTCCAATAAAATTTAATTTAAAAAGGATATGTCAATATTCTAAAAGAATATTAAAACTACAATAGGATTTACTGTAAATATACAAAAATGTATACACTAAATATATACAATAAATACAATACAGTTAAAATATTTTAATATTTTAAATATATACAATAAAAATACAATATATACAACACAAATATACAAAAATATATACACAAAATAAAATACAATATAAAATATATACAACAAATTCTAACTGTTACAATGAAAGGTTGGTTTTTCATAGTTGTCCTTTCCTGTGTTTTCCACCTCTTTTAAAATGAGTATGTTCTGTGCTTTTAAATCAGAGGAAAAAATGGACATTTCTAAAGAGTGAGGAGAATTTAGAGTCCTTTAATACTAAAAAATAATAAAAACCACATGTCTATTACTTAGGCATTAAAAAATAAATAAGTATTTCTTTAAAAAAATATAAAGAACTCATACTTCAAAAGAAAAGAATAATCTAGTTAAAAGATGGGAAGAAAAAATGAACAGATGTTTTTCCAAAGAAGACAGACAAATGGCCAACAGATACATAACAATGTACTCAACCTAATTGTCAGAAAAATACAAATCAAAACCACAGAGAGATCACTTCACATCTGTTAGAATGGCTAGCATCAAAAAGACATGTGACAGTCTCGTGGACTCTGTGGAAGAGGGCAAGGGTGGGATGATATGGGAGAATGGCATTGAAACACGTTAATTCTCAGATGTGAAATCAATCGCCAGCCCAGGGCTGATGCTGGGGGCTGGTGCACCGGGATGACCCAGGGGGAGGGAGGAGGGAGGGAGGAGGGAGCGGGGTTCTGGAGGGGGAGCGTATGTAAACCCATGGCGGATTCATGTCAATGTATGGCAGAACCAACACAATAAAGAAAATTTTAAAAAAGAAAAAGAAAAAAAAAAAAGACATGTGACAGTAAGTGCTGGGAGGAGATGGAGAAAGGGTGCCCTTGTGCAGTGAGTGGGTTTCTGAATTGCTACTGCAACAGCCACTAAGGAAACCCTACTGTTCCTCTAAAACTGGAAAACAGAGCTAGCATGCAACTCAGCGGTCCCATCTGAGTGTTAATCCAAAGGAGACAAAAGCACTGGCTCAAAAAGACAGCTGCCGCCCAGTGTTCACTGTAGCATTATTTACAACAGTTAAAACATGGAAACAAGCTAAGTGTCCACTGAGGGATGAATGAATGAAGAAGTAGTGAAATAATACATATAAATATAGATAGATGTATGTATATATATGATTCCATATTAAGTAGTGAGTTATATATACAATTATATATAATTCCGTAATATAAATATTACATGTATAGTAATTCCATTATAATGGATAATGGAATATTATTCAGTTACAAAAAGGAAAGCTGGCAATTTGTGACAACATGGATGGACCTTGAAGGCATTAAGCTAAATAAAATTAAATTCAGACAAAGAAACACAAATACTGTATGACCTCACTTATACATCGAACAAAAAAAAAAAAACTCAGAGATACAGGTAACAGAGATGGCAGTTGTAGAGACCGGGTGCAACAGGAGCATGTCATCAGCAGGTACAAACTTCCAGTTCTAAGATAAATAACTCCTGAGGATTAATGCATAGCATGGTGACTATACTGTATCATATATTTGAAAGTCACTAGGAGAGTAAATCTTAAGTTCTCAACAGGAGAAAAAATCACTGTAACTGTTATTTGTGTGGTGATAGATGTTAACGTATATCATCATCATTTCAAAATACATACATATATCAAATCACTATGTCCTACACCTGAAACTAATACAGTGCTATATGTCACTTACATCTCAATCTTTTAAAAATCTCCCAAGAAAAATCCTAGGAATTCCCTGGCAGTTCAGTGGTTAGGACTCTGTGCCTCCACTTGAAGGGGGCCTGGGTTTGATGCCTGGTTGGGGAAATAAGATCCCGTGAGCTGTGCACCGTGGCCAAGAAAAAAAGAAAGAAAAGTCCTTGATACGACAGCTTAACTGGTACATTCTACCAAACATTTAAATAAGAATGAACACCAATCCTTCTCAAACTTTCCCCAACCACTGAAGAGGAGGCAATACTTCCTAATTCATTTTCTGAGGCCAGCATAACCCTAATGCCAAAGCCAGAAAAAACACTACAAGGAAACTACAGACCAAATCCTTTATGAACACTGAGAACAAAATCCTTGACAAGCTACTAGCAAACAAATTAGCATTAGGAGAAAATATTTGCAAACAAAACAATTGACAATGGATTAGTCCCCAAAATATTAATATTTAAACAGCTCATGCAGCTTAGTATCAAAAAAAAAAACAACCAACTCCATCAAAAACTGGGCAGAAGACCAGAACAGACATTTCACCAAAGACGACACACAGATGGCCAACAAACTCACAAAAACATGCTCACATCACTAACTATTAGAGAAACGCAAATCAAAACTATAATGACACTAGTCAGAATGGTCATAATCAAAAAAAATCTCAATAAATGCTGGAGAAGTTGTAGAGGAAAGAGAACCTTCTTACACTATTAGTGGAAATGTAAATTGATATAGCCACTATGGAGAACAGTATGCAGGTTCCTCAAAGAGTTAAAAAGTAGAAATGCCACATGACCCAGCAACTTCACTGCTGGGCACGTACCCAGAGAAAACCATAATTCAAAAAGATACATGCACGCCAATGTTCACTGCAGCACTATTTACAGTATCCAGGACATGGAAGCAACCTAAGCATCCATCAACAGAGGAATGGATAAAGAAGATGTGGTACATATATACAATGGAATATTACTCAGCCATAAAAAGGAAAGAAAACAGTGCCATTTGGAGAGAAGTGGATGAATCTAGAGACTGTCATATAGAGTGAGGTAAGTCAAAAAGAAAAAAACAGCTATATAATAATGCACATATGTGGAATCGAGAAAAACGGTACAGATGATCTTATTTGTAAAGCAGAAATAGGAACACTGAGGTAGAGATCAAACACATGGACACCAAGGGAGGGAGGGAGGGTAGGATGAGTTGGGAAACTGGGATTGACACACTATTGATACTATGTATAAAACAGGTAACTAATGAGAATCTACCATGTAGTACTGGGAGCTCTACTCAACTGCTCTGTGGTGATCTAAATGAATGAACTATCTGAAAAGGCCCACACAAACAATGAACTATCTGAAAAAGAAATGGCAAAAACAAGTCCATTTACAATAGCATCCAAAAGAAAACTCAGCAATTAACTTAACCAAGGTGGTAAAGACTCATAAAATGAAAAGCACAAAACATCACTGAAAGAAAAAGACAACAGAAATAAATGGCAATATAACGCATGTTTGTGAATTGGAAGATATCATTATTTAAAATGTCAATACTACCCAAACAACCTACAGATTCAAAATAATCTCTATCAAAATTACAATGTTTTCAGAAACAGAAAAACCTATTCTAAAATTTATACAGAAACTGAAAGGGCCCTAAACAGCCAAGAGAGTCTGAAAAAGGAAAACCCAGATAGCTGATTTCAAAACTTAATCCACCGTAATCAAAACAGTGTGGTTTTAATATAAAGACAGACATATAGACCAATGGAATAGAATAGAAATAGCCCAGAAATAAACCTTCACTTGTATGGTCAAATGATTTTTGGTAATGGTGCAAAGACCATTCAATGAGAAAAGGACAGTCTTTTCAATAAATGATGCTCAAGAAACTGAGTATCCTCATGCAAAAGAATGAAATTGGGCCCTTATCTCACATCATATACAAAACTTTTAACTCAAAATGGATCAAAAACCTAAATTTAAGACCTAAATTTAAAACTCTTAGAAAAAAAACTGGACAAGAGCTTCACAACACTGAATTTGGCAACAATTTCCTGGACATGACACCAAAGGAAGAGATAATAAAGAAAATTAGATCTCATGAAGATTTTTAAAATTTTGTACATCAAAAGACATTATCCACAGAGTTAAAGGCAACACACAGGATGGGAGAAAATATTTTTAAGTCATGTGTCTAAGGGCTTAATATGCATAATAAATACAGAATTTCTAAAACTCAACCAAAAAACAACCCACTTCAAAAATGGGCAAAAGATTTGGAGATTCCTCCAATGAAAATAAGCAAATGGCCAATAAGCACAGGAAAAGATGCTTAACATCATTCAATCAGTAAGGAAATGCAAATCAAAACCACAGTGAGATAGTATCTTATACCCATCAGGATGGCTACTATCCAAAAAACAGCAAATGTTGATGAAGAGGTGGATAAATTGGAAACCTTAAGCCCTGTATGGGCAGTTTCTCACAAAATCAGAAACATAGTTACTATAAATAAAAAAGTGAAGTGAAAGTGTTACTCGCTCATTGTACCCGACCCCATAGATTCTAGCCTGCCAGGCTCCTCTGTTCATGGGATTCTTCAGGCAAGAATACAGGAGTCAAGTTGCTATTTTCTACTCCAGGGGATCTCCCCAAACGAGAGATCAAATCTGTGTCTCTTGTGCCCCCTGCATTGGCAGGCAGATTCTTTACCACTGTGCCACATGGGAAGCCCCTTAATTTCTAGTACCAATTCTAAAAACTTAATGTACATATGCTTACTATTTACTAAAAACACATGAAATCCTTGTATTGCCAATAGATGCTGGGAACTTCACACTGCGTTCTTGAAGAGGCAGAATTCCATTTGCAAGAGGGCCATGTAGTCCTTCCACCCTGATGAATAGCTCCCTCCCTGGGAGCTTATCTTGGAGAACTTGAAGCAAGGGCTCAAAGACATCTCTGTAGACCCATGTTTATAGCAGCATTATTCACAACTGCTGAAACACAGAAGCAACTAAGTGTCCACAACTGATGAATGAATAAGCAAAGTGCTGTAGACACATACGATGGAATATTATACAGCCTTGAAAAGAAAAGTAAATTTTCCAAAATGCTACAACATGGATAAACCTTGACAGCATTTTGATAAGTGAAATGAGCCAGTTACAAAAGACAAATACTCAGAGTAGTCAAATTCATAAAGACAAACTGTAATCGTGGTTCTGGAGTGGGGAGAGTGAAGACTAGGGAGCTGTTATTTGAGAAGTACAGAGCTTCAGTTTTACAAGACAAAAAGAAATACGGTGATGAATTATGACATTGGTTGCACAACACTGTAAATATATGTAATACTACTGGACTGTAAAGTTTAAAATGTTTAAGGTGTTAAATTTTATGTTACGTGTATTTCACACAATAAAAAAAAAAAAAACCACTAAAAAGTTCACTGTTCTTACTAAGATTCAGCCATTTTTCTTGCATAAACACTTTGTGAATCACTGCAAGTCTTTGGTAAATTTCCAGAGTTTGGGAAAGTTAATTCTGACCACTTTAGCCAGTTTTCTCCTTGCTTTTATGGAGGAAATTTTGGAGAGTCTTACTTTGGTGTTTTTTCCAATACCCATGGTTTCACATTGTGAATATCACTGTGGCTGCCTGCTTTACCACCTGGGGAAAAGTAAAGATTATAATAACCCCAGGCCATTAGGAAAATTCCTGCTGGCCTGTAAAAGGGTCCCAGCTCTACCTGAAAAGCTCACCTCAAAGACGAATAATTAAAGAGGAACCTAGGCAGAGATACTAGAAGGAAAAAAAGGAGAAAAAAAGCAGGACAAATGTGAACACTGGGAAACACTTATTACAAAACTGTTTCCACAAAGCAGGTGAAAAAAATCCAACCAGATATTTCATCTTCAGTTAAAAGACAAACCAAACAACTCTTCCATGAAACCAGAGCCCAAGGATGAGACTAAAATGATGCATGAGCATTGCATACAAAGGGAGCAAAAGATGAGCTGGCAAAACCCAGGAAACAAGGAAAGAAAATTAAAATAGCACAGAAGATAAGATGAAACTGAAAGTATCAGGAAAAACAGAGACTGAGAAACACAGGAGAGGGTTTGGAAAACTGGACTTTAAAGAGCAAGATAAAATGGAAATACACAGGCTTAAAAGGAAATAACACGCATGGCAAATGGGCAAGACAGAGAAAGAGAGAGATCCCTAGGGACGAAGATCCAAAGAGACCTGGAATCAGAATCTCGACTGCTTTTGGCAATGAGAAAACACGATGTGACACCTGGAAAGGCCAGGTCCCAGGAAAGGGGAGACAAACAGCTAACACGTCCAGTGCTGGCCATTACTGGACCTGAAAGGTGAGAATCCTTTGAACCGGCAGGCCCGCACGGCCTGACAGCCATATTCGGTGTTGGAGCCCAGCGGAGCTGAGACAGGCTGGGACCCTTGGCTGCAGGGCCTGAACCTGGACAACACCTCTCTCCTCCAGCAACAAAATGCAAAGAAATGATACGGGACCAAAAATAACTGCATGCATGAGCAGTTGGAGCAAGTTCTGGACAATAATAATAATAATAATAATATAAATAGACAAAAAAGTCCAACTGCCACTTCTCAAGAGCCTGGAGCAAAAACAGGAGCAAAAGCAGGGTACTTGCACATGGCCCCCTGCACATACCACCACCTAAGGCGGGGGTAAACCACCTAAGCCACCCCTCCAGCCTGGCCCCTGGACACACCTTCACTCCACAGGAAGAACAAGCTCGCCCCCCTCAGCGAGAGCAAGCAAGCGAGGGAACCTGTTGTTCTCACTCCCCCTGCCCAGCGCTGCAGCAGGGTCCCCAGTTAAGCCTTGCCTGAATTTTTTGTCTGGCCTCTAGTCAATGTCTATTGACCAGGGAAGGCCAAGAACCCCAGTTGGCATCAGATTTACAGCGCCCAAAGTGGGACAGTTGTCCCCTTCTGGGGAGATCAGGACACCTCAGAACCACTGGATGCAGTTTTCCCGTTGGTGACAAGTGGCCATCTGAACCTCTTGTTCTAGACTCATCACCTTTGCTAAGCCTGCCCGGTCCCTGAGGGCTTCAGTACCCTCATTCAGACAATGCATTCCCTTCCCTCTTGTCCTTGACCCTTTCCTGAAATCTACTTCTCTGTCTTTGAGAGTGGATGTCAGGCACCCACAGCATCACTCCTCTCAACCTGTCAGACCTGCTCCCTCTGGCCGGCAAGCTCACCTGGACAGGTGATGAACACAGGTGGGAGCAGGCTCTCCAACGAGAGGCTTATGAGAGTGATAGAGGTTCAACCCTCACATCGTGTAGTGGCTGGAGGAGTCTCGCCTTTATTTTCCTGCTGTCTCTTTCTCTTTTTCAGCCTTTACTGTCCCTCCTCCCTGAACCTCTCCCTTGATTCTAATACTTTCATTCCCATCCCCTTTATCATGCAAACTGCTTGTTTTCTTCTTTAAGATTTTGTCATTGGCATCTTTGTTTCATGTAGTTTTGTCTGTCCAACTGCTCCTGCCAATCTCTGCCAAAATTGTGGGCATGGCAGAACATTAAATCTTGAAAGATAAATGCAACCCACTTTGCCGGAGATTCCAACCTTGGGTTACTTGGTGGGATTTTAGAGAGCACAAAGAGAAGGAGCTTACATTTTTCCCTCCTCTGCTTTTGCAATGTAACTATTCTGCCTGGGCTCTCAGTAACTGCCTGATTCATGTATAGTCCTCCAGACTAAAGAAAAAAAAAAGGTGGGGGGGGGCATTTTAAATTCAAACAAGAGGGCAGACTTCCCTGGGGGTCCAGAGGCTACCTTGAGATGTACTTATTGACTTTCAGTGATCCTAGGTGTCAAAGACAGCTCCTGGTTGCTTAAAGAAAGGATGTGTGTTTTTAGAAAAGAAGGTATAAGGAATGGGAATATATTTTGTTAAGGAAAAAGGGAGGGTTTGTCCTAAAGCTGATAATTTCTAAATGAAAAGAATAAGAAAGTATGGCTACAGAAAGGCGCAGAAAGTTTGTGGAAGTGGACCACCGAGAGAAGAATTTTGTATGTGGTCAGGATTTTCTAAGGTTGGATTAAACTTAATTAAGTAAATGGATTTTTTTTAAGGCAGGCTGATGCAAGACTGGATTTGGTCTCTTTCTCGTAAGAGAATAAACTTTCCCTGGAATGCTGTTTTTGATAACAGATTGCATGAATTTCTGTGCCTTTAAGTGATCTGCATTTACTTTTGAAATCTTTTTTTTTCCACCTCAGCTCAAGGAATAATTGTTTCAGAGTGACCTATTTAACTAGGTTTTTAAAACTTTTTGAAACTTTTGACAGATTTTTCAAATATCAAATCCTAATTAAAGTTCTTTTGACCTCCAGCTAGCTTTGGGGTGCTTCAGAGGGCTCCTGGAGCATCCCGGAGCGAGATCCTAAACTAATCGGCTTGATATGTTAAATTATATTGGGAAATGTCCAAACTGGCTGTTGCCCATGTCAGATGGAAACATCAGGCTCTCCCCACTTTTACTGCAGCCACCAGACAGGGGAAGGAATTTGGGGTTCTTCTGCTGCCAAGTCTCTCACATTACTCTATGTCCAAAAACATCCCCTGTGGGAATACTCCCACCTCTAGGCCCACAGGTCCTGGCCCCTGTGGCACTTCCGTCCAGCTTTAATTCCTCCAGGAGTTCCTTTTTGCACCCCTTTGCTCCAGGCCTTGGCAGCCTGTAACTTGTTACAGACTACCTGTGGGGCTGGCCACTTACAAGAAGCCCATATCCTAGGCTTTATAGATGCTCAGTCTTAAAGAATGCAACCCAACCCAACATCAGGAAAATTGCTACAGGACATGAGCGTTCTAGGCAACAGATCCGCCTCAGGAAGAGTCACAGCGATGCACTGGTTCAAACGTCCCTGCCAGGGGGCACCGCCACCCCCACCCCCGGCAGGAGGGACCGAGGCCCAGAGACATCTGGGTGGGTGACAGGGGAACAGAGGACACCCAAAATCCCATTAGGTAAGAAAGGAATTTGGAGGACACTCCACCCTCCTTCTGACCAAAGCCTCTAGTCAATGTCTCCAGGATGCTGACTTCATTTCTAGGAGCGCTTTCAGTTGCAGGCTACTCAACATGGGAGGACCTTCTTCTAAGCAAGAAAAAACACCTCTGGAATGTATCTCTAAAAACTGGAAATTTTTAAAAACAGAGGGCCGAAAAGGAAAGAACTTAAATCCTACTGTAACAATGCCCAGCCTTTATATAAGTTGGGGGGGATAGAGGGAAAAAGGCCTAAAATGTGTCTTAAATTATGATACTATCTTGCAGTTGGCTCTTTACTGTCACAAGATGGGAAAATGGTTCCCTGTGCTCAAGCCTTCATGGTTCTTTACCAAAACCCTGCCCTATGCAGCTTCTGTAATCAAATCTGAGGAATTAAAAACCACTCCCAACATTTTGGATAATCCTCTTTTAACCTTTCCCAACTTTCAGGGAGGAAACCAAGTCTCCCCTGCTTTTCCAGAGCCACCTACTTCCTTAGAGGTACCTATTCCTTCAGATCCCTCTGACCAATCCCACACGCCACCTCCCTGTGTCCCTTTGTGGTCTCTGCTACCCTAGGAGAGAGACTAGTCTTGCTGGGTTAACTCGTAGTGGAACTTCCTGTTACCCAGGATTGGGAAAAGTATGCCCTCTGAGGAAAGTGGCAAATGGTGAAGGGAAAACCAGCGTACACATGTCCTTCTCTTTAACCAGTTTAGCCCAATGCAGAAAGAGACTGGGCCAATTTTCTGAAGACTCTAGTACATTTGTTGAAGGATTTTAGGCCCAAACTCTGGCCTTTGATTTAACTTGGGAGGGTGTCCAAATAGTCCTACGTACCTGCTGTACCCCTGGAGGAAACCAGAGAAGTATGGACAGCAGCCCAGGGGCCTGGGGACCAACTTGCCAGGAACCAACCCGAGCATTTTGTTATGGGTGGAGATGCAGCCCCAAATCAGGAGCCCACTAGAACTGATAATTCCTGGGAGGGAACAGAAGCCAAGAAGCACACAATCCAGTGTGTATCAGAAGGGATGAGAAAGCGTATCAAAAAGCCAATTAACTATGGATAGTTCCAGGACTGACCCAAGAAGAAAAAGAAAATCCAGCTCTCTTTCAAAGGATGGTTTGTGGAGGCTTTTAGAAAATTTCCTAACATTGATCCATCCAGTCCTGAGGGTCAGTCCCTGCTGGGACAACATTTTACCAACCATTTCACCTCTAATATTAGGGAGAAATTCCAAAAGTACAATTAGGCCTACAAACCCCAATGCCCCAATTTCTAGAGGTGACCTTTGGGGTATTTAATAATCAAGATCAAGCTGAGGAGGAAGAGAGAACCTGGCAGGAAAACTGGAAGACCAGGGCTCAAACCAAACTCACAGCCATAGCCATGAGCCCTGCAGCCACAGGACAACCCAAGGGGCCCAAGGAAGTTTAACCATCCACCTGGAGGATGGTTAAAACCAGCAAGAGGGATGCTTCAAATGTAAGTCCACCAGCCACTGGGCCCAAAAGTGCCAAAAAGAACCCCCTGGTCCACGTCCAGTCTGCAAATGAACAAGGAGACACTGCAAGTGGGACTGTCCCCAGTCCTGCAAGGGAAGGGGGGCTCTCGCTCCTGAGATGGCCACGCTGGATGACTGAGGTGGTCTGGGGTTCTGGCAGCTCCCCTCAAAGACATGTCTATCTCCACCGAGGAGTCCTGGGTGGTCCTTGACATGGTAGGCAAGAAAATCAATTTTTAATTGCTCTGGGAGCCACTTACTCTGCCTGATCTCTCACACCAGGCCTCTTTCCTCCAAAACCTGTACAGTGACTGGTGTGGATGGAAAGCCCATTGCTTCACTAGGCCTCTCACTTGCCAATCTGAGCAGCATTTAATCTCCCGTGGCTTTCCAGCGGTGCCTGAGTGTCCTACCCCACACGTGGGGAGAGACCTTCTCGGCTCCCCTGGGGCCATGTTACGATTAGGAGGCCCCAATCAAGTTCTCTTGATTCTAAGACAACTCAGCTGGAAGAACAAGGGCCGGTTCCCAGCCATATTCTCCCACACAGCAAATTCTACAGTTTAGGGAAAAAAAGATCCCTGGGAAGGCTCCAAATGCCCAAGCAGTAAGAATTAGCCAGAAGTCACTAATCTGAACAAGAGACAGTACCCTGTAAAGTTGGAAGCAAAACACGGTTTGCAAACTCTCATAAACAAGTTCTTAAAACATAGCCTCTTAGTGCCCAGTCAGTCTCCATGCAACACCGCTATTTTTGCCAGTTAAGCCAGTTGGCAATATGGAATGGGGCAAGACCTTGGAGCAGTAAACAAGGCAGTGGTCCCCATATATCCCTATGGCCAATCCTTATGTTAGTCCAGATTCCTGGAGATGCCAAATGGTTCACTGTGCTTGACCTCAAGGATGCCTTCTTTCGCATCCCAGTTCATTCCTCATCTCAGCATGTCTGCCCTCAAGTGGACTAACCCCTACTCAGGCCAAATGCAACAGTACCTGGGCAGTATTGCCTCAGGGGTCTCAAGACAGCCCACACTTGTTCGGTGGTGGTAGCGGTAAAGAATACGCTTGCCAATGCAGGAGACGCAAGAGGATGCACGTTTGATCCCTGAGTCAGGAAGATCCCCCGGAGGAGGAAATGGCAACTCATTCCAGTATTCTTGCCTGGAAAATTCCACTGACAGAGGAGCCTGGTGGGCTACAGTCCATCGGATCACAGAGAGTTGGGACATGACTGAGCGACTAAGCAGCAGCAGCCTCACTTGTTCACCCAGGCCCTAGGAAAAAAGCTAAGGGAAATACACATAAAAGAAAGGGCCATTCTGGGACTTCCCTGGTGGTCCAGTGGCTTGGACCCCACGTTTCCAATGCAGGGGGCCAGGGTCCAATCCCTGGTCAGGGAGCTGGATCTGACACACCCTAACTAGCAGTTCACAGGCCATAACTAAGACCTGGCATGGCCAAATTAATAAATAAATATTTTTAAAAAGGAAAAAAGGGAGGGGTCATTCTACAGTATGTAGATAACATATTAATATGTAGTCCTCTATGGCAGCCTCAGATTAAAATACCATTAAAGCCCTTAATTTTCTTGGGACCCAGGGTTCTAGGCTCCCCAGATGACTCAGACAGTAAAGAATCCACCTGCAATGCAGAAGACCTGGTTTCAATCCCTGAGTCGGGAAGATACCCTGGGGAAGGGAATGGCAACCCACTCCAGTATTCTTTCCTGGAGAATTCCATGGACAGAGGAGCCTGGCATAGGGTCACACAGAGTCAGACACAACTGAACAACTAGTATTGGGGCTATAGGATCTCCCAGAAAAAAAGCCCAAACCTCAGAGCAACAAGTTAAATACCTGGGATATATGGTAAACCCTGGAAGCAGACAGTTATCTCCTTATAGAAAAGAAGCTATATTAGGCCTTAAGTGCCCAAAAAACAAGCAAAAAATCATACTTTCTTAGGTGTGGCGGGATTTTGCAGAATTTGGATTCCAGGATTCAGACTAGTGGCCAAGCCTCGGTATGAAGCCACTTAAAACCCAGATACAGAACCATTACCCTAGACTGGAGAACAAGAAAACATTCTTAATAACATCAAACAGATTCTCACCCAAAGCTCCTGCTCTGGGTCTCCCAGTTTCAAAAAGCCATTTATTTTGTACATAGCTGAGAAGCTGGGGACAACTCTGTGGGGGGGTGGGGGTAGGGGGGTGGCAGGTGTCCCTGTACAAAAGCTAGAAGTTCCTCAGCCTATAGGCTATTTTTCCCAACAACTAGCGTCTGTGGCCCGTGGCTGCTTCCAGGTGGTAGCTACCATCTCTTTATTACGGGAAGAAGCTAACAAGCTTACCTTTGGAGTGCCACTGGAAGTCTAGACCCCTCATCAGGTACAAGGGATTCTAGAGATTCAAGACCACCATGGGCTTACTGGAGCCATCTTACTAAGCGCCAGCCTTTACTCCTTGACTCCTCAGAACACCCTCAACCCCGCGACACTAATGCCTGCTCAAAGCCCAGAACTAACACAGTCCTGCCTTGAAACCCGTGAGCAGGTTTCTGCCTGTAGGCCTGACCTAACAGACAGGCTATAGACAACCCTGAGCAAGAATGGTTTACCGACGGCTGTAGTTTCGTTAACAATGGAGGCATCAGGGCAGGGTATGCTATAGTGAGAGCTCATGCTGCTACAGAAGCAAAACCTTTGCCGCCTAACACTTCAGCCCAGAGGTGAGCTAATGGTCCTAGCTCGAACCTTAACCTTAGAAAAAGGAAAAATTATAAATATTCCTGTGTGCTCAGTTGCTAAGTCGTGTCGGACTCTTTGTGACCCTGTGGATTGTAGCCCACCAGGCTCCTCTGTCCGTGGGATTCTCCAGGCAAGAAAACCAGAGTGGGCAGTCATTCCCTTTTCAAGAGGCTCTTCTCAACCCAGGGATTCAACCCCAGTCTCCTCAACTGCTAGCAGATTCTTTATTGTATGAGCCACCAGAGAAGCCTGGTACATAAATATATGTACAAACTCAAAATATGCCTTATTTTACATGCCCATGCAGCTATCTGGAAAGAAAAAGGACTTTTAAATGCAAAAAAAAAAAAAAATTCCCCTGTAAAGTATGGGGCTAAGGGACCTCCCTGATGATCCAGTAGCTAAGAATCCACCTACCAATGTAGGGGACAATGGCTCAATCCCTGGTTCAGGAAAATTCTACATTGCCATGGGGCAACTAAGCTTATGCATCGCAGCTACTGAGCCTGCTAGCCTACAGCCAGTGCTCCGCAACAGAAGCCCGCACTCTGCAAATGGAAAGAAGCCCCTGCTCACTGCAACTAGAGAAAGCCTGAGCATGGCAATCAACACCCTGGGCTGTGCCTAGTTGCTGAGTCATGTCTGCTCTTTGTGACCCCATGGACTGTAGCCCACCAGGCTCCTCTGTCCATGGGATTCTCCAGGCAAGAATACTGGAGTGGGTAGCCATGCCCTCCTCCAGGGGATCTTCCCAACCCAGGGATCAAACCCAGGTGTCCCACATTGCAGGCAGATCCTTTACCGTCTAAGCCACCAAGATAGCTCAAGAATACTGTAGTGGGTAGCCAAGACCCAGCATAGTCAAAAAGAAATTAATTAAATATATGGGGCTAAGATTTGACATCTCAAAGAAGTGACTCAAAATCCAAAACAACTAACAGTCATTCACTGCCGTGGGCACCAAAAGGAAATTGACCTTTGAGTATCTATTGACAGAACAAGGAGGGGTATGGGCACTGCCAGTACTGTTCGTTGCCCATATGTCAATAGCTCGTTCCAGGTAGAAACCACTGTCGAGAAAATTCAACAAGTCACCTGGCTTCAGCAGACAATTAACCACCAGTCCTTGCTATTCAGTATGGACAGGGAAACTGAAAATCGGTTCTCTAGTTTGTTCTCTTACATCCTACAAGATAAAAAAAAAAAACAAAAAAAAACTTTTTGGCAGGAGGTTTTCATTTTCATATAACCCTTTTCTTTTCAGTCATAGACTTGGTCACATGTTTACAGCAGTATTCCGATGTCTTCCTTAGTGTTGTAAACCTGTGACTAAGACTTTTTGGTCCAAGGAGGAGACCTGGAACCAACAGGTCCAGACCCTCTATTCTAAAAACAGAAACATGTTAAACTTTGACCCTGAGATTAACGAAAACTACATACCCAAGCAGAATGGCTTCTTAAAGCAGGGGCGACAGCTCCTTCCCCTGTCTGGTCAACAGTGAAGGAAGCCCTCCCAAAGGCAACCTGGTTCCTTCTCTTCCTGGGCCCTTTAACTGTTGTTGTTCTCCTTTCTGGTCCTTGTTTTATTAACCTTTTGTTTAAGCTTGTGTCTCTTAGGCTCCGATAGTTGGAAGTGAGGCTCATGATGGCTCAAGGAGTTCAACCCATTCCAGCAGAGAGTGGCCCAGGTCCCTTCGGGTCCTTGAACAGTCAGCAACGAACTTCTACACCTTTTAGGTAGGCTAGGGTCTGCTGCCCCTGTCCAGCAAGCAGTAGCTTCAGAAGATGAGACCTTCAGCCCCTTACCCCTTAAGAATAAGGAAGTCTCTCAGGGGGCATTGAGACAAGCTGGGACCTGGGACACTTTCGTTGCCATGCTTGTACCTGGACACACCTCTTCTCCAGGAACAAAATACAAAGAAACTGTATGGGACTAAAAATAACTACGAGTATGCACAGTTGGGGCAAATTCTGGACAAGAGAGATCAAAATACCCAACTGCCATTTCTGAAGCGCGTGGAGCAAAAACAGGGTGTTAGGAGCAAACGCAGGGTACTGTACATGCCCCCTGCACCACCAAAGGGGTGGGCAAATCATCTAAACCACCCCTCCAGCCCAACTCCTGGACACAGCTCTACCCTCATCCCATATAAAGAACAAGCTTGTCCCTGCTCAAGAAGCAAGCAAGCAAGGGAACCTATTGTTTGTTTTCGCTTGCCCAGCCTCCCTGCTTCAGTAGCAACCCCAGTAAAGCTGTGCCTGAATTCCTTGTCCGGCCTCTAGTCAAATTCTATCGATCGGGGAAGGTCGACAACCCTTGTCCATATCCTGAGCTGGTAAGGCTTCAAAATGCAGGAAAAACACAAACATTACCAGCGCATTCATACTCAGTCCAAACAGTTCTGAACAAGCAAAATGAGGAATATTGTTCTCAGAAGCCTTCCTCAGAAAAGACTCAAAGGTGAAACTCAGCCACCCAAGAGGCAAAGTCAGAACAGAAGACCTGGAGCCACGGTCTCCTGGGATGACTCCTACCTCTGAGGTCACTGCTCCATTTCACACCCTGTGCTCAGCTCCTCAGTCAAATCCAAACCTTTCCCACCCCATGGACTGTAGCCCGCCAGACTCCCCTGTCCATGGAATTTTCCAGGCATGAATACTGAAGTGAGAAGCCATTTTCCTCTCCAGGGGATCTTCCCGACCCAGGAATCGAAGGCCACGTTTTCTGCATTACAGTCAGATTCTTTACCACTGAGCCACCTGGGAAGCCCACATTTCATTCCCCAGGTGGATCATTTTAACACCCCCTTCTCTATAAACAAAATTATTTTCAGTAATAATCACTTTTTTTGACTCAGTCTTCAGTTTTAAGATAACTATTAAAAAGAGTAGCTTCAAAATTTAAAAATAATCAAGTATTTTACATATGAAAATTTGCACTGACCAAAGCCTACACATATACACACCTTGCAGTTGATGCTCAATTTTGCCCTTTTAAATTTTAAACATGAAGTAAAAACTTTAAGTGATCATATAAAGACAGAATTGAAATTATATCAGTTCTGTGTGATAATTTTTACAACCACTGTGCCATCATTGTTTATTTCATATTCACTAATTAAAAGCAGGAATATGCGGTACAGCTGAAGACACACAATACACCCAAAGTGAGCTTGGAGGATTTCATACCTTGAGGTTCCTACTCTCCTAATGAAAGCTACGTAGATTAAGTGTGGGTATGCGTGTGCACGCATTGTGTCAGAGAAAGGTTTCCTATTATACAAATTGAAGAGTTATCCAAATGAACTTCTATGTAGACTAAAAAGGATAAATAAAAATAAGCTAATTTGAAGCTCACAGTGAAATTCTGTGCTTTGAAATTCAATAATAACCAAGGCAACTGAACAAAAAATTTGGGGAAGGGGGCATTTTACCACTAACACTGTTGAGGATCACTAGTGTGAGGTTTTACAATAAAAAGCCAGCAAGATACTCAGTTTTATCACTGTTTTCAAAACTCTCCTACATCTGTCTCATCCATTTTACTTTCTGCAGCCTTGCGACAATCTAAGAAAGAAGTCACAGATTAAAGAGTGAACATGGGCAGTCATAAGAGACAGAAAATAGCCCCTCTTATTTACTAAAGCTGGACCACCTAAATCAACACAAGGTCACATTTCAGCAACAAACCTCCACAGACGGTGCACTCCCTCCGTGCCAGCACCTGGGGCTGCCATGCCCACAGCCTGCCCAAGTCCAGCACAGGGCTCTCCCCAGTCCTCCTGCCCCCGTTGCCTGCCCCTGGAAACTCACTGCTCCAGATCCCCAGCCAGGAGGGTACTCACACTTGGAGGTGTTGCCCCGCCAGTACAGACACACCTGCCACGGAGAAGGGTGTCCCAGTGGCTGCTCCAGAGCTGCGTGCAGGGGCAGGCAACAGAGCCCAGAAGACACCAGTGTGTGGGGACGTGGTCATGGCCCAGCGGAGCCTCGAGAAGACAGTGCCGGAGACCAAACAAGACCTGAAAAGATAAGCCAGGAGTACCACCTGTTAGAAGAGGCAGGCAGTTTAACAGCCTAGAAGCTGAAGGACATTAGTGCTTCAGAATTTGGCCAAATTGTCCTGGCAGCCAAGGAGAGGGCAACTGTTTTTGATCTAGAACCTGTGGTTTTCGCAGAGCACCTGGAAGCCTATAATGACTATTACACTTTACTGGGAATTGGTGCATTTTCCATTTTCTTGCTGGGAACTTTCTTTTTCATCAAGAGGAGAGGATAACAAAGGCTTCGCAGGAATTCTTTTCTTAATGATAAAATAAGCTATTTCCAAACGTAAAATTATGAGCAAAAGAGCAACGCAGCTCTGATCTCTTCTTAAGAGAATAACGTACAAAAGAACTCACCCGAAGAGGTGCCTAGGCTTTACAATGCACTCTTCTAGAAGGTTTGAGGATCCAGACCAAATTCAAGGGGGGGAAATGTTTGGCGTCTGGGGTGGAGGATGGAGGGAAGGAAAGGGAGGTGAGATTAGGGTGGAGGTGTGAGGATGGGGGCAGAGGAGAACGAAGACAGTATAAAGGAGACGCGGGAAGCTTGTAACGAGGAATTTGGTGAAACTTTAGGAAGGAAAAGAAAAGCCCGTAAAGAAACAAGACCGATTAGAGAGAGGATGAAATCTGAATGCCTTCAAATTTTAGAGTAGAAAAATCACCGGATTTCAGAAGAGCTGGGAGCTCTTACTTGCAGGAAGCCTTTGGGATGAGCGAGCAGCATTCCAAGCCTTCCGCCGACGCCGTGCGAAGCCCTCCCCCAACTGGCCACACGGCGCAATCACAAGGGGGCTTTAAAGCCTCGGGACCCTGGGCCCCAGCTGCGTCCAAAGAGCGTCACTGCATTGGTGTCAGGTGTGCTTGATTGTTGGGCTTTACAGGCTTCCCAGGTGACTCTCGTGGGCGGCCAGGATTGACAACCTGAAGCTCTGACTTCTGAAAAAGAAAGAAATTCAAGTTATTGGAACACTGCATTATACCGTTGACAGTCATCCAGTTCAGTCGCTCAGTCGTGTCCAACTCTTTGCGACCCCATGGACTGCAGCACGCCAGGCTTCCCTGTCCATCACCAACTCCGGAAGCTTGCTCAAACTCATGTCCATCGAGTCAGTGATGCCATCCAGCCATCTCATCTTCTGTCATTCCCTTCTTCTCCTCCTACCTTCAGTCTCTCCATTGACAATGTCAAGATGATAATGCCTTAAAGCTGGAAAAGGCCATGAATAAAATTCTAGTTAAAAAGTACTGTGCTTGAGATGGAAAAACTCAAAGGTTCATCATAACCAATCTGTGCTCTATCCATATGCTAGGATACCACTCAGTGATTTAAAAAAAAAAAAAAAGGAACAATCTTATTTTCAAACAGGCACCAAGGATACATCTCAAAAACATGATGCTATGCTGAGTGAAAACAAAAAATCAGACACCGAAGAGCACTTTCTAACATATGGTTTTGATTATGTGATGTCCAAGAACAGGCAAAATTAGTCTGTGATGAAATCAGAACAAGTGGTTGGCCCTGGGAAGCAGAGGTGGGAATTGAGAAAAACCACAAGATGGAATGTTCTCTACCTTGTTTTGGGTAGTGGCTATACAGGTGCAAACATTGTCAAAATTCATCCAACTGGACACTTAATATTAGAGTATTTTTTGCATGTAAATTATACTCATTTTTTTAAAAAAAATCCTGCACTTTTGAAAAAGAGACCATTTCTAATCAAATGAGTGATGAGGTATAAGCCTGATAATAACCAGATCCTGTCACAGAGATGGTGGGGGAGAAAAGCAGAACCTTGGGACAGAGAGCAGACCTTTAAGTAGTGCATCAGCAGAGAAAGGAGATCAGAGGAGAAGCTGGCTTGAAAAAGAATGAATGGGGGAATTCTCTGGCAGTCCAGTGGTTAGCGGGGCTTCCCTGAGAGCTCAGTTGGTAAAGAATCCACCTGCAATGCAGGAAACCCTGGTTTGATTCCTGAGTTGGAAGATCCCTTGGAAAAGGGAAAGGCTACCCACTCCAGTGGCCTGGAGAATTCTGGCCTGGAGAATTCCATGGACTGTATAGTCCACTGTGTTGCAAAGAGTCAAACACAACAGCGACTTTCACTTTCCAGTGGTTAGGACTTGGTGCTTTCACGCCCTGAGCCCAGGTTCAATCCAGGGTCACCAACCCTAACCCCCACCACCAAAAAAACCCCTTACTATTGTTAAAAAAGAAAGAGAATAACCTGGAGGAGAGCAGAAGCTCTTAGCTCCAGAGGAAGCAAAAAAAACCTTCTAAGCACAGAATTCAAGAACAGGAAGGCAAATTATAGAAAGGAGAGAGGGAGAGAGAGGGATGATCAGTCTAATAAAACACAGATTACTCTTCAGGATCAGAAAGAAAGATCATGATAATTCATGAGCTGCTCTTGCTGCCAGGAGAACTCTTGCTGGAGAGAAGAAGCAAGCTGCCAACTCGTGACAGAAATTCACATAAGTAAAAGCAAAGATGGGCTTCCCTGGTGGCTCAGTGGTAAAGAATCTGTCTGCCAAGCAGGAGACGTGGATTTGATCCCTGGGTTGGAAAGATCCCTTGGAGAAGGAAGTGGCAACCCACTTCGGTACTCTTGCCTGGCAAATTCCATGGACAGAGGAGCCTGGCAGGCTACAGTCCACAGGGTCGCAATAAAGTCAGACAGGACTTAACGACTAAACAACAACAAAAATCAAACAGCAATGCTTCAAATACCAGTGACCGTAAGTCCAATTCCAGAAAGATGGGACCATAAAATCCTACCATAGAGAGGTCCTCTAAGCCAAGCACCAGCAAACTTTTCTCAATAATGGGCCAGACAGTTAATATTTTAGGCCGTGCAGGCCTTAGGGTGTTTATGCGATAAACACTGCCATCATAGCATGAAAGCAGCCACAGATAATACACAAATGAATGAGGGTGTCTACGTTCCCTAAAACTCTCTACTGGGTTGGCCAAAATGTTCATTCAGGTTTTTCTACAAGGTGTTATGAAAAACCCAAACGAACTTTCTGGCCAACCCAATACAAAACACGGAGTTTCACAGATGACTTTCATTCACAGTCAGCAGGCAGAACTCAATCCTTGGGTCCCACCGAGCTGCAGGTATGTGGTCTACACCGTGAGCAGCCATGTATCTATCAGGAATCAGGCATCTGCCACCCAAACATCTAGTACACCTAATAAACAAGTTCAGCAAAGTTGCAGCCAATATCCAAAAATCATCTGTATCTCTATACACGTAACAATCAACAGTCCAAAAATGAAACTGAAATTAAGAAAACAATTCTGTTCACAAAAGCATCAAAAAGGATAAAATACTTAGGAGTAAATTTAACAAAAGAAGTGCAAGATTTGTATGCTAAAAACTACAAAACATCACTGAAAAAAAATTGAAGCCCTAAATAAATGGGAAAACATCCTGTGTTCATGGATTGGAAGACTTACTATTGTTAAGATGTCAATACTCCCCAAATTTTGTCTATAAAATTCAATGCAATTCCTGTCAAAATTTCAACTGCCTTTTTAATGAAAATGGATAAGCCAAACCTAAATTCATAAAGAATTGCAAAGGATTCTGCCTAGCCATAATAATTACCAAAAATAACATAGTTGGAGGGCATATTTATGGTTTCAAAACTTACTATTAATCAAAGCAACAGTAATCAAGACTGTGTGTTACTAACATAAAGATAGACATAGAGAGAAAAGCAGAACTGAAAACCCAGAAATAAACCCATACATCTATCAGTTCAGTTCAGCCGCTCAGTCGTGTCTGACGCTTTGCAACCCCATGAACCACAGCACACCAGGCCTCCCTGTCCATCACCAACTCCCGGAGTCCACCCAAACCCATGTCCATCGAGTCGGTAATGCCATCCAGCCATCTCATCCTCTGTCATCCCCTTCTTCTCCTTCCCTCAAACTTTCCCAGTATCAGGGTCTTTTCAAATGAGTCAGCTCTTCACATGAGGTGGCCAACGTATTGGAGTTTCAGCTTTAGCATCACTCCTTCCAATGAACACCCAGGACTGATCTCCTTTAGGATGGACTGGATGGATCTCTTTGCAGTCCAAGGGACTCTCAAGAGTCTTCTCCAAACCACAATTCAAAAGCATCAGTTCTTCGGTGCTCAGCTTTGTTCACTGTCCAACTCTCACATCCATACATGACCACTGGAAAAACCATAGCCTTGACTATATGAACCTTTGTTGGCAGAGTAATGTCTCTGCTCTTTAATATGCTGTCTAGATTGGTCATAACTTTCCTTCCAAGGAGTAAGCATCTTTTAATTTCATGGCTGCAATCACCATCTGCAGTGATTTTGGAGCCCAGAAAAATAAAGTCAGCCAT